>CM063111.1:14116368-14532110 GCA_031841125.1 Acanthococcus lagerstroemiae | reverse complement strand
TCTATCGCCCGTGGTATCCAGAATTAACGATTGGGTAGAATCGTAAATCGGTTATCGCGAGTCGTAAAACTGGTTTCGCATTTCAAACTGATATTTGCGAGGCAAGAACGAGCCAATAATGGCCCGCATATTTTTCCTCTAGAAATGTTTCGGAAAAACGCGACGAAAATAGCTCGCTTTCGGTTCCATAAGAACGTCCTCACTCGAACGTACAATCAAACCGAACTAATTATTTCAGTTCGGGTAATCAATTAGGCACCTGATATACGTACATTATCAACATTCATGCAAATATTAAAACTTATCGTACGAGTGTGCTATCAGTACTACTTATCAAACTAATATGACGAATGCGTTAGTTCTCATGTACGTTCAAAAATATCCAGTTGTGCCTTTTCGCTACGAAATTAGCCTTCGGTCTTCTATTTATAAAGCTGAGCAATTATTACACGCCAATACGGGTTAAATTTGAATCGGCAGAGATATTTTCTTCTACATCGCGAACGAAAGTCTCCTGCAAAGGCCGGACTTCATGACTGAACTCAGTCTCTCTGTCAACTGTGACATGAAGAAGTCATTTTCCAAAATACGAAAAGAAATCAAATACCAGCGAGACACTTCACCAACTAGTATCAACTATCGAGCAGAAATGTAGAATCAAAGTAGGCCAACTACTCCTACTCTACAATAGACCTGTGGATATACAACTCTGTCGCCACTTCTCGCACCGCTTTCCCATTCCGCCGCTTCGCAGAACCGAATCGATCGAGATGATTACTCATAGACCTTCCAAGTCTTAAGGGAAGTGTCTGACAGATTGACGAAGACAAAGTCAAACCAAAGAACTACAGAAATATCAAGAATCGAATGCTGCCACCACGCCACCACCAGCCCATGGGAGACGGCAAGCCATAATCTGGATCTTGTTTCTCGGTGGATGGGTTTTCTTTCTTCCTTTCTTATTCGCCGGCAAAGTTCAGGTATTTGTTAAGACAACCAGAGCTGAAGATTCTGGCTCTCAAATCTTGGATGTCAACTCGATTCCATTCCTTTTTTGCGGAAAGGAAGGTATTGTTAGATCCCGTTTTGGCCGGCAGGCCGGAATAACACTTCAAGTACTCGTTGAGAGGAAGAGAGAATTTCACGTACACCTATGAAATATTTTCAAAATTAAAGAGGCTACATAGCTCCGGAATAATTTCAAATCCATATAGCTTTCGAGTTCTCGAAACATTTGAACGTAACAGATGGCACATTTAAAGTTGTACGAAACTCCTATCCTTCACTAATGAAAGGACAACACGAATGTGAAAATCTGCAATTACCAATTTCGATTATGACAAAGCATTTTCACAGTACGGAGTCCATAGCAACACTTGGCAACGGATTGCAAAAATATCTGGAAGGAAATACGATTTAAACATTTTCAAATCCTAATAAAACTTGGAACAATTAAAAAATCTTAAGAAAAATTGTTGACCAAAATGCATACCTTCATCAAAAATAACCACGAACAGCATTTACATTGAAAATGACTTTTAAAAAACTATAATCGCTTTTTGTTGATTTGCGTAAGAGCAAATTCATGTGGTCAAGAATTTTACTCAGATTTTGTGATTCACTTTTTCAAGCCCATAGGTCTTCAACTGCAGTAGACAGCCAACGAACAGATGTAAATTACTGTCACATTTTCGATGTACAACCCACTGTCTACAGTAAAAAGAATTCTGAGTAAATATTTGCTACGGAAATGGTCGTAAAAACTGGCTGTTTCGAAATTTGGAGGCGTGTAGCTCCCTTCATTTTCCAGAACAAGCTAAATAGGTACCACCACAGGTTATCTGTTCCTCTCGATAACCTACCGTAACTTCTTTCTCGACTTATTTCCCACCTTCACCGGGTCACCCTGTACATAGATATACGGAAAGAAAGATGAAAACAGCAGAAGATAGGAGACGAAGGCAATACGAGAGAAGTGGATTGTCGGATCCTGCTCTTAGCACTCGGATCTTCAACGCTCAACTCCGTTTTTTCCCCCCAACTGAAAAAAAGGAAGAGGCGGCAAATAATATTCACAGATAGATAGCCAGATAAACAGCTAGAGATCCGGACGAAAATAGACAGACCGAGAGACACAGGTAGCTGACGAGAAATGAGTTCTCGGATTTCGATCAGCTAATTATGTGCTTTTTGAACCCAACAACCCGCCTTGAAAGATGAAAACAAATTTACCTTAAATTTCGTACGAAATTTTCGACTTAGAAGAGTGGATCAGTCTCCTGCGTCACTTGAATGAACCACTGAACACAACTTATCATACTAAGTGATGAAATAATGATGAAATAACATGACCGTTTATACAGGTAACTTCACGTTTCTAACACTTACTTCGCTCGAGTTAGCCCTCTACTTGAGACGGTGCACCTTACGTCTAGTCTCTTTGCTCCTCCCCCCCTCGCTTCAACCATTAGATAGCCCAACTTCCTAACCAGCGTTTGTTTTGCTCAATTCTGCCTTGAACTCGGCACTGCATGCTTCACTACCGTATTTTGGCTCCCCAGATGGAGGGATAGCCGATAGCAGGGACGTACAAAAGCGACTTTTTTGAGAAGGAAAGATAAAAACAATGCTTTCCAACTCAAAATGTCAACACTGCTAGGGGACTAATTTTTTCAACTAACAGATATGGAAAATTGATGAAAATACCTTTTAGGAGGGGAAGACGGTGTCCCCATTGCTACATGCTTGACTGATAGTCTAGTTCTCAATTTGTTTGCACGGGTTTTAGAAAAACAGTGTCTCAGCAAATTTTTGGGTATCCCAAAAAGGCAACCCATCCTGAAATTTTTCCACACTGAAAAAGCAGGTTTTCAACTATACAGGAACAATTCACAAAATCTCGACTCACAGTCCTAGCATTTTCAACTCGTAAATTTCCCTCATTTGAATTTCAAAAATAAAAAGGTTTTCAACTCGGGGGGGGGGGGGAATCAAAATCTTTAAATTAATTTACAATTTTAAAACTAAGTTTGCATTTTTTCATATTGAACAAATTGATCAATTCTAAAAATCTTCCGATTGTTATTGATTAAAATTTGTATGATTTTGTGACACTGCATTTATCTCGAAAATCGAGAAAGTTCTTCGGAATTTTTCAACAAGTTTCCAGTTATTAGACAATTTTTCATTTTTTTCCCTTTCAAATTTTAGCATTACATTGCTTATGTAACGGACTACGAATCAAAGATGAGAAGCTGATTGAAAAAGCTTCTCTTTCGGGTTTCGGCCACCCCAAATTGATAAAGCTTCTGACTTTCAACTTCTTTCCAAAATTAAAAAACTTCCAGCTACCATTTTTCCGGTTTCGGGATCCCGGCTACGGGCTACCAGCTCCCAGCTACGAAGTATCAACTACCAGTTACCTCTCAATTTCTCTTATGTTTCTTGACAGGATCCGTTGAAATTGTAATTTTGCAGGAGAGCGTTTTAAAGATGATATGCCTAAATTAGGACTTATAAGGTACCAATGCAGACGTCAAAATAATGTACTAGTCGACATTTCACGGTACTTGTGTGATAGCTCACTGGAAAGAGATCATAAAATAACTATCCGAAACGACAAAAAGCACAAGTCACAAATCATAAGACGCTGATTAAGAAGCCAAAAAGCAACTGGCTTCTCTGTCGGCTACCAACTTCCACCTATTTCGGTTTCTTACAATTTTGCTCAAAACGGCTGACTTCTCATTCCTGCTACGAATGACCAGTCAACCTCAACAGTAGATGTTACCTTCGGAGAGCATCAAATGAAATAATACAAAACATAGATGCCCCTTTCGCTATTACAATGCTAGATGATTTTGAGAACTAGGAAAGCAGGTAACACTGATTCCTCACGCAACACGCTACACACTGAAAAACATTCCGTCAAACGTGATCTGATACCTCTATGTCACCGAGCTAGGGCTAAGAACTGAAATTTGAAACATTTCAAATACTGAGAATCCTTAGTTCAGCCACTATCGACAGCTAAATCTTTACTCCAAACTACCAATATGCAGAAAAGTTTGTACGGGGTGTTTCAAAAGAAACGTTGCCCGAAACGCAAAGTGCTTAGTAGATAAATGAGAAGGTTGACAAAACTGCTCATGCAGCGATACATGATCTGATACTACCAAGTCACCGACCTAGGACTCAGAATTGAAATTTGAAACATTTCAAATATTGAGAATCCTTAGTTCAGCCACAACCGACAGCTAAATCTTGACTCTAAACCACCAATATGCAGAAACGTTTGTACAGGGTGTTTCAAAAGAAACGTTACCAGAAACGCAAAGTGCTTAGTAGATAAAATGAAAGGGTTGGCAACACTGCCCATGCAGCGATGGCAAGCCTAATGGCAGTGACATATGACGTCACCAGAACGCTTGTTATCAATATTGGGGAAAGAACCAAAATGAAATACGTGTAGCCTAATGGAAAGTAAACAAATTTTTCCATTTATGTCGAAATTTCTCGAAAATAAGGGAAATGATAAGAATGAAATTTGTAGGAAATGGTATTTACATTTTTACAGAACAACTTCCATACAATTTCGAACATTCTCTCGCGAATTATTACAATTGGAAAATTGACTCTACTAATAAGTAGCTCAACATCTTGAATTTCGTACTTCGGATTTACGTTATTTCTAATTAAATTTAATAATAATAGTCAACACTTTTCAACACCGATTGCCAGAAACTCGGTTCAACTTGAAAAACGCGCAAAATTAATCAGTCATTTTTATCAATTTTATCAAACTTGGGGCGAAATATGTAAACAAAGCCCTGTAAAACGAACAGAACAGTCCACAGTGTAGGCCTGTCAAAAATTGATAATTTTCATTATCGGTTATAATCGATATTAAGGCAGTCGTTATCAATTATAATCGATTTTTGGGTTTTCCAAATTTTTGGTTACATTGGACGAATGTTTTGCAATTGTATTTGCTGTCAATTAGAATCAAAATTGAAATTCAAATATTTATAGTGTTATTTTTTCTTGATAAGGGCGAATTTTGTGGGTAGGGCGCGAAAATTCTAGAACTCGAAAAATAAATCACACTGATTTTTAGGGTGTTTGCCCGTGCGCAGCGCTGCAAGCACCCTATTGCAATCGAATTTTCATCCTCATCATTTTTCTTTAAATACAACTGAATTGTTTACAGCTCGTAGTTCAGTTTTAGCTCAGTTGCGTTTAGATCGTTAGATCGGTCTTAAGGCGGAGGCGTGTGGAAGATGAGAGGTGCTAACCTCAACAGATTCTCATTCTGGCGTTCGTGGCGTATATTTGTTTTAACGCATAGACGTTGGTACTGTGTCTGAATATTAGCTTCAAAGCTTTAAGATTTCAAATTTGGTTTTGTTTTATCAATACCAGTGTAGGAAGTTGGCGCAACAACACCAGAATGCGGAGAAGCCGGAAGTTTTTGCAGTTTTAGGATAATTTTGAGAAGCCAGAAGTTGGAAGCTGAAAGTTTTTCAGCTTAAGCAAACATCCTCTTACTAGTTCGCTATAGCGAGGCAGTTTGTTTAATAATCCTCTCTACCGGAACACTTTTTATGTTTAATTATTTCCTCACCAGAGAATGGAAAAATAAGTTTTTTCAGGAACAATAATGATTCATGTTCTATCTCAACTTCACATTTCAAACAATCAAAAGTCTGAGCTACAGCTGCACTGCTGTATGGCTGCAATCACCCAAGCGACAAAATCTGTTTTTTGAGAAAACATAACATTAGAAGCCAATGAATAATGCCGGTTTACAGACACGGTGTTTACTGATAAGCTTTTTTCAACGTGGATACACATTCTTGTAATGGTGAGAGAGAGGGGGGGGGGGGGGGGAATTTCAAAAATTCTACTTTATACGCTCTTTCCAACCATACTAATAACGCATTTAGTTAACAAATGTCGTTTTGGTGGTTTTTGCTGAAAAGCGTCTATTTTGCCAAAAATCTATTAAAATAAATAATAAGTCTTGACAATCGAGTATCGTTAAGAAGGCCCGCTATCGATTATTTTGATAAGCCTAGAACAGTCGTTATCGTCTCAGTGCTTATGGTGTATGTATATAGTGAGGACGTATAATGAGAGGCTGGAGCCCTGGAATCATGTACTTGAGCAACACAAAATGCATTGAATCGTATTCGAGCTCGCGCCTGCACCGATGGGCAAAATTTCCATCTTATGTTCTAAAAATCTTTTATTCTAAATACATGATTTGATGCAGTTTTTATACATGCTGGTTTCTTTTTTCAATGGGATGGCAATGTTTCTTTTGAAACACCCTGTAGTTGCATCGACTACAAGTATACATCAAGACATAACTACGTAGTTTGGGCTGTATATGTAACCTTAGCCAGGGACTGCGACGACGGACAGTCAAATATCCAACTAAATTACTTTATACATCGCGGCGGAGTCAATGTTATGGCCGCGGCAACGAGTAGAAGTAACAAGGTAAGAATGGTTTCGTTCACAAAACTGAGAAAACAGTCGACATTTTACTTTCATTGATTCACAAAACATACCTCTATCGATTCACGGGGGAATAATTATTCAGAAAATAACGTTAGTCCCAAAGTAATAGAAATAATTGTAAACTCATCCCCTTCACGGGTTAGGTTAGGCAAAACACTGCACGTTTCTGGAGTTAATCATTCCTCACATAGTAGCAAGTATGTTTATCTGGTCCGACGGATAAATCAATGACGACATCCGACAAATCGCAAGAAGTGTCACTACATAATGAAATTCAGAATGCCCTGGTAAAAGCACAAAAGTAGGGAATGATATTTTCTTCAGAATGCTTGATCCATTCGACGAGCAGAATTCACCAGATTTCAACCGCTTCGGAAACAGCAGTCCTCCGAAATCGGAGGAACGAATGCAAACTACAGACTGCCATCAGCGCTACCAAATAAGGATGCTAGATCTATTCAACGAGTAGAATTCACCAGATTTCAACCGCTTCGGAAACAGCAGTCCTCCGAAATCAGAGGAACGAATGCAAACTATAGACTGCCAACAGCGCTACCAAATCAAGGACAAAGAAAGCCGCACTTAAGCCGAGATGCCTCAGTGCGATATCGAAGTAACACTGAACCGCTGACTGATACTTTGATACTTTGTAATTGCCTCCTGCCTTCGAAGCGTTTCTGGGACCGATTTCGAATAGGGAACGCAGTGTAGCCACAAAACAAAACTTCAAAAAACTAATGAGAGCAATCATACTTACTTTTTACTTTCTCGATTATGTGTTTTGGCCTTATACTGCTACCACTGTTTCGCTGAGACATGTTTAAGGTTCTGGACATCGCGCACACTATGCATTCTGTATGGAGCATTCCATCTGGAATTGAAAATCTTCCATTAGTAAAATTATGAAACACAACGAACTCCACATCAGGCTTTGCATGCTTAGAAAATAAAATAATTTCAAAACGAAATATTAAAAAAAAAAAACGCAATTATAATAATGAGAAAACAAACACATCGCGTACTCGAAAGAAGAAAAATAAATACAAAATGTAATACTTACTCATTTTTTCACAGGCAGTGTGGTGTTTCTTGTCATCTATAAGCCAGTTAACGAACGAAGGGACGTGAAATAAAGCCTGAAACATTCAAAATCAGCATCAACAAACCTAAATACACCTCGTGGGTCATAAATCGGTAAAAACTTTCCAAGATTTCCCAACGAATCAACAATCAATTTCAAAGATTAAGAATAGACGCTGCATTAGAAAATTCATCGAAAACTGCTACTCTGTATGCGAAGGCAAATGGTTCGCGATCTCAGGGCTAATTCAACACCAATAATTCAGTAATAAAATAGGTTATCGTCTACAGAAGAAACTAATTACGTTTACTTCACTCACCTGCAGGGTTGAATTGATATAACAGGTAGTTCCTAAATTTACGAATCCACTGCCCACTGGAAGTGTACCCCTCCATCCCACTTGCACCGCTTCCGGTGAAAACAGCACGATTTTCGGCGTGGGCAGTGATAAATTCTGACCGTTGAGCTCGGTGTTCTTCATTGGTGACTTGCCGCTGAAATTCTCGTTGTTCCTGTTTTTGTTTCTCTTCTTCTTCCTCTTTTTTGGCCTGTTCGACCTCAGCACAGGGTATTTGCTTTTCAGCGAGTCTAGGAACGAGGACGTCGAATACTGCGGACAGTGGACGTATTCGATTTTCGTCGACAATACTCGGCGTGCCGATGCTCCGATATGGTCATCAATATTCGGGCCTTTCAGCTTCTTACAGCTCGAAGACAAGGATCGCTGCAGCGCTAAACTGATCAATTCGCCACCTCGCGTAGATTGCATGGCTGGTATTTGATGAAATGAACACTACAAGCAAATAAATCATTGTTCAACATCTCGTGTACACGATTTTGGGGTTCTCTTTTCATCGAAAGTCGGTAAACACCAAAAACTCACTTTCAGTGGAATCTAACGAGAATCTGAAACATACAAAAAGGAAATAGCAAAATTAAACACAACACGCAAATTTGGATTGTGGAAATTAATAAAAAGTATTGTTATCAGTAAACGAAATTAGAGAGCTGTTATCATCATTCTCAGAAACGTACGCTTACAGCACTATCGACAGGACCAATACTGTCGAAAATGTTGCAGTCAATCTTACTAATTAAAATCTAACAAAATTCTCGCTACAATGTACCAGTACACCCACCAATCAACTAAAAACATCAAAAACTTACAAATCAGTTCGACATCCTTCATTTACGGCATGTAGTTACCCATGATAAGAACCAACGCATGTCCTGATACAAGCAGGTGCCAATCAACACGGCTGCACAATGCTCACTACATCAAAAACAACTGATTTACCCCTCAAAACTCTAAATACCGTCAAATAACACAAAATGTAACAGAGATTTGCTAACTAAATGGGAATCATAGATATGACACATGCCTGATACTCTTAAAGCCCGGATGCGAATCGTACCGCGCAAACATCGCGCATCAAACGTTGAATTTATTCGTGTGACTATTATTAAAGTTGAAGCGAAGTATTTCAGCTGGATTAGCGACAGATTTCGAGGAAAATCGAGTCTTCAATACGAAAAGCACGGCCGAAATTACGTGAGCAATTACAATGGCATAATTACCTTGACTTTCTTGTTTTCTTCCCGCGACAACCATAAGACATCCGAGTTGACACCGAACACGAATATCAGAAGATCGGAACAGGGAGTTTAAATTTGGAATCACAACGTCGCGAATTATCTAAATCGGACTGTACAGCAGACAGTGTTTAGCTATCGATATCGAATAATGAATTAGTCAGGAAAAAAAAGTAGTCGCACCGGTGCAAACTGTCATGATAAACACGGACACGGGGCGAGTTGCTAAAGTACTACTCATCCGAAAACCCGAAAGGCAGATCGGAAAAATTGTTGCTCGCTCTTTATCATCTGTGGAAAATTATCATTTCCGGTAGTTACCTACAATAAAGTAATTTCAAAACGTAATTTTGAGAAGGCATTAGAGTTCTTTCATACGCGAAACACTCAAGTAACATCTACTCGTGAGAAGAATCCATATTGTTAAAATATTATTGGCAAAATTGTATTTTAAATTAGTTTTCTAATAGTTTGTAATATGGGTAAAAGATTCCAAAGATCAAAGAACCGTGTCAGGAAAAAGAAAGAAATTCTGTTGGACAGGTTACCGTACTTTGTCAGAAAATTTCTCTGTGAACGGCGAAATGTGGTTCTGAAAACTTCCTAGGAATTCCAGGATCCCACTAGCATCTAGACCAAAAAACACACGTTCTCGAGATGAGCAACTGGAACTGGAACATTGAATTATTAACTGAAACTGAAAATTACAAGCTAGAATCACGATGGAATCTGTAATTCCTCACGAATTTCGTTTAAGGATGCTATTGGAATATGAATTACAGTTGCAAATGTTGGCACTATTGCGTCTTTGAAAGAGTGATCATGCAGATTTATCCAAAAGCGTGTTGCAAACTTCAACTACCATTACATCGATCAGAAATTCACTTTCAAAGAAAATTTGTCCTAGATTTAACTGCATCATCACTTTCATCAATCATCACCAAAAATTTCAATTATAATCAGTTTTACGGGTAGAATAATTTCTACTCGTTTTTTTCCAATCCTGAAGACAGCATTGCTTCTATTTGAAAATACACATAATAACTTTTTAGAGTCGGCTAGACCCTATTGCAATCGCTTTTTATTCTTCAAGTTGTTCAGTACTCAGACGTTATCAAGTGGTAATATGGATGGCGATTCTGTCCTAGTTCGTAGTTTTGTTGTAGGATGAATTCGGATGATAGGAATTGCAGTTTGCAGCATCCCTAGTCGTGCAGCATTGCTGCTTGTTCATTTCCCCCGCTAATAACACCCGCGAAGGTGATGTGTGATGTGACCAAAGTCATATAGTTTCTTGAAGTAGCTACACTGTCGATTATGATTTTTTGAAAGTCAGAAGGGACTGTCCTCTTCCTGGAACGCAAGAGGTTCAGGTCTCTTTTAATAGACCAGTTTTGTGGTGACGTCACACAGTGTATTACTACTCTTGGTTACAGTCTTATAGTTAGAAGAAGTACCCATCTTTTTTCGTGCCAACTTGCTAACCACGTAACCACGCTTCGGGTTCGGAATTCCGATCCATGTTTGGAAAAACTGGAGAAATGGAAAGTGGAAACACTGGTTGAGATTATTCCGATTATGATTATTTACGTTCACATATTACCAAGTTTTATCAATAGCGGCTTCTAATTTGGCCCTTTTGATCCTGTTCATGGACAAGTAATTATAATTTCACTCAAACGCTCCACATGAAATACATTCAAAAATACCCATAATGGCCTCACTCAAAGATATGTCTTTGCTGACTGCGAAGGAAGAAGTGATAGTAAGTATTTCGATATGAGATATGAACTACCTTTTACTCTGTATAATTGACAGGCCATGATAATACGGTATTTCCCTCCATCGTCGATCATTTTTCGACTGCATAAAATATACTACTCGTCGTCAGTATCTCTATACTTAACCGGGATGAACGCATAACTCTGCTCACTGTTTTACAGAATTTCTTCAAGACGACGCACTTCGAAGATGCTAATGAAATTCTCCTGAAATTACCCTGGCTTTCGGCTAAGTAAGTTCTCTAAGGGCGTAATCATTTCATACTCTCGATGACGACTCTGAATCGAGGCGATTAAGTGGAAATTTGTCAGCCTACAGTTGAAATTTATCGTATTTTAGGGATGCCGATTGCAAAGCTTTAATGGATCAAGTATTTCGAGAATACTTGTTACAGCTGATATCAGTTTGGGATGTAGAAATTCTGAAGAAATACGTACAGTACAACGTCGAACTATGTCGTGCAGATCTCAGTACACCTAGCTCGCCGGTTATACTGTTGAGTGATATTTTCGATATGTCAACTCTCGAGTTCTGTGAAAGTTTATTTAGCTTCATAGAGATGAATGTCTACGTGTGGAAAGAAGATATGTTTTTCGGCGTTTGCAAGAATAATTTACTTCGGATGTGCAATGGTATGCAAAATTTTACAAAATCAGAGGTGCCCGGTTCTTGAAGACAGTTCGTCTGCATTGATATTTATGTTGCAGATTTACTGAGACGGTTATCTAGATCACAAAATACAGTATTTTGTGGAAGAATACTTCTATTTCTTGCTCAATTCTTTCCTTTCTCGGAACGTTCAGGTGAGACTGAAGGCCAGTTTGTCGTTTGAAACACCGGGCAGAGTTTATTATGAGAAATATTCTAAATGCAATTCATTTCAGGATTAAATATCGTAAGCGAGTTCAATATTGAAAATATTACCGATTTCAATAGCGACGGAGATTTGGATATCTTGATGGACGAGGAAATGGATCAAAGTGATAATGACTCGAAGTGAGTGTTGATTGAATTGATCTTGATTGCGAATGAAGATGCGAGAATTAGAAGAACCTTGGCTTCATTTTGAAGAACTAAGGTTCCTTTTCATGCTGTGGACTTCGGTTGGCTATTCTGAGAATTCAGGTGCGCTGTGGATTTTTAAAATAACCCGACAGCAGCACAGAAGGATAAATCCACCATCATGTGGAATACTATAAGAAACTAATACCTATCACTTTCCAGTAGCTGATTCTGTATTTTACTTTCAGAATTAAAGTCGACTTCTCCTTGTATTCAAAATTCTGGTACTTGCAAAACTTCTTCCGTTGTCCCAATGACCTGTATGTGAATCAAAAGTGGATGATGTTTACCACGGTCTGTTTTACCTCTTACACCTTCACTTACATTTTTGGTACGAGCCCTGACTGAATTTTTATATTGTTTTCAGTATTCGAAGTTTGTTTTGTCTACGTTACAACACTATAAACTAGACGGTGGCTCTGAAAGGGCATATCTGGCCAATCTGACCTCAGAAAGTGACAAGGATCACCATTACTTCGCAAAATTTTTAACAAGCCAGAAGCTGCTGGAATTGCAACTGAGTGACTCAAATTTCAGACGTTACGTGTTGGTGCAGTTCTTGATCCTGTTCCAGTATCTGACCTCGACTGTCAAGTCCAAACCGTAAGTGTTCGAATCCCGAGTTGTAGTTGTGTGAATATACGAATAGTACAAGTCAGATATTGTTACAGGGATTCGTGTGTATTAAAACCAGAACAAGTCGAGTGGATAAATACGAACAGAAGTGTCGTATGTGAATTAATAAAAGAAACACCGCCCGATGGCCCTCAGTTTTTGAGAACGGTGGAGAGGATTTTGCGGGTAATTAACAACTTGAGAGTGATAATATAAGACTGAAACGGTGCTTTAGGAATAACTTGTTCTGGCGTATTCAGAGAGAAGAACGATGGAACGAATGGAAGAACAAAAGTTGCCCCGAGGTGAAGAAACCTAATCCGGCATCCATGGACTTCGAGAACAGCGGCAAGAAAGAAAAACATCTCGGAGACATTTTGAGGGACTACTCGAACCACAAGAAGTATTACATGGGAAAGTTCGTGTCCAAATTCAGTTAGTTTTTAATTAGGTTTTTCAGCATTAGTTCGTTTGGTAAATTGTGCGTTTTGTTTTGCAGTAAGATGCTGACTCTGCTGTGGAATAATAAACCGGATAATTTAGAAGCGTGCCGAAGTGTGGATAGGAATTTTTCACCTTCGCTCGAAGAATATTTCAAAGTGGCGATAGAGCAAACTGATCCAGCTGCGATGATCGAACCCAGTTACAAGTGAGTGAATAGAACTTCCTTGGAGCCGCGGTGGAAAGGTTGAAATTTGTATCAAGAAGTTAGCGTATGTATCATTCTTTTCGATAGCAGACAATCTTCAGATTGATTTATGGTAGGAATTGTTTCGAAAACTGACGAACTTGGAAGACGTGTGTAATTTATCTGCAGATCTGAGGTCCCTTCTAGTATCCCGGAACTCGATTTTCAATTCCGTTTGAAAATCAAATAGATACCGCCATTGTGTCGACATTTCTCATCAATATTCTAACGGTACGCTGTGTAATGTTCCTAATTGATCGTTTGTATTTTCAGAAAAGTAAACGAAATCGATTACGCCTGGAGAGGATTAAGACTGCTATCGCAAAAGTGTCCATTTTTCTTCGCTCAGAGTAACAATCCCATTCTCAAAATGTCCGATTTTCTGGAGGCCACGTTGAATAAACTTACGAAAGACAAACCCACCGTTGTAAGTGACTTCGTAGAATCAACGTAGTAATTTTTCGGAAGAGGGGAGCACATGACGAGCACCGATGAAACTACTGATGGTTTTCTTTGTAGGCCGGTAATGTCGAGGAGAAGGTGAAATCCGAACCGGTAGAAACTGAGGGTCAAGACGTGATCATAAACACGGATGGTGCAGAAGATGCAGAAGTTGAAGAAGAGAGTAAGTATATGCGTGTCGTGTTCGTGGCGATCACTCCGAACAGGTAGGAAGAAAGGCTAGTACTGAGACCCATGTATAATGCCAAGATTGTACTGTTCTTCGAAATTTTCTATCGATAATAGTTCCGCAATAATTACCGAACAAAGGGTTCTCGAAATTGATCATTTTGTTCCATTTTATGTCGTCAGATTTATAACCTATTAGAACAGTTACGCTCTGTTGGGGCTATTAGTCGTTGGAATAATTTTTCATTACGCCCTTTTCGAAGTGCTTCTGATACAGTGTGAGATTTCGAGGTCAAGTTGTGTTTGTCCTGCTTGTGAACTGTAAAAAAAAATTGAACAGATGGAAGCTGAAATTTGCAGTTGACTGCGCGTTTGTATTTTATCTCTCTTACTGATAAACTGAGAGACAGCCAGTAAGTCAGCCAGGTCGGGAGACAAGTGGATACGCTGACAGACCAGCAGGTAAACAGACAGTCGAGTAGGTGGGAAAAACCAGACCGGAAAATGGACTAACTGGAAGACAGGTAGACAGGCTGACTGGCAGATCCTGGCGGGGAAATGAAGCCGAGAGTCAAGATTTTTACAGCTCTCGGCATCCTACATCCAATATGTCTCTCCATGGACAACAGATAGAGCCGAGAACCAGGATCTCTCCGACTCTGTAAATCCTGTATTTTATGTTTCTATTAGCGTTGGTAAAACTGTCAATAATTTCCATTTCTACCAAAAACCAGGTGAATACCTCAAGTTATATTTGCAGCTCTATTGTGTGAATTCCTTGAATGTGAACATCAAAGTGAACATTCTGGAATCTGATTTATTTAATATACAGCAACTTCTTAACAATACGTATAAAAAATTGTTTCAAAAATGGGAATTATTAAAATGTTAAATTTGAATATTTGTGGCTTGATGAACTTTGAAAACTGAACCAGTATTAATCGACCTAGCATCTTTTGATATCGTTTTATCTAAACTAGTCGCTAAAAGAAGTTCTGGGGAAAATGAGCTGTCCTAATAGAAATCTCGTATCGCGACAACGGTTGGTTCGGTCACTATTGAGAATCGAATGGAGTGACCAGTTGTTGTAACATCTTTCAAGTGCAATGTTGGTGCTATCCCCTTCCCAGTTGCGGTGAATTGTCGCGACAATGAAAAATTCGCTACGTAGCATAGCTAAAACGAGAAATTGGTGGCTCAGAATTGACTTCAGGTGCAAGCTTCATAAATGATGCATTCTCGAACAGGCATCAGTTCTTTAATTATCTGTTTAATTGTTGGCCAAACCCTTGATCGGTGAAATTTAGGAAAACGTAATTCTTGGATACAACTCTCAATTTAGGCCGAGCATCCGCTAGGAGCGCTACAATCGGCAAAATTGAAAACGGGATCAGGACAGCTTTCCTATTTGAATGTTAACTGAGTTATCTCAAAATAAGTCGAGAACGAAGCCGTTTAGTGGAAAAATTAAGAGAACAAAATTTGTAGAACGTAAAATTTCCTATAAGTTAACTTTTCTCATTGAAATTCATTACGATCGATTTAGAGAAAGCTTCCGCCCACCACTCGCGTCGCTCACCAATTGTCCCGCTTTCGTTGTGGGCGATACTAGCGCTGCTCGGTCCGAATACCATAACACCGAAAAATCAACTTCCATTAATCAATCAGCTTAGCACTCTGATTTAACAGAACTGTGAAGAAAAAAAAAGTCGAATTCTCGACGAAGTGATTCAGGACTAGAAATTCCGAATCTGCATCAGAATGATTTGAATCAGGAAAACTGAATCCAGCTAAGAGGATTCTAAAATCCGAGGAGAATCCGAATCCAGAAATTCACATTCTTCAAAAGAAAATTCTAGAATCTGAATCTAAGAACTTGCATTCTGAGCGAAAAGAGGACCCTAAATCTGAGAAGAAAACGAATTCAGGGGGAAAATGCTTCAGAATTCGGTTTTCTTCGTTGATATTATCAAAGAATCCGGATTCTGAATTCTCGTCCATCTCTGAAATTGAGTGTCCAGCAATGTGGTAGCGAAAAAAATCATGAAGAAACAAGTCAGTCAAGCTCGTAGCAAAATACTTTCCCAAGGGGTCGATGGGGATGATTTTCAAGCAGAAAAAGTCTTCATCTAGGTATTTGTACCCGAGTTTTGGTTACCAAAACTGAAAGCGGGGCTTGACTCGAGAAAAAATGATTCCATTTGCTACCTTGAAGAATCGAACATAAAGTCAGCGCTATGAAAGTGGAAGTCATTTCTGCCTAACCCTTAAGTAGTCGAGGAATAAAAGTATGTCTTCGAAGTAGCCTCAGTTTTCTGTGTATCTTTCCATATCCTAACCCCTTGCCCTTCCACTCGGAAAAGAAACTTCGGAGTCTAAGTGGAACAAACATGTAGCCCGACAAATAAGCAGCAAAGACAGACAGATTGGCACAAGCATGGTGAGTGGCGTTGAAGGGAAGTGGTAGACAAAGACGTATCTCCTTAGTGCTACATGTATACACCAGCACTTACACTTCTTTACGGTTTCCAGTTGTATGAATTCGTATTCTCGGCGAGCTAACACGTAAATACAGTGACCGAGCTATGAACGCCGATATCCGATTAACAGAATTTATCTTTCAGGTCCAAATGGCGACGAGCCGATGGTGGAAGACAAAGGTAATCGAACGCCAGTGACGAAAGAGCTACTCGATCGTGTCGCCGAAATCATAATCGACGACTGGCAGAAGCTGGGATTGAAAATGGGTTATAAAAGAGACGAGGTAAGCTCGCGGCTGCTGAAATGCGACCACCCGCTTCTGTCGAGTGCAGAAGTGATGCGTGGTATTTGTGGACAACCGAAGCTCCAGAATTACAGCAGTTTATTTTGAAAGATGTATATTAGCGTACGATTATCGAACTGGATAAAATTTACAAACCCACTTAAAATGCTCCGGATAGAGAAATAGAAACTTTCTGTGCAGCACTAGCTTCGTTAAGTGAAAGTATAATTTCAAAAGATGCAAATAACTTACAAAACGCTAACCTCTGTATCGTAGGAGCTTGGAACAGTCAACTAGGAGAGCGGGCCGTCTGGTTGGCCGAGTGAATAGCGCGCTGGTCTCGGAATCCGGAGATCCCGGGTTCGAGCCCACGTAGCAACTCGCTACATTTCGACCTAGGCCGGTTTTTCGGCAAGACGAGAAGAGGGTTATGCTAGTACTAACAGCCTCCCCGACGTCTTTGAAGTAATGCTCGAAAGGGCGGATTCCAGGGCTCGGGTTCAGACGAGAATTATAACAAAAGAGAGAGGATACCAATTAAGAGGGGAAGGAAACTCAATCGGCTCCTATTGCTATGCGCAACAAGAATGGATGTAGGCTACTTCACTTTTGCCAAGAACAAAATCTAAAAATCATAAACAGCTTTTTCAAAAAAAGATAAGGCAAAAGATGGCCCTGACTTCCCCTAATGAGGAATATCAGAATTTGATAGATTACGTTTCAACTACACCCAGCAATAATAAGATGGCAAATTATAGACAAACGGACCAATTTAACTACTCTACTGACCACGGAATCTTAACAGTTACCATAAAACCCACCAATACACAAAAGAAAAGAAATAAGAAAAGAAGGGAAAATACCACAAATTCATTCTACTCAAACTCAATAAAAAATACAGAAAAAGTAACTCATCTGCTGCTAAAAAATAACAGCATACTGAATTACATAAACTCAACAGATGACCATTACAGTAAAATAGCAGAAATAATTAAAAAAGCAACAGAAGATTCCAGTGAAATAATAAATATGCATAACCCCTCACTTTTCTTGAGAACTGTTAGGTGTAGTGTACAATGGAGAGAATTTTGCTTTTTGCAAAAGAAGTTCTGATTATTCTTTCCTTTCATATTATCAGAAATGATCTCCTTTTACCAAAATTTCCAACTGTTTTGCTCTAGCTGTCTCCAGTCCAAAGTTATTTGCAGGTTTTTATCCCCCTCTCCCCGAAAAAATTTCGAAAATGGAAATTTATGTGATTTGTATTGCATATTCAACGTGTTGAAGGCGTTACCACATTTTTCAAAAATTTGCAAATGTGTAGGCGAAAATGAAAATTTGAATTTGGTAACACCTTCAACAGGTTGAATATGCAACACAAAACGCAGCAATGTATATTTTCAAAATTTCCGATTTTCTGGGTAGAAGTAGAAAAACGCGAATAACTTTGGACTGGAGACAGCGAAAGCAAAATGGGTTGACATTTTAGTGAGAGGAAATCATTTTCGACAAGTCTGTTAGTTCACCTAAGAAAGCTCAGTTTCCTTAAGAACTGTTAGATGTAGAGCAAAATGGAGAACATTTTGGTTCTTGCAAAAGAAGTTTCAACTATTCATTACTTTCATTTTGTCGGAAATCATATTTTTTAACCAAAATTTCAAATTGTTTTGCGCTAGCTGTCTCCAGTCTGAAGTTACTCGCAGTTTTCTAATCTCTACCCCCCCCCCCCCCCCGAAAATGAGAATTTCGAAAATGGAAATTGGTATGATTTGTATTGCCTATTCAACGTGTTGAAAGTGTTACCGTATTTCAAAGATTTGTAATAGTATAGACGAAAATTAAAATTTCAATGTGGTAATGCCTTCAACACGTTGGATATGCAACTCAAAATGCAGTAATATACATTCTCAAAATTTCTGATATTCTGGGTGGAAGTGGAACAACGCGAATAACTTTGGATTGGAGACAGCTAAAGCAAAACGGGTTGACATTTTGGTGAGAAGAAATCGTTTTTGATAAGTCTGTTAGTTCATGTAAAAAAGCTCATCTTTCTTGAGAACTATGAGATGTAAAGCAAATGGGAGAAAATTTTGCTTCTTGTAAGAGAAGTTCTGACTATTTATTACTTTCATTTGGTCAGAAATGATATCTGCTCACCAAAATTTCTAACTGTTTTACTCTAGCTATCCCCTATTCAAAGTTACTCGCGTTTTTCTATTTTCCCTCCAGAAAATAAGAATTTTAAAAATGGAAACTGATGTGATTTATGTTGCATATTCAAAGTGTTCGAGGTGTTACTATATTTTTCAAAAATTTGCAAAAGTGTCGACGAAAATGAAAACTTAAATGTGGTAACGCCTTCAGTATGTTGAATATGCAACACAAAACGTAGCAATATACATTTTCTAATTTTCTGATTTTCTGGGTGAAAGTGGAAAAACGCGAATAACTTTGGACTGGAGACAGCTAAAGCAAAACGGGTTGACATTTTGGTGAGAGGAAATTATTTTTGACAAGTGTCTCAGTTCACCTAAGAAAGCTCATTTATCTTGAGCCTGTTTGATGCCGAGCAAAATGGAGAAAATGTTGGTCCTTGCAAAAGAATTTCCAACTGTTCATTACTTTCATTTTGTCAGGAATGATCTCCTATTACCAAAATTTCTAACCGTTTTGCTCTAGCTGTCTCCAGTTCCAGTCTAAAGTTCCTCGCAGTTTTCTAACTCCCCCCTCCCCCCGAAAATGAGAAATTCGAAAATAGAAATAAGTATGATTTGTATTACAAATTCTACGCGTTGAAGGCGTTACCACATTTTTCAAATATTTGCAAAAGTGTAGAAAATTAAAACTTTATTGTGGTAATGCAGCAATATACTTTATCAAAATTTCTGATTTTCTGGGTCTGGGTGGAAGTGGAAAAACGCGAATAACTTTGGACTGGAGACAGCTAAAGCAAAACGGATTGAAATTTTATTATGAGGAAATCTTTTTTGACAAGTCTTATCAGTACACCTAAGAAAGCTCATTTTTCTTGAGAACTGTTAGATGTGGAGCAAAATGGAGAAAATTTTGCTTCTTGCAAGAGAAGTTGTAACTGTTCATTACTCTCACTTGATCAGAAACGATCTCTCACCAAAATTTCTAACAGTTTTGCTCTAGCTGTCTCCAGTTTAAAGTTATTTCTACTTCCCTTTAGAAAGTGAGAAATTTCGAAAATATAAATTGGTGTGTTTTGTATTGCATATTCAATGTGTTGAAGGCATTACCACATTTCTCAAAAATTTGCAGCACTGCTGACGAAAATGAAAATTTTAATGTGGTAATGCCTTCAACACGTTGAATAGACATAGGATGAGCTACAATAACAGAACTCCAAACTAAAAGAACAAAACTTCTGCTGATGGACAGGAAATCAGTAAAAGAGAAAATAGAACTGAACATACTTTCAAAAGCAATGAATTCTAAACTAAGAGAAAACAATAGAAAATGCAGAAACAAAATCATCAGAGAAACTCTGAATGGAAATAAGAACCTCAAAAAAATGAAATTCAAGTCAAGGAACGTAACTGATATTTGGTGTCGACCCCTGTTAACGTAGCTCGAGGAGAGTGTCTGAAAAAATACTATTTTCAATATCTTTCAAAATCATACTCAGTGACCTTAAAACTCACAAAACCAACTCATGTCTCAAATTTCATTTTTTTCATAGATCGCAAAACTAAGCTATATACAACATGAAATCACCTGTTGAAATAGAAGAGTACAAATTATTAACGCTGTTGAAGGCTACCATTTTTTAGGGAGTGGGGGAGCGTTGAAAATGTTCTTAAATTCCTGAAAAGAGAGTAATCGTGTGGTCCCTTAGACAAATTGACTTGAAAAGTGTAGTATTGTAATAACTGAATCGAAAACGCATTTCGGACCATATCCGACACTTACTGCTCGCTGAAGAGAGGGTTGAAGTTTCCAATCTACTAAATACAAAACTCCCCCCCCCCCACGCTCTCTCCTTCTCTCTTCCTGTCCCTACAATATGTTGTTGCCAAGCCAGATACTACCTTTCCAATGCAGCTTCAATATTTGGAATTATTAAAAAAAAAAAAAAGGAAAAAAAAAGAGCGACCCAGCACGTAACTATGGCCTGTAGATAGGTGAAAAAAGAAGCAAAATTTTTAAAGGTAAAAGATGACGCCATCTTGCCTTTAAATTTTCTTAAAATTTGATAGAGTTTTTCTGATGGAAGCAAAATTGAGTTAGTTGGTTTGATGTTCGTAATCCCCTCCTCCTCTCGAAAAAAGTACCAGTCATTCAGCTGATCTTTATGCACATTGTAAATGGATGGCCCAAAATTTAAAAGTGGGTAACTTCAAGACTGTACATAACATAAAATTTCGAATAAATTGGGTCAGTTTTGACGAAGAGATCTTGTAAACGTTATCTGATACAAATAGTGAAAATTCTGGTAATCCTTACTCTTGCTTTTACCCTTCCGCCCATGTATGAAGTTTCTTTTCTTTTTAAAGTAGAACATGGTCTGAACGTTTACACAGACCAATTACTACAAAAAAAAAATAAAAAATGTTACGATTTTAAACAAAATTACTGTGTACCGTCGATGAAGTCGCGTGCGATTCAACCAGTAAATAGATAAATAAAAGAATAAATAAATAAATTCGTAGGATAAGGTAGCCAAAATCGTACGCCTTTGAAATCGTACCACCAATTTTATAACCAAAAAGGAAAGTCAACTAGCGCGCTCTATTGGTGAAACGCGTTACTAGAAGTCATTTTAAGTCTTAATCCAAAAAATTGGCCGGTAAAATGAAATGTGCATTTTTTTTAGCGATTGATATAAAACATAAGATTGCAATACAATATTTTTTATATTCTTTATGTGAAGACTAGCAGCCCCCCCCCTGAACCCACTATAGGCAGAAGACCCGAAAAACGCAGACCCACTCTCAAGAAGACCAGTGAACGGCAAGCCAGGCGCCTTCCATCAGCATCCTAAGCATCTTCATAGAACAAGAAGAAAGTAGGACTGGGCCCTTATGCGTATTAAAATAATAAAATAGGCGAGTATTGCCTTTTCCAATTTGTGTGTTGCTTTGGACGAATATATTTATTCTTGTACATTCTGTACGGACTACTGAACCTACTATGGACTAAGGAGGACCCGAAAACGACGTTTCACACTAATCGAGTAAAAAATAATATTTAATGCCTAATTAATGCATTAATAGCGAAAATCGTAATTAAAAATTTTTTTCATGGAAGGTAAATCCCAGTAAACTTTGATCGAGTTGCGGCACAGGTTAGTATTTTTTTTCGGCTTCAATTTTTTTTCCTTCGTTTAGAAATAAAAATGAACGGGATGAAGGGGTCCTGCACCCCAAACTCCATTTCGAAAATAACGATCACCCTGATAAATTCTACTATCTTATCACTTTTCTTTCATACATTCCTCTTTTGCCTTTTTACCCTCTCTCTCTATTTCATTCCTTAACCTTTGATAAGCTAATCTACCTTCCCTATCGTTTGCATTCTTATATTTTCTTCGTTCGTCCATCTTTCTGAGAATTTCCTCCTTCATTTATGGTTTCTTTTCTTCTCTCTTAATTTTACCTAGATTTTCGTCTGCTGACTTTAATATTCCCTCCTTTATTTTACCCCACTCTTCCTCCACACAGTTAATTTCCTGTGTTTTTTCAACCTCTAATTCTGATCAATATCGTCTTGATATTAATAAATAATTGAGATGAAATTAATTAAATTATGGCAGTAAAATATAACAAATAGAGTAGTTTAAATAAAAATGGCTGATACCACTAAGTCCGATGAGTTTTAACTTGATTTTTAAGATTTATTAATAATAATTATTTTTTGTTAGTTTTTGTTCTTTGAAAATTTTTCATAATTTGAAGTTTAAATTTCAAGAAGTTTGGCGAAAGATGTTAAAATTTGCTTTGGCCGGAATTGCTCAATTTTTCAAAAATTGTTCTATACTTGTCTTGTAAAATTCACTTTTTCTAAAACACTCTACTTTCTTATGAGTTACCTATAGTGAATTTGAGGAGTATAAATGATAAAATTGAATGTAAAAGGAGACGACAGTTTTTGACTGTAGTTCCAGTTATGTGCAAGTTTTAAAAATTTTAATTTGAAAAATTGAACTTCAATTTTTCTTTACTCATTTTGATTTATTTTACATAGACTATTTTACATATAAAATGAGCATAAGATAGTATATTACACACCGAGAATCAAAATTGAGTCATGTAAACTCACTTTTGGCTCTTGTTTTGTAAGATATTTTTTACAATATTTGTCAAAAAAGCAACGTCGAAATATTCAGCATGTGCATTTTCCCAACTGAAAGGAAACCTACAGTTCGGACTGCGAATTATATCAAAAAGCAACAATTGCAATGATAACGTCGTAATAATAACATCCTCGGCATCAGTCGGCATTCTTGATGTCCCTCCGTCGTGTCAGTTGGTAAACGTGCCTGCATGTAAAAATGTGACTCATGTTTTTACATTCAGGCACGTTTACTTCACAGTTCACATTCAGGTTATGCTTATATCTGATATGTCGATGAAAAGTGCTGCTTTCCACTTGCAAAATACTAAAGTAAACATCGTCTTTCTGATCATGTATTGTAAAAAATGTATTTTACCTGCCAACCCTGATAAAAATCAATCTGAATAAAATTCATTAAACAATGCCTCTTATCGGAAATATCTAAACATAGGTAAAGTGACGTAAATGGAATTGGGAAGAGCACGTGAGTAGAATGCCTGATGTATCTATAGGACCATCTTCTGCCCCCCCCCCCTCCATGTTGATAGAAAACCCAGTAAACGACCCACTAGATGGTGCGATGACTTCAACTAATTTCTAGGCGAAAACAACAAAAAATAGCACACCGGAACAAATGGGGGCGCCTTAGGGAAACCTTTGCTCAGTATGGGCTGGGGTGGCGAGGGCTATGTTTTGGCCTGGAAAGTGTGCTCACTAGAGATGGTAACGTAAAATATACACGTGTATAATACATAATGTAGAATACATATGCCAAATATTAATTTAGAATGCACGTAGAATATGTAGATGATAACAGTGATAACATTGTTTATTCTACACGTGTCCTCCGTCAAAAAGTAGAATATTTTTTCTTGTGAAATGCCATATCTACTCGCTTTTCCGCTATGTGAGGGGGAAGGGGTATGCCATAGAAGAAAATCCTCAATGGATGACTTTCAGGAGGTTTCGGGGGCGAAGCCGTGCCCGTAACTAAACGTTTGTGCCCTATTGTGATGGCGTAATTGAACTGGAGTGGTTGGGTTGTTGCAGATTGACTTCTTCGAGAACGAATGGACCAGCGACGAGTCGAAAGGAAAGCCAACGGCGCAGGAGAAGGCTCGATATATGCTGCAGATCTGGTCCGAGGACGACGACGATCCTAGTGTGGAGAATCTCTCCTCTATGCTCGAAAGTCTCGGTTTGCTGGAAGCTGTGAAGACGCTGAAAGCGCCGTAGTCTGCGTTTTATACATAATATATAGTTTTCGCCTGTACAGTAAATTTGTAATTTTTAAAAATCGGGTTTTATCGCGTAATTTATTTAACTGTACCGCCTTTTGTTTACAGCAAGATTAAAAATTGATTTTCTATAATACGTTCAGCCATTTGTGATTTTAGTTGCGCCAACATGACAGAAATAATTAACTGTGGCGCTGCGCGTTTTTGCGTCGGTCAGAATCAACTCGAAGGCCTCTCCTGCGTACACCGGAGACAGTTTTCAGTGAAAAGCTGAAGTTCGAAAACGCATTTGACTGGGGCATATTTTGGCAAATGTTTTTAATTTTCATTCTTGACTTGCTTGATTCAAGCAGATCCCTGTGAAACACGTGCATATAGAAATGTCGACTAAAATGTCAGTACTGAAATCCAGGACGTTTTTAGTAATACATTTTCATGTGTAGTGCATATAGTACATACACATGTCGATGTTTTGTTCACTGTCGACTGTATAGTAATTCAGTGGATATAAATGCAGTTGACATTTTAGTCAACAAGTATCTATGTATCGACATTACCATAAACATTGCAATATGCAACGAATTAGTAGACGTCGACAGATTTTCATATTCGATATCTCGGATGACATTATAGTCGACAAGTATCGATATTACTTATCAACATTGTAGTATTAGTGTGCACAAAAGTAGATCCAATTGTACGGTCGACATTTGCATTGACATGTCTACTCGACAAATGGTTTAAGTTGAATAATCTTTATATAAATTCAGTTATTGACATAATTCTTATGTGGTTGCAATATGTTCCAAAGTATCTGGATACAAAAACTCAAAAAAATATGAAAAAATGATGTCTATACAAATGTCTATATGCTTTGGTCAAAGTCGACACTGTTTCACGGGATCAATTTAAAACACGTGAATATTTTAGTGGTGGTGTGTTCCGTATACTATTCGACGGCAAGGCTGGAAGAGTCTCAAAAAAGCCAATTTGTATCACACTGATGCGAGTTAAATATCAATAGTGACCAATGTGGAATAAAATCAATTTCCAACTTCGAAGTTTGCCACCACTGATTGAATTTATGGCTCGATAAAATGGTAAAAACTCGTTTCTAGTCCATATTACGCTGCTATAACATTGCTGATAGTCCAGCATATTTCACTTCGCCCCGACATAGGTCAATATTACCTTCCTTGAGCTAAATTTCTCGTGTTCACGTTTTTCTTATTTCGGTATTGTCTCTGCCGTCTTACGCTAAATCTTCGAAATTGTGTTCCTTTCTCCGGCCCGTCGTCTTCACTTTCACTCTACTCAGCCCTCATTCTTCTGTAACGGGCTCTGCGAAAAATTAATTTGCTCCTCGTTATTGTATCCCCTGTTGAACGGTTTTATGTAGGCGTTCGTTTACAATAATTTACCCTGCCCCACTGGCGCGTCCATTTTGGCAAACGCCGTATCCGTTTATGTGGACGCTCGAAAATGCGACCTTGTCACGAATACTCGTTCGAAATCAAATCATACAGCTCGTTAAAAAAAAAGTTTCTGACACTTTCTGAGTAGCGGAACGAACGGGGGATGGCGAATCCCAAAACGAAATTATACTTTTGTTTCGATTATCAAAGGCGTTGAAGAGGCGTATAAAATGGGATTGAAAAGCACTTTCACTCCTTTAATATACTCGTTTTCTTCATTTTTCCTCCTTCTTTTCACGCACAATTTCACGAAAGCAAAAAGGCCATAAATTCGCCTCGGGTCTGCCATCTACGTAAGAGGTGAACGTTCGAGGGATTTTGTCCTTGTTGCGTGGTTTCTTATTCGAACTACTGTACGGGTACAGTACTGTACACTTTTATCGCATCCTCTCCGCTTTCTGCTCTCGGTCAATTTTTGTTCAAGGACGGCTCTGAATAGAAATGCGTTCTGGCCGGGAAGGGGAATTTAAAAAGACAAAAAATGTAACCAAGGATCGGGATCGTGAAAACTTCTACAAGAACGCGGAACGTATTTTCGATCGAGCGACACCAAGATGTTCGAAAATTTGGTGAAAATATACCGGTGGGATCCAGACGACTGAAGGGAAGTTATCTGGAAATCTGAGGACGAAAGCACCAAGGTTCGATATTTTCAGCTTCCGGTAAATTGAGGATTCAAAACTGCAATAGAAGGTATTTCATAAAGGACTGTGGTTCGGAGTGGTCCCGCGATTATCTGGAAAAGAAAAACCACCTACTCGCCTCTCCAATTGCGTCCCAAAACGGCGGTAAAAATGTGGTTGCAGGTATCTGTTGACGTCGTCTTCTCCGAGGATCCCTGCTTATCATGTTTGCCGTCCGTGCACCCTCCTGTGGCTGATTATTCCGATCCTCGACCCGATCTGTCAACCACAGTCGAGGCAAGTGCTAGGTGTGTCTCCGGGTCTTCCAGTTCTTGGTCGTTGTTAACAGCCGAAAATTCTAGTACTTTAGTGGGCTGCTGCTCCCCAAGCGCTTCGGTCCTTGAACCACTCCTCCCAGTGGTTGTGTAAATTGGCATTCTTCAGCGTCACTTGTAGCATGTCTTTGTATCTCTTTATTTGCCTGCCTGGAGCTCTCCACCCGGCCCAATCTCTTCATAGAGTGTCCGCTTCAGGAGTCGTTTGTCGGGCATTCTCCCAACATGCCCGACCCACCTTAACTGGGCTCTAGCTAAGATCTGCTCTATTGGGTCGCACTTTGCCAGTTCGAGCACTCTCTTGTTGGAAACATAGTCCTGCCATTTAACATGAAGCATGTTTCGGAGTTGCCTCGGCTGGAACTCTTCGAGTGACTTCACATATGCTTCTTGTATACTGTCCAGCATTCAAATCCATAAGTGTGTGACATGCGGCAAATTTAAAACAACTGACGGTGTGCGCTCAAACAAAAAATGCGATATGTCCCTTATCTCGGCAATATTCCCACCCGAGTAGGAAATGCGTTTGACCCAACTTATACGAAACGTTATCCAAGATGAGCTTATCTCAGTGAAAAAAACAGTTGGCTAAGTCATTGAATGCAAACAAGTCATTGCAGGCGGAAAATCATCAAGAACTCCAGAAAGAAATCGACAGCTTGCAACGGTATACCCGCAGAAATAATATTATTATTACCGGAGTACCAGCAACCCACCAACGAGGACACATATGATGTCGTAGCAAAATGTAGTGATGCTATTGGACTGCGTCTAAATCCCCGCCAAAAGCTCATCAAACGCGTTGCCCTCCATTGTCGTGAAATGTACCCGCAGGGTCCCGAAATATAAATTTATAACTACATACTTGAAAAAGAAAAAACCTTCCACTCAGACCCTTGGATAACAAAGCAGGACCAACACCAACAAGGTTTATCCCGTTTACGTTAACGACCACTTATCCGGGTCAAATGCATCCCTCTTTCGAAATGTGGAAGAGCAAAAAACTGGCATACTTACATGGACTCGGGATTGCAAAATATGCGTTCGCAAGACAGAAGGTGACCAACCGCACATCATTCGAACTGAAGAGGACCTCAAATAACCATAGAGGCGGCAGCGGATAAATTTCCATGCAGTTTTTTAACAAAAAGTTATACCCTCTTCTAGACGTATATCAATTTTCAAGTCATGAACTTCGGTTTAGGTAACGCCAAACCAGTCTTTTGCGTTTTCCCAACAGTTGGGTTTGTGGACTTAGCTTCTTTTTATTCGTAGTTCTAACCAATTAAATTATATTCTATTAACCGAAACGAGTGACCGTCATAATTCAATAATGTGATCATGTAAATTCACAGAACCAACTTCTACTTACTTACATTCCACGCATGATGTAACTATAACAATACCATTCAATCAAATATCAAACTCACCTGAAACAAAAGAAATTCAAGAAAAATTAAAATCATTTCGAAAAGCAAATCAATAAGTACAATATCAGTAAAGGGCATATCTAAATCTTACTGGTTCTACAACTATCAATCCCTTACAAATTTGCAAATTTGCAAATTTTCATGTATCCTATTCTATGCATACCCCCAGAGTGCAACCCACTTCTATTTTTGAACGCGAAGTCGAATCGACACAGAACAAGCCAGGTCGCTTCGCAATCTAGTAGTATAAGGTCGGCCTTTCAGCTGAAGTTTGGACGGCTATTTCACTAACCAACTTCAAACAAAAAATAGGATCGTACTTGGACGCTGTCAAGCGTAAGGGAACCAACCAGTAAAATCTGTTTTTTGAGAACACACGTGATTCTAATTTCAAGAGCCATGTAGAAACTATATGATACAACGTTTACTGATAAGCTTTGATCAACGTGAGTACACATTTTTGAATCGGGGGTCCAATCCTGAAAAATTCTACTTTTTACGCTCTTTCCAACGATACTAATAACTCATTTGGTTTACAAAAATGTCAGGTGGTTCACGTCGACCCTAATTTCAGCAAGAATCATACTCAATAATACAAACCTCACAAAATGAACTCCTTTCATCAATTCCTTATGTTGATACCTCGAGTCGCTTCTGCTGAGACTGTAAGCATGATATGTAAAACCAACTTCCTATCTGTTTCTTTTACACACGATTAAGTTCACTTTTACATTTAAAACCACAAGCGCCACCGCAGAAAGCAAACACAATTCATTTTCGTGTATCTCGAACTTTGATTGATAAGAACAACAAACCACTAACGTCACGCGTCGCGTAGATTTATTTTTTCCATTGTATAAGGCTGGGCAGCGCCGACCCTAAAAAAGGAAGAACTTATATGATCACGATCCAGGTCCTTCCTTGGTTCAAGAAATTTTTCTTCCCCCACTCAAAAAATATTTCAAACAAAAATTACTCCAAACTAGATTGTATGTAAAAGCTTTTATCATTAGCAAAATGATGACGAGTATCTACACTGCATGCAAAGGTACATCGGTACATAGATACCCATGTCTTAAGGTCCGATATCGTTGAAAGCATACAACTGAGAGACTGAGAGCTGAGACCCATAGTGAATATCATGAAGCACCAATTGCCGCATGATGACGCCATTGTAGCAACATTCTCGGCATTAGTTGTCCATTCTTGGTGTCCGTCAGCATTCTCTGTGTCCAATCAGTTGAAGCCTGACGCACAATCTGACATGGATATGTCTGACAGCTCGGCACAGGAAAGAGAAAAATTCCGCAAAAAAACGGTCCTCGAAAAATGTTCCGCGGAATAAAGTTACCGTTGTGATATACAGTCAACTGGGGTAATATCGGCCGAACTTTACATCTACTGTAGGAGTGCTAGTGTCGTTATCAGTAAACAAGTCATGAGTGACAAATATTACCACCAGTGTCCGATTTTACACCAGTTGACTGTAGTTGCGAATTTTTCTCTTGTTCCATCACTTTTTGACCAGCTGACACAAATAATGCCGAGTATCACCGCGAATGGACGACTAGCGAGGGCATTGGAATGCGGGTATGCGCGTCAACGCGATCGCCTACATGATATAATTATTTAACAATTGTCTTTTTGTGGAATGGTCGGACTATTTCTTATTGGTTGATGGTCGATGATAAGACATAATGTAAAACGGGGTGACTTTGCTCACTTTTCTTGTACTTTCCAGTTTAACATGCTCTACAGATTGTAAAAACTGGGTTAGAGAACCAGATATATTTTGTAATTTTGATGGGGCATTGTAAAATACATTCTCTAAAAGACTGTGATACCTGGCCTGGCAAATTTTTCCACAGAACTATGAAATAAGGGTAGATACTAAAGTGGTATTGGGATGGGGTGCCATTGCACATGTTCACGAATGAACGGGGAACAGTTCTAAATATAGTGGTGTCTATTTAAGTGCTAAGTAATCCCAAATTGGTCTACTATACGTATACTGCTCTGTTTTGACTCGCATGACTGCCTTTTTGTATGCTTTTTGGGCCTCACGATATAATTCCCAGTAAGCTAGCGTATTATTTTTCAGTGGAGCCCTCAGCCTTCTTCAAGTATCTTTCCTATCCATTATGTTTAAAATACGAGTACATATATAAACCAAATATTCCGGAAGAAAAATAGCAAATTTACAGTGTTACACTAAGAACATTGAATTTGGTCTCAAAATTTATAATCAAAACTGGTGATTCAACTTATACCGACAACCCACTGAAAAAAAATTGAATATAGGGTAAGTGCACTAGTTTGTGACAAGTTTAGCCAAACCGCCACTTCAATATTCTCTCGAATGGCTATTATTCATTATAATTTTTTGAAACCTGGTTTTTTCAAAAGCTAGATCTATCAAAATTGTTGTAATGTAATTAATTTGCTCTCGTGGACTTTTTCTTTTTAATTTTTCAGTTTTTTGAAAAAAAGTACAAATTTGCTAGTTTGTGACAACCAATGCACTAATTAATTTGACAATTTGTACTAGTTTGTGACAACCAATGCACTAATTAATTTGACAATTTGTACTAGTTTGTGACAACCAATGTACTACTTAATTTGACAATTTGTACTAGTTTGTGACAACAAATGCACTAATTTATTTAACAATTTGTACTAGTTTGTGATAACGTTTTATTATTCGAACTTATAAATCTTTACGATGGATTACAAATTGTTTTAAACTATTAGAGCCGTCTGTAGCTTCCTCGGTGAATAATTCAGCCGTTTTATCTTTGTTATAGGTTTTTGTCCTTCCTTATCTGAAATGAAAAGTTGAAAAATATTGCAGATAAGCGGTGTCACAAACTAGTCCTGTCAGTATTTTTAAAATGGGCTAGTTTGTGACAGTTTATCACAAACCATAGTGTTTTGAACTTTTGATTGTACTAGTTCAGACAAATGCGAAAAAATAATATTTATCATTTATTAAATCATTTGATACTTACTTTTCTTCATACTTTGCATCTTCTTAAACAAAAATCAACAATTGCTTGTAAATCTTAACCAAAAATAAAGGAGAACTCAGAATCGCAAATTGTCACACCAAAGTGGAGGTCTAACTAGAAACACCGGCAATTTTATTAACTTTGTGGAGCGGAAATTTCAACTGACAATCTTTCCTACAGAGTATACCACAGATCAAATATTGAGATATTTACAAATTGCCAAGTTTGCATGGATCACAAGAAAAATAGATATTCCATTTCTAGACTGATAAAAACCTTAACATTGATTGTTGAAAATAGATATGTCACAAACTAGTACATTGTCACAAACTAGTGCGCTTACCCTATCGTTGTAAAAAAAGATCAACACTTTTACAACGATCAAATTTTCGAACTTTTGTGAAAATAAAATTTCTATTTCTGTAAACTTATCAAGTTATCAGTTCTCAAACAGCCATTTAGGCATTTAGCCATCAATATTCAATGTGAACTGGATCGCGAGCCTACCACTGTGTTTCTGAATTGTAATGTGACACAATAAAAAGGCCTGTGTGTCTGAAACAGCTGGACTTTTCTTGTGACACGTCACATAAATAAAGAACGATAAATACACGATTCGTCCATCTTTCAAAGCAAAATCAGTGTTGCCAAGTTTATAAACATCACAATGTAGTGGAAAGAAAAGTTTTGAACAAAACTAGCGAGGAAAATACAAGAAATTCGTTATTTCAATTTACGAAATTTTGCCTGGGGGACTCCGATAAGCGCTAGCACCCTTCTGGCTAGGGCCTGTTTCTCGCGGTACTTCATTCCTTGAACCTTCCACATAGCACTGCAACCCCAACTTAGAGTCAAACTGATATCAAAAATGAACTCAGTGATCTTTTACAACCCACAGACGATTTCATTGTTCATGCTAATAAAAGTTTTACAAATTCCACTACTAAAGTCTTTCATGGAACCACTATATTATCACCCTACACTTCTTTACTTGTGTGGTATCCAAAGAATGAGAGGAGGGGGAAGAAAAAAATCTCGAGAGGGAATTCGTGTCCCTTCTTTTTGCCGAAGTTTGTTAGACCAGAGTTCAAAAATTCTACATTTTCTACCATAAGGCCTTGTCTTAATGTGTGGTTATGTACAGGGTCGTTTGAACCACTCCCCCCTCACTTGTGTTGCGGCTACAGCTCAAGAAAATATGATTTATGTGGTATCACTTTGTCGATAATTTTAAGTAAAATATTTTACTCCACACTGATTGTCAAAGTGCATTTTGACTACTCGATACCTGGTGGTAAAGTAAGATTTTACCCTCAGGTATTATCAGGGAAGTAATGAAAGTCAGGGTTACCAAATAGAACAGTGAAATATAGCATCAGTGCATCGAAGTGAATAATAAAGCAAAGAAACAAGAAAATGAAATAAATAATAATATTTGTTTGAAAGAAATAGCATATTCCAAACGTCTTTCTGAAAATTTAACGTTCTGTTCATCATCTGCATTCATTATTGTAGCAATGATTTAATTTATCTGGTTGCCGTTTTTGCATTTTGCTGAATTGAATCGCTGCGTGGAAAAAGGACCGTGTCTCATAAGAAATACTTTGATCGAAGGCCCTTTTTCCATGCGGTCCTTCAACTGCAACTACTGTGTCTTCCTTTTAGTCAAAGCTGTCTTCTCTTGTTCTCGCGTACCTATGTATTTCCTTTACATATTAATTTAGTAGCCACCTCTGTGCTTCGGTTAATAATGATGAATACTGAATTTGTAGAAGGTATAGGGATGATTTCGAATCATTCGATTCCGAAAAGCATGTTGCAGAACAATATACGAGTATTAGTGATACAGCGAAAGCTATACATAGCAAATTATTGCCAAAAAAGTCGGAGAAAAAGTATAAGTTTGTATACGATATTTTCCTCAAATGGTTAGAATCAGAACCAACGTCTTCAATCAATGAAGATACGCTACTTACTTATTTTGATAGTCTTCTCAAGTCTGTAAAACCACCAACCCTTTGGTGTTACTTTTTCATGTTAAAAACTACTTTACGTATGAATCGCAATATCGATATTGCTCGATATTATAATGTGATAGCTTTTTGTAGAATTTGACAATCATTATGGAGTAAAATATCTTACGAATACAAGAGGGTATCGTCAAAGTTAACCAAATCGTGCGAATTACTCCACTCGCCTAACAGCTCGTGTCGTAAACTCGCCCTCTTTGGTAAACGTTCACTTTACTCTCTTGTATAGTAATATACTATTACTACAATACATGATCAGAAAGTCGATGTTTTCTTTAGTATTTTGCAAATGGAAAACAGCACTTTTCATTGACGAATCAGATTAAAGCATAACCGCGATGTAAAGTAAACGAGCCTCAATGTAAAAAATATGAGTCATATTTTTACATGCAGGCACATTTTCCGACCAACACGACGGAACGACACCAAGAATGTCGACGGATGCCGAGAATGTTATTATTACGACGTTATCATAGGCGGCATAACCTAGAGTTTCCGAAGTTAGTAGCCCTGTGCTACAAACGGTGATCGTGGATGTTATCACCATAAGAATGCTTATAACTTGAATTCGCTTTTTCTAGTCAATAAAATGTTTTCTTGTAGCTTATAATAGATGAATTTAGAGATTGAGGTCTCTAGTTTTCCTTTATGAACTTGAAACGGTTCTATTTTTCTTGTATTAGTTGCTTACAAGCGCGTTTTGTACCAATGGTAAGCTTCCATAAGAAAAACAGTAATTTGGAAATTAACTTATTCATCCAACTAGAGCAAATAAAGTGCATTAAATTACCTTTCATCATGAACTAGAGTCTTCAAGCTTTAATTTGACATGCTATATGACTCAAAAAAACCTATTTTCAGCAATTACGAAAGTTTTAAAGTATACCAACTTTACACGTCTTCTTATGGGAACATCAACCTTAATCACCTTTGCAGGAGGTCAACACTAGCGAACCTGGTCATGGTTACACCGCCTATTGCAATTGTAGCTCTTTGATATTATTCGCTGTCCAAACTGTAGGTTTCCTTTCAGTTGGGAAAATGCACCTGCTGAATTTTTCGGCGTTGCTCTTTTGACAAAGCTGTTAATGTTTTCCCTTTCTGATGATGTACCTATTGTAAAAAATATCTTACAAAACAAGAGCCAAAAGTAAGTTTACATGACTTGGGAATTGCTCACTCGCTACGCTTATTCGCAAATTGGTTAAAGTCGTCGCACCATCCAGTGGGTCGTTTACTGGGTTTTCTATTAAGATGAAGGAGGGGAGGGGGCAAAAGATGGTCCTATAGATACATCAGGCATTCTACTTTCGTGCTCTTCTCAATTCCATTTACGTCACTTTACGTATGTTTAGATATTTCCAATAAAAGGCATTTTTTAATGAATTTTATTCCGATTGATTTTTATCAGGGTGGGCAAGTACATAAAACTACATTTTTTACAAATAAGATATAAGCATATAACCTGGATGTAAAGTAGACGTGCTTCAATGTAAAAAGATGAGTCACATTTTTACATGCAGGTACATTTACCAACCGACACAAAGAATGCCGATGGATGCCGAGGATGTTATTACGACGTTATCATTGCAATTGTTGCTTTTTGTTATCATTCGCTGTCCAAACTGTAAGTTTCCTTTCAGTTGGGAAAATGCACATGCTGAATATTTCGATGTTGTTTTTTTGACAAAGCTGTTGATGTTTTCCCTTTCTGATGATGTATTGTAAAAAATATCTTACAAAACAAGAGCCAAAAGTAAGTTTACATGACCCGGGAATGGCTCATTCGCTAACTTTCCCTCGCATGTAAACACTCACTGTTGACTCTTGATGTGTAATATACTATTTTCACGTAATCATTATTGCCTTAAGACGTTCAGCCTATGAGATAAATGCAAAAAACTGATTTTTGGCTGTTTTTCACCCCAATCGGGAGACACGTATGCGTGGAAGCGAGCACTTTTTTCTGTTCTTCAAAGGTACATCCTGAAAAATTTCATTGCTTTCAACAGAGTTTATCTGTCAGAATTTACCTTCTCCTAGGTGCTTTTTGTCGCGATTTCAACAATGTGTGACCTGATGGAGAGTCTTGTTATTTTTTTTATTTTATTTCGCTTAAGCCTTCTCACCGTGGCAAGGTATCACCCAAAAGGAGGGTTTCTGGACGAATAAGACATACCATGGTTCCGTAGTTGCAATTTTTATAGCTTTTTTTTCTGCGGAAAACACTTTCCGCAACATCCGACTCCGGCTGCGAGTACTATTAAGCCGCAAATTAATGATACTAAGAACTATCATCATCAACATTTTGCCATTCGTCTCCCCCCTCCCATGGTAATTGTAAACATTTTATTCGTTCGAATTCACGTTCGTACGCATACGATTTGCCAGAGTGTTTACAAAAATCGCATTTCGCCGAGTTCAAGGGGTCTGCCGTTCCACGCTGTTGGTCTGGTCCCAAAAAGAAGAAACTTGTACGCTGACCGTGTAAAATTCGTAAAGTTCGTATAGGTTTTTCAATAAATTCGAAATTCGCCAACACCGTTCATCGTTTTCATCAAAGTTAGTACGCAATTACTGGGTGAACTTTCGAGACACAGGTATAGGCCGGGTTGTAAAAAGCAGCAGCGAACGTAGACTCGCATCAGACCATTTAATCTTTACCGGTGTAATACGAAAAAACAAAACCCAAAGGGCGAGAGAGCGAGAGGGAGAGAGGAAGAATGTCATACGAGAGTTGCTCTCATTTACCTAACCGTAAATTTACAGTCTGCATTGACGTCAATCTGTAACCATGGCGACGAAGAATACACAGTAATCTTCCAATTTCTTTGTTTCTGTTACTATTTTCGGATAATCTCTAAATTACCAATCTACTCTCATCGGTTTCTCAAGTTAGTTTTCGTACAGAGTTCGCGACACACGCTCTTTCATTACGGCCGTGCCTTTGGGACGAGAGGCTGTCGGTTCCGAAGGGTCGAGTCGTTGACCCACCGTGCGCCGCCGTTCGGCCTTTGAGAGGACGACTTTCGACGGACGCTTTTCGGCTCGGCCGTGAAAGGCGGTGAAACTACGGCTCGCGCTTCGGGGCCGCTGGGGCGGATTACGCGACCTGAATACGCGAGATGGGGGCGCAGCGGCGAGGCTCCAGTCTGAGAGAAAGTTACAGTGCTTAGAGAATCGGCCGTTCGATTTTGTAGCACCCACGTGCGAGCCAGAAAATTCGGGCTGCCCGCTTGACGAATGCCATTTGCTCGACACCCGCGAACACGTGATTCGAGTCGCGTCTACACGCGGCGAAGGGGTTAAATTGAAATTTTCAAAATGCGAAGGATAGGTCACCTGCCAAAAGACAGTGGTACTGAACAGAGCAAATGCTTCGCGGATTGTTCGGTCGGTTTATACACAAGTTACGTTGAACAAGTTCCGAAATCCAAATTGTTAGAATGTGCAACTGTGTAAGCAAATTTTCAGTAGCCTGATATCTGTGATAGCTTTCAGGATAGGAAACAACTAGATGTCATTTACATGGACTTTTCAAAGGCATTTGACACGGTCAATCATTATCTTTTAAATCAAAAACTAGATATACTGGGCTTATCTGATGAATTGGTCTGCCTATTTCAGTCACACAAGCCCCTTGCCCTCCCAATGTTTCCAACTGTGAGCTGAAATTTCCCGACTTTTTGGAGCATAGCATAAATGGGGTGGGGATCATCTCACGCCCCTCCTTTCGCGTCGGTCCTGCTAACTTGGAACCTATAATCGCGCATAGTTTTAATTGCCTAGTTATTTTTTCTGATGTATTTAAAGGTGTAGTTTTTAACACAATATATGAAGATTTAGTGGAATATTGGATCATCGGTTAATTTTTCCGTTATAATGGAATATGATAAGTATACTACCTATATATGCCACTAAACTTTAGTACATACTGCATGTGCAGTATTTTTACATTAGTGTACATAATTATCATTTAATTTAATAACGACAATTAAAACATGACAAGAGTATACGTTTGCTTTATGCTCTATTTTGGATGTTACAATTAAGTTTCATTTCTATATTGTGCAGTTATTATTTTAAAAAAAAAATTTTAAAAAAAAATTAGAAAACATAAGTAGTTACGATATAAGGTTGTGCGGTAACACAGGCACTATTGGATATTATTTAGTCTTATTATAAATCACTATTTTGTAACATCATTGTTCTCCATTTCTACTCAACTATTTACTGCATTTTTAATGCGAAACTAGAACTACATACAACAAATGTTTATAGCTTTATTATTAAAAAAATACAACCTGTGGTATACGTTAAACTTGTTCTATTTAGTCTGTAAACCCACTAGTTAATATATTTTTTAAAACGAACTAACTGAGGAGTCCCGCCAAGAGAGGTCAATTGCGGATTTTCTAAAAGAAGATATATGCAGTTTTGCATTGCAGCTACCAAAACAACTGTTCAACACTTCTCCCTCGGCTCATTCAGAAATATTCCCGGTCTGATTCAAACTTTTTAGACTTTCCCAAATATCAGTTTTATTTTAAGTTCTAGAAGACTTCCCTTCAGTCTCACTCAGTAACCTTTGATCTTGTTTCAGATCTGTTTAGGATTCTTCTAGACTTGTTCGAGACTTTATCAGGCCCGTAGCCAGCGCTTCGTTTTAGCTGGGGCAGAGGAAATGTTAGGTGGGACGACACTTTTTGAGGCTCAGATATCTTTGAAACATACCATTTTTGCCTCCCCTCTCCTTTATCAAACCGTCTGTCAATTTCAAAACAATTGATTTTTTAAAACAAAATGACATAAATTTCATAAAAAGTTAAAAACAATATCAGAAAAAGTATGAAAAAGATGACGATACATATAATTAGTGATGTGTAGTAATTGATAGTATTTTTGATAGTATTGATAGTTTTCAGTAAATTTAATACTATCAAACTATCGATAGTTACTTCATTGACTATCAACACTATTGATAGTTCTTAAAAACTATCAAATTAATAAAAACTATCAAATCATCAAAATGAATAATTATGAATTTGTCATTTGTCAACACTGTTTTAAATTTATTTAATTATAGTTACCTAAATAGTAAATAATACTAAATATTTAGTATTTACTATTTATAGTATTTACTGATTTTGTGAACTGTGATTTCGTCCATTCAGATGAATTTTGGAAGCTGGGAAAGAGACCATAAGCTCGTTAGATTTAGGTTCGTTCTCCCAGCCGTTTCTTGATCCTCGATGTGTATTTGACAGTTTCATTTTTCATTCCATGATTTGATTATTAATTAAACTGTTCTGGTTCTGGGTTTGGTAGTTAATGTTATGGCTTATGCTTGTGTAATGTATATTACTGAAAACTGAATACCTACCTACTGAAACTTAAAACCATTTAAAAGTTATTGTTATTTCTTAGCAATAAGTTATTTGTTGGATTACACTACACAACAAACTGAGATTTTTTGGAAACCGCATGAAGGAAAATAGATGATTCTAAATGTATTTTTCACGCTGAATTCAAATATGATATTAAAAATGCTGAGTTAGCTAATCATTTTTTACGTTTGCTGGGAAATTTAATAGTGTATTATGAGAAATTGTTCTATTTTATGTGGCGACACTGATGTTATATTAAACTGATATTACCGATAAGCTTCGTCTTCGACGGTACTGAATAGAAAACTTCTGTGTTGTTCTCTGTCCCTCTGTGTTCCGTAAGTTAGTATTCTTCCAATTCAACAACGAGAGTTGTGATTATCATGAATACTCGGGCATTGAACACATATTCATCAAATTTATTGTCGGAACACATTTATCTAGTTCACTTACATTTCGTAAAAGAAACAATAAACTGTAATACCGGAATGAAAAGGCGTTAATTTTTCACTGAAGAGATCGCCTTCTTCAAAATTGTTGTTCCATCACTTCATCGTTAATGATAAAATATTAGAATCAGTTGAAACTGTTTAGATCGTTTCGATAACAAAACGTCAAAACACGTTCACACGCGTCACTGTGTTGGCGAGTTTGTTTTGTGATACATGCAGTGTGGCCACATTCACTAATATTTCTAACACGAGAGGGAAATTACGGGAAATAATTCAGAATGAATTTACGAGAAAAGGAGAGCTAATTAAGAAAAACAAAAAGCGGCATTGAATTCAGCATGAAAAATACTTCTAGAATCGGCTACTCTCGTTCTTGCGGTTTTTTTGCTGTTGGGTAGTGTTATGATTAAGTGTATTTATTATTTCATTCGAAAAAATTCTCAATCTAGTTTCTAATTAATAATAATTAATGACAAAATAGTGATTAAATCTTGTTAGAACTGATAATAAATGAATTATTCATCGATCCTAAAATTTTTAATAATTAATGTTAAAACTATCAAATAAACTTTGATAGTATGTAAAGAACTATATCAAACCACTATTTGATAGTATTGATAGTACTTTAAGTTACTATCAAAACAATTGATAGTCCGAAACTATCAACTACACATCACTACATATAATGCTGCGTTAATAGGCTAATACAGATTTATTGTGCAATTCTCTCAATAATTTTTCAGCTGTAACTGCTTCAGTTTTGTTTTTTTCATACGGTAAAATTGTCAAGTTTGATTCTCGGCCAAACAGCATACTTTGTCTACAAGAAGTAAGAATTTTATTCAGGCAGCTAAATGTTGCTTCACAAGTTGCTGAACTGCATGCAAATGTACAAACGGTTGCATATAATTCGTGAGTCTTTTTAAAAGCCGACCTCTGTTTATATAATTCCAATAAGAGGTTTCCTGTCAAAATTCCATTGTCTCTTATGTACCGTTTCACACAAACAATTTCTTCGATTGGTGGTATTGAAATATTACTATTTACTTGATGGAGTTTTTCCAATTCTTCCACTTTTTCAAAAGGCAAATCATATACCTTGTCAATTACGTGGAATAATGATTGATTTTTTTATAAATTGTTCATACATTTCATCAACGGCTACATCAATAATTTCAAAAAAGTTTCGTTTAAAATCATCAGGTTTATCACTCATTGTTGTTGTATTATTGTTAGCACTGGTGTTACTATTGCTGATGTGATATGCACCAGAAGTTTCAGTTAAAATGTAATTAGACAGTCTAACATTGGCAACTTTTTAAATTTTACTACCAGTACGTGTACTGGTAAAATCACTGGTGTTGGCATTATCGTCATCATTGTCATTGTCATCAGCTTGAGGTAGATCATTACATTCATCCAAAATTGTGTGATAGGTTTCATGTGAATGTTAATCTCTGATGCAATTATAAACTGTGTTTATTACAGGTAATGAGCTAGCTAAACCACATTCTTTACTTTGAAGCATTTTATCTACAGGTGCTAGTGTTTTCAATAACTTCAACACGGCACACATCAAAAATCGAAATGAAAATGATCTCATAATGGTTAAAAGACCTGTACATTCAACGACAGTAACGCCATCCAATTCATCAAATTTGTTGCCAACTTCCAGTCTCGAAACTAGGCAACGAGGGATGACTATCTTATCAGACAGAAGTTTCATTACATTTTTAAGGTATTGTAACCTACAAACAAAACAAACGCATCGAAGGCAGTACATGGCAGTGTAGCCATTTCATGAATGTGAAAATAATTCTACTTGGTCAAACAGAAGTTCGTACTATTGCGTAGTTGAGCCGGTTTTTTAGGGTGTTTGCCGCGCGCAGCGCTACAAGCACCCTATTGCAATTGAATTTTTTTCTTTCAATAAATACGAGCCTGTATTTAGTTATGGATTATGTCACGAATAGCGCTATATGTCCAGGCAATGAATGTGTGTTAGTATTAGTGTGATTGTTTGTTGATAAATTTTCAACTTAGGGTGAAATTGTATCTACAGTTCGGTTTGACGTAATAAAGAAAGCAGCTATTTACTTAAAATTCTGAAAATTAATACAAAAATAAATTTTGCTTCTTTTCATGAAATTGTAACTGATGCTAGCAATAACATTGGCTTTAACTTATCAGCTAGTTATCAACACCATAGTAAACGCCTTCTTACTACCTCGCTATCTGCAAGGTAGCTTGTTCTATTTTCCGATTTTTTTTTTTTGACTTTGGTAGGTGGGGCAAGCGGCCTATCTAGCCGGGGCTTTGCCCCGGCTGCCCCGTCTCTGGCTACGGGCCTGGACTTTATACTCACACAAACGCATTTAAAACGCTTCGAAGCTCCCCTTAAAACTTATTTGAGAACATCTTTAAAACTTTTTCGGACTTGAAACGATTCTCCAGAGATTTTTTCACACTCTTCGACACTTGTACACGACTCTTTCAAGACTTTTCAACTCTATGTAAGAGTCTTTAGTCCCAGTTTGTCTCTAGCCGTGTCTAAAAAAGGCTTAACTAGGTTTGCAAAAGCCTGAAAGAGTATTGAATCCGTGTGGACGACTCTTGAATAGTCTTGAACTAGTTTGGCCTGTATTCGTCTTAAATGAGTCTGGAAGAATCTTATTCAATTGTTCTGAAGCATGCCTGAGACAGTCTTGAAGTCTGGAGCATATCAATCGAAGCTGAGAAAACTTTTCTTCCTGTTCCGTCTTAGTACACGTGCAATAAAAATCAGAAATTTTGATTCTTCCAAGTGAAGGGGCGGGCGGGTGGGTGGGGGTATTAAACTCCATTACTCGCTAGTACCCATCTTTTGTGAGCTACAAAAAAGGCCTCGCAACCCGCTAATGCCGCCTCTGAACAAGTTGGGCCAATCCGCCCTCACCTCTGCCTCGATAATTCGAATCGTCTAACGAAATTCGACACCCGATTATCGAGCCATTCCGACTTTCCAGCTTCACCGAAGCGTAAGCCGATACCATTAAAATTATAATTTCGTATCACCCTTTTCGACGCACGTCCCTACGGCGCGGGGACGGTTCGTTCGGTTATTCGCACAGACGTCAGACTTTTTCCACTTATTGCTGAAACGAATCCAAAACGCGCGATTGTTAAACGAAAAAGAGAAAAACGATTAATAAAAACAACGGGTCGGTTCGACGATAAAGCTCAAGTGTATACGTATATACGCGTTTAAAGCGCTCCCCCCCCCCGCCCCGTCATCACGTTCCCTGTCGATAGAAAATTAATATTTCTTGATTATTCCAGTCGGTTTGCACGGAAATCGGTTTACGATTTCGCCGAACCCGAGCTACGTCTTTCTGCGATCCCATTATTCGTCCTATGGTTGGCTCGGCCGAGGGCTCGAGAAGCTGCTCGGTGCTCGGCGGCTACGCGGTCACCTAGCCGCGTTCGGTGCGCCGCATTCACGGAGTAGCCCAGCAAAGTCGGAAATTGGTTCTCCCTCTTCCTCATTTTACGAAATGCATGACGTTACCTCCTCTATATGTGCTGTCTGGGTATGGTGGGGTGGGGGATTAGAGAACAGATAAAAGCGTATCACCATATATCACCATTTGTCCACTGCTCGAGACTGAGCACTTGGTGATCCATCACGAATCCCTGACACCGTTTTACACTATTCTTCACGGTCTTCGACGTCCCGAACCAGCGGTTCCAAACCCCCATCCGATATTTCCTCCAAAAGAGGGCATAAAAAAGGAACTGGCAACACCTAGGGATTCACGACAATAAGGTCGAAAGCTAAAAGGTCGAAGCTATTTGGTCGAAAACAAAATGATCGAATATACAATATGGTCGAATGACAAATAGGTCGAAATTTAAAAAAGTTCGAATAAAAAGTAGGTCGAAACTTTCAGAAATTTAAGTTGATAAATTTGGTGAAGCAGTATAAACATTTCTAATATTGATAAAAAGTTTAAAAAATTCAATTTCACGAAAATGTTATTACAAGTTATCTAATACTTTAGATTACATCATCACGTTCCACTTTCTCCTCATAATGGAGGACTACGGACACAAGACTGTCCCGAGCAGCAGTGACGCGTCTCCGTTTTGCTGGAGGTGGGCCTCCAGCCAAGTCCTGTTCGACCATCATTTCGGTTAAACCTTGTCCCCTGCGAAAGTTTTCGATGACCTCCCATAGAGAGTGGTGGTATCTTGTACATAATGCGTCAAATCCTTTGTGCCATCCCTCAACATGATTGTTGGTACGAGGTAGATCTTCGAGGGTCGCGTCATACTGGTTCCACAAATTGATGGGGTACAGCGGTCGCCTGTATCTCTCGGTAAATACAGGTGTTGAAATGGAAAAGGCATCCGCGTTGTTGGGTATTCGGAAAATGAGCATCAAAAGACTTCAGTAATCCTTGCTCGAAGTCTGTCATAATAGATTGCGGATTGAGATCTGGTTTCAGTCGTAGTAGTGTGTCCAGAACTTCATCATAAGTAGCCCGTGTTTTATTTGGTAACAAACCAAAAATGAGGGGTGCACATCGACCATTACGTAAAGAATGAAGTCAGTACAATTCTGGATGAAATAATAATACAAAATAATGTAACAAAAATTTCTACCTAATTTTTATTCGAATTGTTTTCAATTTCGACCTATTTGTCATTCGACCATATTGTATATTCGATCATTTTGTTTTCGACCAAATAGCTTCGACCTTTCAGCTTTCGACCAACATGCTTTCGACCTTATTGTCGTTACCCCACCTAGGCCGTGTCTTCCTGTATCATACAGCGTCATAAAAGCCAAAGAATAGGCTTGGATAAGTTTTTTTAAATTTTAATTTTTACACCATGATCCAATGCGAGGATAGAAAAAAGAATACAAAAAAATTTAACATAAACCATTTGGTAGGTAAGTGAAACCCCCTCGAGATTTTACTCCTCGCCTTCGATCGCCCATTTTTGAGCATAGGTTTCCGTCACCTGTTTCTATTTGCTTCGGTTCTTGGCCACCATGGGCCAATTTTGACCGAAATTTTGAACCAACTCGTCTGACCACCTTGTTAGGGGTCTCCCCCTTCTCCTCCTCCCCTCATGAGGGACCCACAATGTCAGTCTTTTGTTCCATTTATCAGAGGAGTCCCTAACTATATGTTCTGCATATTAGCATGGACCCAGACCTGTTTGGCATTAGTTTTTTTCTAAAATTGAACTTACTTTTATTTGATCTTTGAGTTTAACTCCTCAAATGCTTCGTAGCATGGAGTTATGGGTAGATTGAATTTTACAGATTTGTTTTTTCGTGGTAGCCCATGTTTGAGCTCCATATGTGAGGACTGGGAGAACTAAGCTTTCTAGAATACGTATTTTTGATTTTAATTTTAGATTACTTTTAAAAGTTTTTTGTAATGACCAAAAAGCTTTCCACGCATTTGTTCTTCGAATTTTTAATTCTTTTTCTGTTTTGTTAGTAAATGCTACTGTTTGACCAAGATATTTGTACTCTGAGACAACTTCAATCTCCCTGCCCTCAATTTCAATTATTCAAAATTTGTAATATTTGTCAAAATTTTTGTTTTATTTTGGTTGATTGATAATCCCACCTTGCGGCTCTCTTTTACCAGGTCATCCACCATAGTTTTCAGTTCAGTATGGTTTCTCCCTATCAGAGCAATGTCATCTGGAAATCTAAGATTATTCAAAAATTTATAATCAAACCATTTCTGTCTTTGATTTTAAAACCTTTATTCCCCCAATTTAGCTGGCGAAATACCTGTTCCAAAATTGCATAAAAAAATATTGGGGGATAAGGGATCCCCTTGCTTGACTCCTCGGAAGATTTGGAAATTTTTTGATATTTTGTCTAATTTAATTTGGGCTTTAGAATTATTGTAAATGTTCATTAAAAAATTGATGATGTCCTATGGAATGCCTTGGCATGCCAAGGCTACCCAGATTTTATCATGGTACAAAGAGTCAAATGCTTTATTAAAATCTATGAAAATAATGGCGAGATTTAATTGAAATTCATTCGTTTTTTTCTAAAAGTTGGTTAATAGCTTGAATATGATCAATAGTACTGAAAGATTTTCTGAAACCTGTTTGTTCTGTTGGTTGTTGGCTATCTAGGAGTTTGTATATTCTGTTTTTAACCAAAGACATGAACATTTTACATATGTGAGAAGAGAGACTAATGGGTCTGTAATTATTGATATCCATTCTGTCACCTTTTTTGTTCGTCTATAACATTTTGACATTTTTTTAGGTCTTTACTTTGGCACACAAACCGGAGAAACGTCACATTTCACGCGCCACGTTAATAATAGATAATAATAAGTGCGTGAAAAAAATAAAAAATAAAAATTATAAAAATTAAAATAAAAAAGTATAATTAAAAATTTGGTATTACTTAATTGATAAAATAGGAATTATTTTAATTTGACAAATTGATGTTATATTATACATATTAACCACGATAATAATAATAATAAAACTACTGACTGGTCTGTTTCCTTTGTGGCTTATCAGCAATATGCATATAGACAAGTTTTACAAGAATTGCGTCGGCCCGAGGATACTATCAGAGGTCCTACTGGGAAAATTCTTGCAAATTCGAACACTCCAATCCGGAATACCAATATGACAAAACCCATATCAAATTTTTACTCAATTTTGAGAACTGGATGAATCAACCCCTATCCCTGCCGAGGACACTTTAGTGGTCCTCCGGTGGAAGTTCTTGCAAATTCAAATTCTCCAGCCCGACATGCCTATCTATATGGATATCCATATCAATTACATACTTCGGAAATAAGGCGAATCATTCCACCCCCATAATACTTTTAAGGTCCTATGGTGAAAATTCTCGCAAATTCAAATTCTCCATCTCGCAATACCTGGGTTGCACTTTTTTTCAAGAATGATTTTCCATGACTTTTCCAGGTTTTCCAGGTCTATGTTTTCATTTCTATGACTTTCTTTCGAGTGGGGAAGGAGTTATGGATTTTGGCGAGACTTTTTTCCCCCTCATGATCCTGATCATAACGCTAGAAAGAAAAAAAAAAATGCAGAACTCTGATATGTTCTGAAGGAGGAAACTTTTTTTTTAAAGGGTGATTATTCACTGACAAGGCAGGCCCTGGCAGAGCAAGGGTTACAAAGAGAATTTATTAACGTCCTAGGGTACCTGTATAGCCATTCATCTACGTATGTAAAAACAAACATTTCAGGCACCCTGTCCCCATCGAAAGAGGAGTGAAACAAGGAGACGCATTCTCGCCAAATTTATTTAATTCTATTTTAGAACAAATATTTAGAGCGGTGAAGTGGGAGAGAAAGGGTCTCAAAATTCTGGGCCAAAACCTAACTAACTCAAGATTCGTGGATGATATTGTCCTCGTGGCAAAAAACAACAATGAAATGATCAAAATGACAGAGGACCTGGATCATCAAAGCAACAAATTTGGATTATCTATGAATATAGAAAAGACAAAATTTATGGCAAATAGAAAAAAGGAATAAACGAATTATGGTTAGACGGGGCAAAGGTAAGCAGGGTAGAAGAATACAAGTACCTAGGACAAACTTTAAAATTCGAGAACAACATGGAACGGAATCATCAGGGAGAGGATCGCCAATGCATGGAAAGCATTCTGGAAGAATAAAATGTTTTTAAAAAGCAAAATGCAAATCGGTTTGAAAACAAACATTTTGGAAAGCTGTGTTCTATCAGTTTTAACCTACGGGGCCCAGACGGGGTCTTTAACTAAAAGACAGTTATAGCGTATTGTGGCGAATAATCCCGAACGTTCGAGATAAGCGAAGAAAGATCGACACGTTTCGAGCAGCCGAATAGAAGTTCGATATCGAAGGCGATAAGGAGTTTCGCCGATAACGCCGGGATATATAAAGGCCGTTGGCCGTCGCCGTACAGTCTAGTTTGTAAATGTGATAATTGTGCATTTTCTAAGCGATCTAGCTACTGTGTTTTGTGCGTGACATTAAAAGTTCTTAGTACGTGTATTCGTGCATTTTTCGGTGCCAATTACGTTACATTTATTAAGACACATAATTCCATGTTAAGGAGCATTCTAGACATCAGGTTAAAGGATAAAATCGCGGCGAAAAACATTTGGTGCAAAATTAAAAAGTTGAAATTGAAATACGCTGGGCATATGGCAAGGGGTAATCCGAAAAAATGGACTTAGAGACCACGCTCTGGAACCCGCCGAGGGAGTATAAAAGGAAAAAGGGCCGCCCCTAACGAGATGGATTAATGAGATCATTGACCTGGAGGGATCATGCTGGACAAGAACAGCAGCCAACAGGGCGGGATGGAGGAAGTCGACAAAGACATATGCCCTGCGGTGGGCGGATTAGGTAGTAGCTTACTGCATAGCCCAACGCGGGCAACAAATTAAAAAATGCCAATAAGTAATTATAAGCTGTATACCATTTAATCAGGGTCAAATAAATTCCCTGACAATAAACTTTGATAGAATATAAGCCATGAACCTAGTTTGTCATTCAGAGAATCAAAAATCCATGACTTTTTTATGACTTTTCCTTGACCATACAAATTCCATGACTTTTCCATGTTTTTGAGGTTTCCCAGCAAATGGCAATCCTGAATACGTATATGATGATACCCACATCAAACCTGCTTAATTTTAAATACTTGGATCATTGCTCCCCCCCCACACATTATGACGGTTCTAATGTTAATAAAGTGTTACTCAGTTTTGAAAATTTGGTACAATTATTACACGCCCACCCCATGGTATTATAAAAGATCCTACGGTCAAGTTTTTTTGAATTCAAATTTTCCACACAAAAATACCTCTACATTAGAGCGGAACGAGAAAACGCTGTTTCGGTAAGTCGCTGGTCTCATTCGGTGACAAAATAAAGTGATCGATGGTTTTAGCCTGTCACGAAGGGTCAAAGGACAGAGAATTTGAAAATCTGATAACCCTCAAATTTTGGTTCACTCATCAATCGATTTGTCTTGATCTCCCTCTCCCATTCTCCACAATTACGAATATACCCGGATTCCGGTCCACGGAATGTAACATTCAAGTGAAATTCGATAATGCCAGCAAATTATTGGAGCCTAATTACCCGTAGCACAAAACAACTTGATGAGAAAGGTACAACATAAGACCCCGGAAAGGGTGTCCACCAATCTAGAAAAATGGAACTGAGAGACTTTCGGGAGACACCAGCAGGCTTCATCAGTTTATTTTAGTTCATTTTTAGTCAGATACGCTGGGTAAGTTTCTTCAAGGGAGGGTGATTTTCAAAAATTCCCAGGGAAAGGAAATTCTCGAAGCTGTTTCGTCCGCGGCGGTGGATATCAGCGCTTTCGCCGTGGACAAGATATCTATCGTCGTGGACAAAAGTCGTCCCTTCTAATATTCTCAGCATCTGGAGCATGGACCCAGGTGCTCGGTTCCTGCTCAACCATTTTCCGCATTTTCATTTCCGTTAATTAGCCGCCTGCGGAGCCGGTTCGATTTCCTCCCCCGAGACACGGCGGTCGGCGACAAACGATTATCGATAATTTCCGGCTCGGAGTCGCCGCGCTCACCTTTCTTCGGCACGCGGAGCTCATTATGACTACACAATTTATCCTCGAGTGCGGCTTCTTTATTGGACTAATAAACTCGGCGCAAACGGCGGCAATAAAATCGCGTTAAAAAGCAAATGCTCTTATATTAGAATTAAGGCCGGGGCTAATTATACGTTCGCCATCTCCGGATGTTACATAATCGAGTTCGCGCAATATCGTGAATTACAAACTCACAGTCTTTTATTACCTACATACGACAGCACGTGATGTTCTTGAGGCCTTTTCAATTTATGCACTCTTCCTGTATGCGGGGGCGACGGCGAGCATTAGTTAGCGAGGAGTTACGAAAACGCGTCCGCGTCCTTTGGCAGGGCACCGCCATCGCACACTGGTCTGAAATGCCATCCTAGCTTGCCTTAATTCATAATAACGTTTGAGATGTGATACATGAATCGTAGAATACGTATTTTTGACTGGGAAGTTCGAATTTGCAAGGGTTTTTACCGCAGGGCCCCTTATACCCCCCCCATTTTCAAACTTCAGTCAAAATTCGATGTGGATATTGTGGGCTTTGTTCCCCTACCAGGCCCGAAGCACTCGTATGGCCACTACGCATGAGTTAACTAGGTCCCCCGAATAAATTGCAGCGTTTCTCCACCAAAACCGCTTATTTGTTTCAAACCAAAGCTTAACCCGCGTAATAAAGGTTATCAAGCCCAAAGCTCGTCAGCCTGAGACAATGAATTTTTTTTTAATAACACTGTTCATTTTTGGAACTGTACAAGTTATACATTTAGCAAAACTTTAAAAAAATGAATGCAATAGCTGAACTCGATTGATTACAATTAATACTGTTGTGTACTTTAGTAGTTAAATATCAAAGGGGCAATTGGGCACCCGATCGCCTAGTTCATCAGATCCATTAGGTGCTTGCGTTGTAGCCTACGAGTATCATTGGTGGTGTCCAGAAGTTGTACAGCGAATGGTTGATGTATCTATTCGACTGCCGTCGAATTAGATCATCCACTGGCTCAGTTTTCAAGTCTGATTGTACCTGGGCGTTGGTGACGAAACATGACGCATATTAGTAATCATCCGCATGTACTTATTTTGGAAACGTTCATTGATGTTTGAGGGGCTGGCTGCACTCCAAAGTTCAGCATATATTCACATGGGTCTGAAGATTGGGGTGTAAGTGAGACGTTTATTTTTGAGGTTGAGGGCTGATTTTCTTCCAACTAGCCAGTAGGACTTAGATAGCAGCAGCTCAAGAAGCTTGCGTTTGTTAGCTATGTGCCAGTTCAGTTTAGCATCTAAATGTAATCCGAGATAACGAGCAGTGCTTGCCGTTGGTACTTCTTTACCATCTAGGTAAGTAGATGTGTAGCCATGTGGTCGAAGAACAAAATCAAGACAAATTGATTTGGTCTCATTCAGTTTGAATTTTCCAGTCTCTTGTCCACTGCGAGATCTTATCAGCTGCTATTTGGAAGTTTCTCACTACAGTATTATAATCGGTATCGTGATTGATAATAGCAGTATCATCTCCATACTGACCAGTGATGACATTTTTCGTGTTTGGGATACCCATGGTATACACAGGGACGTACCGAAGAGTTTTTCCTGAGGGGGGGGGGGGTAAAAATTGTGGAAGTCCGGACTGACTCAACTCAGAATTTCCAAGTATCAAAGAGCAAAAAAAAAACCTTTTGACCAGTTGGATTTTTCCAACTGACTCAACTCAAAATTCGCAAGTGTTAATGCAAAAGAAGAAAAACCTTTTGACTTGTTGGGTTTTCCCAACTTCTCAACTCAATTCCCAAGTATCAAAGCAAAAAAAAACCCTTTTCACTTGTTGGGTTTTCCCAACTCGCCTGACGAAAATGGTGAAATTTCCCAACTTTATTATTTTATTTTATTATAATGCTTAGCCCAATAAGGAGCCATATACATACTATACATATAGAGATTCAATTTTACATCTTAGTTATTTAGGTGGGTGAACCCACCCCACACTGACTCCTCCTTCGGCTACCCTTTTCCGGGTGTAGCTCTCCGTCGCATCCCTCCATTTCACTCTGTCCTTTGCTACCGACGGCCAATGACCTCCGATTTCTTGGACCAACTCGTCGGCCCACCGCTTGACCGGTCTCCCCTTGTTTCTATAGCCCTGGTGCGGGACCCACGTCGTTAGAATTCTATTCCATTTCATTACATTTTCCCTAGCCAAGTGTCCCGCATAATTCCATTTTAGTTTTTTAATGGTTGCCCAGATATTTTTAGCTTTAGTTTGACTGACTATTTCTTCTATTTTAACATGGTCTTTAATTTTTAATTTCAGAATGCTTCTAAGCATGGAATTTTGTGTCGTTTGAATATTTTTTTCTTGATTTTGGGTGATTGCCCAGGTCTGGGCCCCGTAGGTAAGGACAGGTGCGATAGTACTCTCCCATATTCTGATTTTCGTGTCTAACTTCATCTTGCTTTTCAATATTTTGCTTTGCGCCCGAAAGGCTCTCCAAGCGTTTGCCCTACGAATTTTTATTTCTTTTTCTTTTTGTTATCTATTGAGAGTGTCTGGCCTAGGTATTTGTATTCTGAAACTACTTCTATATCCTTATTGTTAATTTTGATTACGCCTAGGTTCTCGATATTCGTTATTATTTTCGTTTTTTCCTGGTTGATTGACAGGCCAACTTCCGCGCTAACTCTCCTCAAATCTTCCGCCATATTTCTTAGCTCATCGCCGTTTTTAGCAATAATCGCAATGTCATCTGCGAACCTTAGGTTGCTAATAGTTTTGAATTGATATATGTAGATTGTTGTTTCTCATTTTGATTTTTATCCCCTTTCCCTGCCAGTCTAGTTGCCGAAAGATGTGTTCTAGTACCGCGTTAAAAATATTAGGGGAGAGTGGGTCACCTTGCTTTACCCCGCGTTTAATGGGAAATACATCGCTTTCTTTGTCTAGTTTGATTTTAGCATTGGAATTACCATATAATTTTTCCAAAATTTTTATAATTTTACTCGGGATCCCCTGTTGTGCCAAAGCAATCCAAATTTTATCACGAAAGAGGGAATCGAAAGCTTTATTAAAGTCTATGAACATTATCGCCATTTTTATATTGAATTCCCTTGTTTTTTCCAAAAGTTGGCTTAGCGTTTGTATATGATCTATCGTGCTAAAGTTTTTCCGAAACCCTGCCTGTTCCACTGCTTGTTGGCAGTCCAAAATGTTATATAGTCGGTTTTTTACAATTTTCATAAATGCTTTACCAATATTTGAGCTCAGGCTGATCGGCCGATAATTGTTGATTTTGGAGCGATCACCCTTCTTATGAAGTAGAATGATCTCCGATTCACACCATTGCTTGGGCGGAAGACCCGAGGAGAGTACCCAATTGAATAGGTTGGTCAGTGGTTCTGTCAATACCTTCTTGAATATTCGTAGGCTATCGTTCTCAATCCCGTCCGGACCTGGGGCCCGACCTGGTTTCAATCGTTTGAGGGTTAGTTCGACTTTCGTGGGGGTTATAGGGGGAGTATCTTCGTTATTGTTGTGAACCTGTTGCCAACTATTAGGTTCCCCTCCTCCCGGCCTTGGGTCAGAGTATAGTTCTTTATAAAATTCGGTAGCTATTTTGGTTACTTTTTCTCTATCGCTGATCGTATGTCCTCGGTTATCTTTAATTTTGGGTATAGTAGGTTTTTCCCCTTAGCGAGTGCTTTATAGGTTTGTTTGGTTGACCATGTACTTTCAATTATTCTCTCAGCGATTTCGTATTCGAACTTTTCTACGTCTCGAAGGGCAAGCCGAGCCAAGCTGCGAACCAAGCTGCCAAGCATCCTTAACGTGTAAAGGTAGGTGAACTCGCACACAGCACTGACTCCTCCGACGAACCAAAACCCGGTAAGACAAAAAATAAAAATCAAGAAAATAAATACAAGTTTGTAATTAAAAGATTAGAAAATGCCCCAAGTCAGATAGTGGGCGCTGGGGGGGCATACAGCCCACAATTCTCCATCGCATCCTCAACCCATTCGTCCAACAGTAGCAGGGAGAGGGTCCCAAACAAACGAAAAGAAAGGCACTCACAATAACTGCACGAATAGTAGAAGCATAAATACCGACCACCTAAACAGTCTAGAAGTAATCTACTTCAATTGCCAAGACCTAGCCAGTGAAGACAGGTTAATAGAACTAGAACACGCCCTGAGTAAGATAAATTTTGGAATAATTGGCCTGGCAGAGGTTAAAAGAAGCGGGGAGAAATTAATGGAAAGGAAAAATGGGAATATATTTTACTACTTCGGAATGTCCTCGGGCTACAGGGGGGTGGGGTTTTATGTCCCCAAAAAAATTACAAAACACATCGTCGAATACAAAGGGATATCAGAAAGAATCGCCATGTTGAAGTTAAAAATAACAAAAAGATAGCAATTTTCCAGGTTTATGCACCCACTCTTGCGGCCGATAAATCGGAAACAAAAGAGTTCTATACCACCTTAGAAAATAGCTTGATACCAGAAAAAGAACAAACCAACATAATCATGGGTGACTTTAATGCTAAGGTAGGTAACGAACAAGGTATAGGGAACTACGCAGGCCCTGCCGCACTGGGCTCAACAAACAAGAATGGCTTTAAATGATCGAAATTCGCGCTGAAAAATAATTTGAAAATAGCAAACACCTTTTTCGAAAAAAAGTTGGACAGAAAGTGGACGTGGAGGTCCCCCGACAACCGAACCAAAAATGAGATAGACCACATACTTACAAGCGATTTGAAAATGATGATGGACGTCGGGGCGATCTTGAACTTCCACTTCTCGTCGGACCACCGCCCGGTAAGATGTAAAATTAAGATGAACGGGGGCGCGCACTCCCCAACTATTCGACTAAAACGTTCAAATACCCCGAATTCCCCCAAAAGTAGCAATGCGGGTGGCTTATGGATCCCAGTACATAGAAGGGAAGAGGCAGAACAGCTACTCAGAATGGATTTAGATAAGATTATCTGGAATGACATAAACGCGTCAGATTCCCAGGTAAAATTTCCCAAGTGCTGAGTAAAAAATTCCTAGGGGGGTAAGTTGGCCCCTGCCCACTGTGGAATTTTTATGAAACCACCAAAAAAACGAAAGAAAAACAAAGGTATTCCGATCGCTCACAAATATGCGCACATTGTACTGCTGATACCTTCCGTTTATCAGCGGGTACGTGCTTAAGTCGGAAAATCGGCGTCAATGCTCAAAAAATGCAGGCATCCGAAAGGACCCGGGAAAAGTCACGACTAGCTCATACGAGACTCGCCCAGGGTGCGAGAGGTGCCAGGGCTTTGGAAGGCGGTTACCCAGATCACATGTTGACTATTCTGTAGTTCCGGGGCCGAAACTGAGAAAAAAAAAAGCTACGGCATTTCTCTCTCTAAGCCATGGTCCCTTACAGTCTCTCTTACAAAAAGGTACTTACGACCTCATGTCGTTCACGCGGTGCACCATAAAAATAAAAAAGAATAACGCAAGTTACACATCGCGGACAGACATTTATTCGTAGAAAACCAAAACACTCCACGCACGCGGTGGCGGTCACGAAAAATGCGGCTAAAAGAGTCGCACGAGAAAGTTCGCAAACACGAGGTCAGATTCCGGACTGAGGAAAAACGAAAAGTTGTGGAGCTCCGTAGGCCGCGGAAAATCGCACCAAAATCTCAGTGCCGGTGTTGGGTAGGAAAAAGGTCCACACCCAGAACGTTCTTTAAACGTAAAAAAAAAAAAGAAAATCCAAAATGACAAGAAAAACTCTGTCTCCAAGAAAACGTAAAAAAGACGTTATGCTGTCAAAAAACAGATCCACTGTACGATACACCGCCTCGGTTGCAATTAGCCGCCGAGGGAGGGGTAGCGGGAGGAAAACTGCAAGATTTTTCATGCAGGAAAGATAGACGTTTGTATGAGGAGCACAAAGAATCGTTGGATGGACAGAGAGGAAAGGTGGAAAATCGGTTTGCGGGAAAGGAGAGAGGAGAGGACGTACTAATGACTGCGGAACTCCGTGAACTTAAATTTTGAAGCGTATTCACGTGTTTCCACGCCACCCCACTACCCCCTATCGGTACGTTCCTGAGTATACAGAAGGTATAATGCGTGGGGCCTAATACGCTCCCTTGAGGGACTGCAGCTCGGATTGGAGTTAGCTGTGATTTGGCATTTCCATGATGGATGGTGAAGTGCCTGTCAGCTAAATATGACATTAGCAACGTGCAAATGCTCAGTGGGAAGTGCTGAGCCAGTTTGTGGATAAGCCCTTCATGCCAAACCTTATCAAAGGCTGCGCTGACATCCAAGAAGATAGCAGGTGCAAATTCTTTATTTTCTACCGTCTGTCTGGCGATGTTACAGATGCGGTGAACTTCCGTAATAGTGGAGTGCTTTGCAGTATTCCGCGCAGTACTATTTTTCCAAAGATTTTGGCTTGGTCTGTAAGAGCTTGGTAAATCGGCTGGTTTACCATGTTTTAGAATACCTATCAAGTTGGTCATTTTCCAGGGTCCTGGAACGTATCTCAACCTCAGAGCAGCGTTGATTAGTTGTGATTAGAACTATACCTTTTCTGGGTAGTTGTCTCGGAGCATGTCAGCTGAAATTTGGTCATGACTAGGAGCTTTCCGCAGGGGTAGGTTATCGATGATTCTCGCAACTTCAAGAGGAGATGCGTGCTTGATCCCACTCTGTTCTTTAAGGGTGAAGTTGGGGTGCACTGTAGTCTGAACATCGTTTTGCTGAAAGGCTTGTTCAAAGTGTTGAGCAAACAGTTCAGCTTCTTTAGCGTTATTTTTTGTCCAGTTACCGTCACTCCTTTTGAGAGGAGGGTTGGCAGCTGGTGGCCAACGAATGCGTTTAGTGGCTGTCCATAATGAATGGCCAGCTTCTTTGGTTGGCGCCACTGAAATGAGATAGTTGGTAAAAGAGTCATTTCTCCATTGTTTTATTCCTCGAAAGGTTTTGCTACTGAGGTGATCGGACAGGTGTTTGCTAATCAGATGTTCGATATCTTTCCAGACCTTTCTTGCTCGACGACGTTATCGGACTAGATTCTGGAGATACTCCGGGTACGTGACTTCTCGCGGTAGACGCTTTACATGGGTGTACTTGCTCGAATACAGCTGGTTAACATGGCTGTCAGGTTCTCTGTTTCTTGGTTTAGTTCAAGATCGTTGCTAGGCCGGATGTTGAGCTTGATCTGCTCGTCGATGAGGCCACGGTAGGTGTCCCAGATTGTGGTTTTGTTAGTCGGCGGAGAGATGGAGCTGATACGGATTGGTGCTCCGTCGTAAGTGAGAATGACTGGAGTATGGTCAGAACTAAGCTCAGGGATGCTCTCAGCATGTAGGTGGCTGGGCGACAATCCTTTGGTGAGAAAGAAATCGATTACGTCTGGCTGCTTACTGAGGTCCGCTGGCCAGAAGATGGGGCTGTCAGGGGGGACGAAATGACAATTTTTATCAGATGCAGCGTTTTGCAGGATTTGGCCGCGAAGAGATCAAAAGTGAGCGTCCCATGCTGGATGTTTGGCGGTCGCCCTCGAGTATCCAGTGTTAGCCAAGATAACTGAAAAGAGCTGTGAAATCCGCCTCAACGGGCTGGTAGCGAGGGGGACAGTAAATGCTGGCGACATGTACATGAAGGTTGTTCTGCCTGACTTGTATTCAAGAAGCTTGGATGCTGTTGGTCACGAACGCTCCAATGTCAGTGGGAAATGACTGATTTTATTAAGATTGCTGCACCTCCTCGAGCCGACCCATTCGGATGATTTGCCACGTGTAATACAGTAGTTACGAAACTTGGGTGGACTTGAATAGCAAACCAGATGCATTTCTGATATCAAAGCAACATCGATATACTGTTCACACGGAGAAATGATTCAAGTTCGGTTCGTCTTAGGGTAAGGCCATTGGCATTCCAGCACATGACCTTGCTGTGTGGATGGTCAGTCATTTCTGCTTCCTCTGGCTTTGCGCTTTGGAGATTCGTGAGGCTCCCCAAGTGAAGCTACGCATTGTTCCAAAAATTAGAAACTTCTTTTCTAGAGATTTATTGTGACTGGATTCCATCCTTTGAAGGATTTTCAGAATTTGTTTGGAGTCACTTAAAGTTGGAGTTTGGTCAGCATTGTGGGATGGAGTGGACTTTTTTTTTTTTTAATGTTGCTGCAGCATAGCGTGTTCCAGCCCTCGATCAGTCGCAGTTGTTTGTTTGGTTGCTTTGATAGGCGCAGCTTCTGCTTGATAGTATGGACAGCCCTTGTAATTTGATGTATGTTCAGCTTTGCAATTAGCACATCGAGGAAGGGATGATTTTGGTTGCTGGCAGTTTCTGACTAAATGACGTTCGCCACATTTCACACATTTTGGGGTTTTGGTGCAATAATTCACAGTGTGACCATAATCTTGGCACCGTTTGCACTGTGCTATGCTATCCACATTGCGCGGCATTTCAATGGCAACTCGGCAGTGGCAAAGAGAAGTCAAGTCAAAGATCTCACGATTATTTTCCTTAACTTTGATATCAATTTTGAATAGGGGGAGCTTGATAATATGAGTTGTGTTATCAGTTCTTTTTTTGATATATATGTTGATGTTGTTAATTACTTCCTGGCCTAGAGTGGTGAGTTTACTGCTAATATCCTCTGGATCAGTAGAATGGTGAAGCCCACATATGAAAATAGTGAGTGGCTTATCTTCTTGCAGACGATATGTGTGATATTTGACTTGTCTTAACTCTTTCCTTTCTGAGTCAAAGAGACAGGAGAGGTCGGTTCTCTTACGAGGCCTGCGATACTCGTCGGCTATTTTCAGGGTAATTTTCACCTCATTGTTGACCAGAGCTTTCATCTCATGTAGCGTGATTTCAGCCAACTTAATCAGTTCCCCGAGTATAGAAGAAGATCTTATACCGCTAACAAAAAACCGCGGTGGCTTTCTTACTTTATGGACTGGCTGCGGAAAGTTTTCATTGGTCAGAGTATCCATTACCTCTTCTTGGCTGGCAGGTTATGGTGGAAGAACAAGGAAATTCCGAATTTCTAGCTTCTTTTTGAGCGATGCATTTTCATCTAGGGCAGTTTGGTGCCTTTCGGAAAGCTCATTGAACTTTCTACTAAAAGCTCTTCTAACCACTGCGAGAGCTCTTCGTCAGTCAACATACTGGAGCCAAGCCCCTAGTGGTCACAATAGGTAAAATTTATTCCAACCGGCGAAATTTCAACTTTTGTCCGTTACGTAAACCAAGAGATACGAAAATCTATCACACGAAACTATAGACACGATTAGGCTTTGCATGCCTAGTATTCACGGTACCATTAACGTCGTTCAGAATCCGTACAGAGACAATGATATAACAAAATTACTTCATCAAAAAGCCATTTATCCAGTTATCGATTCCGTGGTCTCGCATTAATTCAATCTCAAAAGTAAAAAATATCGTTCGGGAAAAAAGCCATAAATTTCGCGAATACGTTATAAACGAAAAGATATAATGATTTTTGAATGCTACTCTATAAATAAATTTATTCCAGTGACAGTCGTTTGAATTGCCAAATGTATGTCAAAGTCTACTTATTAAAGTACTTAACGTTGACGTTATTTCGGAAACGAATGCATAGACGTCCGTAAATATTTTCATTCGCGTGATTATAAAACGTAATCATTTTCAGCTGATTCTTTCCGTTTGTTTTCTATTTTCGCACCAACAATGCCATAAATATTTTATTAATATTTTTTTTTTTCAGCGATAAAATCGAAGAAAAATACATACGTGACGTATATTTGTCGAGATCGTATTTTATCTTCTGAAATTCCCAAGACGTCCAATTCAGCGATGCGATTTACGAGCAGACTTTTCTCGAATATCTTTTTGCTCGTACAACCGTGCAAAGGGGAAATCGAAAACGCAGAGCAACTTAAACGTAATCAATGACGTGCGTTGCGATATATCAACGTATAATTTACACGCAGCGTGGTTGAAACCGATGGGTGCTCGAGTAATTATTACGATATTTGTTTACTTATCGGCCACTGAAACTGTGGAAGTCATCGAGTACAAACGAGAGTACGATATTGTATCAAAAAGGTCAGCATTTCCGTGATTATTCGAGAAGAAAAGCGAAAGTGTTATTTGTTTTCGAGCCCTCTGATTTTGACAGATATCGTTGAAACTCGAGTAAAAATACCAACAAACTCGAGAAGCTCTCTGGTGATGCCGCACTTACGGAGACAAATCAGTATCCCTGATCTGTGATTCGCCAATCCCTGGAGGGTGAGGCCCTATATGATGGTTACCTAAGTCCATCAATACACGACTACTAATAGTTGGTACTTGGTATGTATTGTTAACATTCTAGCACCTAAGTAGTGTAGTCGACTGAAACCAGTCGTAATAACAAACTAATAACCAGCATTGAAACTAAATGTGTCAAGTCTATTCACATAAACAGAACCAGCAACTTTCAGGAGATTGTCTGCAATTTTATCGACATTTTCGTATACAATTACGAGTAGTATACCCGTCAGAAAGGGGTTCTAATAACCAACACTGACACATGTTGCTTTCGTCAATTAAAACAAGAACTACAGACTTCAAAAGATCAGTCAGCAATTCCATCAACATTCCAGTTTAAATAAAATGCCCGACAAAAACCATCAACACTTGCACTTGTTAACTATGTATCATTAATTACAAACCAGCGGATTTCAGGAGATCAGTATGCAATTTCTTCAACATTCCAGTATTTAAGTACAGCGAAACTTCCATATAACGAAACTCCAAGGGGACAAAGAAAAACTTCGTTATATAGAAATCCTTTTTTTTTTTTAAATTACGGTTCATATGTATGTACATGTACAACACTGTAAGGCAAACTTTATGCATACTGTATGTAAATAATAACGGGCATAATTAATAATGTAGAATACACACGAGAAACTGAGAGCTTTCAATGAAAAGAAATGCTCACCCATATATATTTACAGTGCAGTTCTCGTTATCATTTTGGTCAATCGTTAAATTACCAGAAAGTACTGTGCATGTTTTCAATGTGATTCAAGCATTCGAGCCTCTAAGGGGTGAAAAAAAGTTCGTTATATAGAAATCTTCTTTCGTTACAAAGAAACGTTTTTGAATGGAAATTCCAAGGGACCAGTCAAAAAGTTCGTTATATAGAAAATTTCGTTGTATAAGTTCGTTATAAGGAAGTTTCACTGTAATACGGCTGACAATGAGGTCTGGTTGGCCGAGTAGATAGCGCGTAGGTTTCGGAATCCGGAGCTCCTAGGTTCGATCCCACGTAGCAACTCGCCAGATTTTGACCTAGGCCGGTTTTTCGGCCAGAAGTGAAGAGGGCTAAGACAGCCCTCGCTGCCTCCCCGACGTCTCTGAGGTAATGCTCGAAAGGGCGGATTCCAGGGCTCGGGTTGAGAGTGAATTAGAAAAGAAGAAAGAGAATACGGCTGACAACAACCAGTATTAATAACTAGCACTTGCACTTGTTGACTATATCAATTAACACAAAGCCTGCGTATTTCAGGAGATTAGTCTGCAATTCTATCAACATTTCCGTACACAATTAGTATACCGAACGAAAACTGGTTCTAGTAACCTACACTGACACTTGCTGACTATGTGTATAGAAACAAGAACTGTAGAATTCAAGAGGTCAGTCTGAAATTACATCAACATTCCCGTATTTGAATAATATGCCCGACAAAAACCAGTCGTATCAGCACTTGCACTTGTTGACTATGAGGGAAAGTGTTAATTGTTGGTCAACTTTTTTGACCAGCTCGTGTACCTAATCGGTTTTTGGAAATGAAACTCATGTAGTAGGTACATTGATACCATTCTTCTACTCTCAGCTAATGCACTCGAAAATTTTTAATATGCAGTGAAATGTAGACCATAACTATTTTACAAAGGTACTTAAAGACCAACATTTGGTACCGCTGTGCCACTTATTGGTCAGGTAAAACTTCATTACGGGATTTCTTTCCCTTCATATCAGTTCATGTACACGTATGGAATACAGGACTGAAATTGGTTTAAACTTAATCGATTTTCCTAAAAACGATTTTTAAAAAATGCCAATTGTTGGCCGACCAACATATCTGGCACATACTAATTTTGCGCAACATGGTATAGTCGAGTAAGTACAAGATGTAATTTGTGCCAAACGTTGATCAATACCAGTTGTTGGCCATTTTCAATTTTCACAGATTACGTATTTCTTATTAAAAATAGATGACATGGTATGTACAAGAGTGTATAAATTCACAAAAACCGCAAAAATTCGATTCTAACTGAAGTTATCGCAAATTGAAAACGAATGTTTCAACCACCCTTCTCACCTCCTGCAAATCACCAGTTCGAACTGAAATTCTCAAAACACCCCAGAAATATGTTTTTTGGACCTCTAGCATAACATATTATACCTATTTACATTACTGAGAAAATGTGTTATGTACGTATCACTTCGATTTTTTGAAAAACCTTTTTTCTAACTTTGAAAAAACGACCACTTTCTTAACACCATAAATTTCAAAATCACAGACACGGAGTTGTAATCATGTTTTCATAGTCACAAAGGTATAGAATTATAGCTCTGAGTCTACAGAACACATTTCCATTAAAAAAAAAAAGTTCATAGCGTTCCTACCGAATGTTATTGAACTTAGAGTGTAGCGGCCAACATTTGGCACTTGACCAACAATTGGCATTTTCTCTTATATTAATACAAAACCTGCGCATTTCAGGGGGTCAGTCTGCATAAATATAATTCTATCAACATTTCATTATTTAAATACAGTCGAGCCTGTTTATAACATAACTCAAAGGACCGACCATTTTACTACGTTATAACCAAGTTACGTAACAACTGAGGAAGATGTAATTGATAACTATACACGACACTGTTGAAATCGCAAAACGATAATCCCGACTCACATCTGTGAATCGTTCACCATTTTCAATTTTTTAAAGTATTTTTTTATAATAGACAACTTGTCTTCTAAAAAAATCCCGTTTTCAACATGATTCATGTAAAAACCGAACTGAACTGACACAAAGTCAAGTAAATAACCGCACTACATTACCAATTCACTTGGGGCTATAATGTACATACAGTATTCTCATCGTCTTTTGTCAATGTATTTTCTTATACATTATTGCAATAATGCATCAAGAGTGGATAAAAACTATGTTACAACCAGGATCTCATTACGCTAAAAGCAGTTTTTTAAACATAGGTTTAAATGTAAATTTCAAGGAACCAACAGTTTTCCTAATTACAACCAAGATTACATTATGACCAAGGACGTTATAGTTGGGGTCGACCATACCCGACCAATATGCAATTTTATCAACATTTCCATGTAGAATTAATGTACTCGACAAAAACTGATTCTAGTTACCAACACTGACACTGGCTGATTAGATTAAAGTGCAGATTTCAAGAGGTCAGTCTGCAATTTCATCAACATTCCCGGGTTTGAATAACATGTCCGACAAAAATCAGTCCTAATAACCAGCACTAGCACTTGTTGACTCTAATACAAAACCTGCGGATTTCAGGAGATCAGTCTGCAATTTCATCAACATTCCAGTATTTAAATAATGTGTCCGACAAAAACCAGTCCTGTTATCCGGCACTTGCACTTGTTGACTATATCAATTAATACAAAACCTGCGCATTTCAGGAGATCAGTCTGCAATTCTAAAACCAGTCCTGATACCTGGCACTTGCAGAGTTGACTATATCAATTAATATAAAACTTGCGCACTTCAGGAGATTATCTGCAATTCTATCATCACTTTGATACACAATTACTATACCCGACAAAAACCAGTTCTAAAGTCTATTCAAAATCAATTAATATAAAACTTGCGCACTTCAGGAGATTATCTGCAATTCTATCATCACTTTGATACACAATTACTATACCCGACAAAAACAAGTTCTAAAGTCTATTCAAAATAAAAGTGCGGAAATAATATAAGAGACAAAAAAGGCGCGTTCACACAGCGAATGTACTGCATTATCCCAATTTGTGTTTCATGTTATCAGTAAGTATGTTTGGCAATTCAGGAATGAATTATTATAATTATTTAACAATAAATAATAATTCTCGTCACCTGTTAGTAGTTATCTGTACTTTTAGTTTTACGTTTCACTGCATACCAGTATAGCAGGCCCTTATGAGTATCCGCCTTTGCCTGTCACCATTCGTTTACTTGTGCGCTGCGGTAAGTATTCGGCACTCTTATTTCGATTGGACTATAATAGCCAACACTGACACTTGCTGACTACATTTATAGAAATAAGAACTGCGGATTTCAAGAAGGCAGTCTGCAGTTTCATCAACTTTTCCATGTTTAAATGATATGCCCGACAAAAACCAGTCCTAATAACTAGATCAGGGCCGGATTTAGGGTGGGGCCCAGGGGGCCCAGGGCCCCGGGCCTCCACAAAAGTCATGAAAGTGTCGTTATTACAATAATATATGTTGTTCATACTTTATGTGTACTTCGAATTATTTTTCCTCATAATTTTGAACTTCAGTTTTTCTTCTTCTTCTCCCTCTTTTTTTTTTTTGGGGGGGGGGGGGTATCTTGGCACTTTGGGGCCTCCAAATCTTCCTGGGCCCCAGGGCCATGAAATCTTAAATTCGGCCTTGTAACTAGCTTTTGCACTTGTGACTATATCAATACAAAACCTGCGTATTTCAGGAGATTATTTGCAATTCTATCAACATTTCCATACACAATTAATATACCCCGACAAAAACCAGTTCTAATAACCAACACTGATACTTGCTGACTACATCTATAGAAACAAGAACTGCAAATTTCAAGAGGTCAGTCTGCAATTTCATCAACATTCCTGGGTTTAAATAATATTCCTGACAAAAACAAGTCACTTGCACTTGTTCAATACTTCAAACTCATCATCAAGAGCAAACTTTAAAGCGCTGTTACACGTAATACCACTAACACACATAGCCTGTGGTTCTTATCAATAATAGGATAAAATTGACGCATCAAGGGTTCCTGCTATTGTGTTAGAACATTTTGATAGATTAAAAGAGTTTAATTGTGCATTAATTAATTGCCAACATATGACAGCACACCTGTCCTAATTGAAGAACATTCGACAATATGCGAAAATATGAGCGAATTACAATAAAATGCAATAATTACATTCCTATGATCATCGTACGAGTTTCCACCTTCCTTTATCCAGCTATTGATAACAAAATTTCGAGAAACAAAATAAGCGACACTAGCGCGCCACCAATCTGAGCGGTTTGATTATCAATTAATACAACATTTTGTAGGCTGTGCGTGGCTGTGCCAATTCAGTTTTCTTTCTTCTGTGACCCAGAGCGCTTTCGGCTGTTATGCCATCATCAGTGCCCTCTATGGCATAACAGCCAAAAGCGCTCTGGACTACAGGAAAAAGAAAAAATGAATTGGCACACCCTACAAATGGAAATGGACACTAATACAACATTTGCGGGTTTCAGGAGATCAATTTGAAATTTCATCAACATTCCGGTATTTAAATAATATGCCCGACAAAAACCAGTCCTGATATCCGGCACTTGCACTTGTTGACTATATCAATTAATACAAAACCTGCGCATTTCAGGAGATTAGTCTGCAATTCTATCAACATTTCCATACACAATTAGTATACCCGACGAAAATTGGTTCTATGTAGTAACCTACACTAACACTTGCTATGTGTATAAAAACAGGAACTACAGATTCCAATAGGTCAGTCTGCAATTTCATCAACATTCCCGTATTTAATAATATGCCCGACAAAAATCAATCCTAATAACCAACAGACGCACTTATTGACTCTTACTAATTAATACAAAACCTGCGGATTTCAGAAGGTAAGTTTGCAATTTCATCAACACTCCCGTATTTAAATAACATATTTGATGGAAACCAGTCCAAATAACTCGCATGTCATTTGTTAATTACTTTGATTAATATAAGACCTGCGGATTTCAGGGGATCAATTTGGAATTTCATCCAAATTCCCATATTTAAATAATAATAATATCTGATGGAAACCAGTTCTAATAACCAGCATTGTCATTTCTTTATCACTTTGATCAATACAAGACTTACAAATTTTAGAGGATTAGCCCGCAAATCTATTAACACTAAATTGTCTAAATGGGTTATCTAACATAAACCGGTCCTAATAACCAGAATTGGTACTTATTAATTATGTCTATCAAAACATGAAAAAAACCCTACAGATTTCACAGGATTAGTCTGCTATTTTATCAACATTCCTACATCTCAAAACCGGTTCTAATAACCAACACTGATACTTGTTGAATATGTTGAAACAAGAACTGCAGATTTCAAGCTACCAGTCTGAAATGTTATCAATATTTCCGTATTTAAATAACATACCCGACAGGAACCAGTCCCAATAACCAGCATCGGCACTTGTTAACTATATCAACTAATACAAGACCTACAAATTTCAGATCAGTCTGCAATTTCATCAACATTCCCGTATTTAAATAATACATCATCTGATGGAAATCGGTCCTTGTAACCAGCATTGTAATTTTTGTTGATTAGTTTGACGAGTCTAAGACCTGCAGATTTCGGAGGTTTACAGCCGATGCACACATCTGTTGTTGTAACATGCTGTGCTTACAGACCATGTTGGCAAAAACGCGCCCAATGATACAGTATTATAACCCGATATTGAAGAATTACTATTAATTCAAATTTAAGACTGCTGAGTTCAAGTTTAACAAGAGTCAATGTAGCCAACTTCGATTAAATTTCAAGTGATGAATAGAAGTATTGAAATTATTTTCAACATTCCAACTAATATGAAAATACAAAATCTGTATTTAACCTTGATTTTCCAATGTCACGATAGTATGAATCAATGTTGCCAACCTCAACTTGATAGATGACTTCTTTTTAGTGCAATACAAAAAAAAAACCACAAAAAAACCCGAATAGCAACTTGCAAACTGCAGGACTGAAGGCAAAACGTAGTTAAGTAGATTTTCCTGAAGGAACGGACTATGGTAACCTAAATTATGCTTGATGTCGATTAACATAGTCTGTCATCACTAGAAAAACGGGTTGATCTCTCTCGCGCACGGCCCTCCTCCAGTTGAATTAATTCTCTCATTAACAAATCCAGTGTATAAATTTTACTTCCAGTATTATCAGTATCCACCATATTATTGCTGACCCCGAATAAAACATGAAAAAATAGACACTTATGAATTTAATAAATTCGTAGTTTTTGTATCAAGATCGGTTTCAAGAAGGGGTCGATTTCAAAATGATTACCCCCCCCCTATACCTATGATCGTCTAAGACTGGATTTTTCTCAAAAATTCTCCTACAAATTAATAATGTTGGCTCGTTTCATTCATCACTTTCAGGGCCGAACCGAAACAACCTCTTCTTTTTTTTTTTGGGGGGGGGAAGAGGAAGGACGAGATATTTATTTTGCCAACTGAAAGTCGAATATAACTTCCCCTCCCCAAATCGACCGACGAAAAAGAGGCCAGTCAACTGCCAATCCCATATTGCCAACTGAGGGTCGATTTCACTGAATATTTTCCATATCTGAAAGATATGGGGGAGAGGGGCTCATCTTCCTTCGATACGTCCTGATCACATCTGAAAAATGAACAGATGAAAACTATGAACTTCATCTCCATAGAAGAATTTGGGTACAGCATCTCTGTTTTGTAGTCAGGGATGGATTTAGGATTTAGAAGCTCCGGAGCCTCTGGAGGGGGGAAGAAATTTTTCCAACATTTGGATAAAAATTTGCTCCATGATCAATACGGTCCTATTCGTAGTACTTCTGATATTTTCAAAAAGTTATTATCGTTTGACCTTAATTTCTCGTTGGGGACACCCAAGGGGGCTAGATCAAGAAATTGAACACAAAATTTGAATCAGCGCAGTCTTGAAAACTTATACATCAACACCAGTTCCGAATATTTTATTTAGTCCTTCTTCTCCTCCTCATTTTTAAGCTCCCCTCAAAGAGCCCTCAACCCAGACACCCCGTAGAGAGAAAAAGAGGGGTCGGGGAATTTCTACGGGCCCCCTCCTTCCAGTTCAATTTGTTCTTTTGTTAGATGGGAAAAAATTATAAGCTACGGGATAACAGGTTTCATTTATGGCGTAAGGAGTGATTGCTGATTTGATGTACAGTATGATTGAAATTCAGGTCTAAATATCGGGTCCCCTTGAAAGTCCGGGCCTGGGATATTTCTCCTCTTCCCCTCCACCTCTCGACAGGGTTCAACCCAGACGTCTTTCTTCAAAATCTTGCTGACATTTACACATTTTAAGATTCGTTCGTAGTTCAAGTGGTCGTAACAGAGATTCCTGAAGCATTGCGTTATAACTAATATAATTTTGTTATTAGTAAGAAAATTTGTCGAATTAATATGTCAACCAGACATCGCTTTGAATCGTCTTCTAGCATTCTTAGCTGGAAAATGTGCTGCTTTAAGCCTTCCTCGAACTTCCTCACACATTAGCCTCATTTGCAACTTGAACACGACCTTGCATTCCTATTCCGCTGATACATCCCACATCAGGTTAACGTTCTGGTCAAGCAGACAACAAAATATATCGCTCGGTGGACATATTCGCGAAAAATATACACAAGCGTATTTTTTTTGTTGTTGAAAATATTACATGGTGCTGAGAAATGCGGTTGTCGCGTATTCTTCGAACTGCGATACATATTTTTCAATATATAAAAGGTTATCTCACTTTTGAAAACACTTGACGCGCACATGCCTCCGAGAGTTGGCGATCGTCGACTACATCTCCGTGTCCCCATCGCAAAAAAATATTCCCTGGTGACATCCAGCTCCCGTTTAATTACGCTGAAAAATCTGCTGTGGTCACAAATATGAAGACATACAGTCTGCGACTTCGGCATTCACATACAAGTTCAAAAGGAGCGATGATGAAAATGATGTAACTCGTGTTAACTCTTCCGAGAACCCATCGCCATGTGCTACAATGTCATCCCTGACTAATGGCAGAGCAAATGGCGGTAGGATTTGCGATTTACATATTCGTACTGAGAAATATATTATAAATTGTAACAGCCGCTACATCATTAATATATAAATATTTTTTTAATATAAAGAGAACGCGGTCAGTACGATGGGGATGCGCTGTCCCGGCATTCCTCACGTGTTTATTGTCTGACAGCATGCTACGAGATAATCCGACATTCCAAAAACCTGCGACCGTCCATTTGGCCAAATTGCAGGTCAGCGTCTCGTATAGACGACTCACGACGTAAATTACCGCAATTAATTATTGAAAACGCAGAGGGCACGTTTGTATCATCGATTTTTTTGGCATCGGCTGTGTAAAAAGGAATTAGACCTGCCCACGCTATGACAAGTGATATTTAACAAGTGCCGAGGGGGGCAGGTGTGTTGTTTGCGACGTAATTTGCCTATACTGAGAGGTTCACCCTCCTCTATGAGTGCTACCTAGGCATGGTTAGGGGGTTTACAGAAAAACTAATAGCATATAGGAAAAGAAAAAAAAATCAGATAGATAAACCTTGATGAAAGCAAGGGAAAACTACACCATTATTCTATCCTGGAGATGCGTCTCCACCACCATAATTATGATGGCAACTCATAAAGTAAATAATAATTCTGGAAGTAAAAAGTTTCCCATTTGGATGTCGAAGCAAAGACTATACCTAGTGAGAAACAATCCGAATGAATAAAGATGGAGTATAATGACACTGGAGGTAAGAAAATCAAAGAAATTAAAGAAAGTGATGAAAACGTTATGATCAGATTTACACAATAAGAATTAGCGAAGTGTGACGACCAGAAGAACATGATTTCTAGGTGGGGAGAACTATAGAATAATGAATACAGCAGCGAAGAGAGGGGAAGCAGAGAGCAAGTTCATTATGATCCCTAAAGAAGCAGGAGCAAGCAAATGTGAAGATTATTGTACAAATACTATATGGTTACTTTCGCACACATCACAGATTCTAACAAAGGTAATACATAACAGAACACAAAATAAAGTGGAAGATCAGTAAGGATTTAGAAAAGGTAGCAGTTTTAAGTTCAAGGTTTTTATTTAACAAAAAAAAAAAAAAAAAAAAAAAAAAGAAGTTTGGATACATAAATAGCATTTGTAAAATTAGGAAAAGCTTTTAATATAATAACGTTGAATGGTAAAAAATGTTTCAGATATTCAAGGAGAAAGGAATTAAGTATAAAGAAAGAAGGGTAATATAGAATTTATATAAGGATCAAAGGGCTCAAATAAAAATAGCGGATGAAGTGGGAGAAATGAAAATTCAAAAATGTGTTAGGCAAGGTTATGTTCGTCACCACCTACTGTTTAACCTATTTATATAAAAAGTAATCCAAGAAACAAATGAAAGGAAATCAAATGTGAAAATACAAGGGGAGTCTGTTCGAATTCTAAAAGGTTTGCTGATGACTTGACAATAGTGAAAAGAAGTAAAAAAGAACTAAAGAAAACGTTGAAAAAGTTGTATAAAAATCGAAAATAAAATGTACCTCACCTGAAGATGAATAAGAATAAAACTAAAGTGATTGTAGTCAGTAGATGGGAACAAAACCCAATAAATATCGAAATAGGAAGTGAAAAAATAAAGGAGATAAAGAAATTAAAATGCTTAGGTAGTCTGATAACACAAGATGGAAGAGGTAAATGAGAAATAAAGAGTAGAATAGAACAGGTTCAGAGTAGTTGTTTTTTTTCCTTCAAAAAATGGGACATATTTAGGGCAAATATAAATCTGTAAGTAAGACTGAGATTTCTTCGAACGTATATCTGGAGTATAAACATTGTATGCATGTCAGACCTGGACGGAACACACGAAAGAAAAAGGATACGTATCTTTTGAAACGTGGTGTTATGGAAGAATGTTGAAAATCAAATAGATAGAAAAAATCAAAAAGTACTGAGGTGAATAGGAAAGGAAAGAGAAATTTGGAATATAATTATTAAGAGAAAAGTTAAAATGACAGGTCACAATGCCCTTGCATTGTGACGTTACTACTGCTAGGGGATATGTCTGAGGAAAAGAACTGGAAAGAAAGGCAAAAATGAGCAATGAAGAACAGGATAATAAAGGATAAAAAGTGTAAATCCTTCTTAGAAATGAAAAGATTGGCATAAAAGAGAGGAAAGTGGAGAGATGCAACCTACTAGTCCAGAGACTAATAAATACATCATCATCATCATGTCTGATTATGTTTTACTACATATATGTACCTAATTGTTAGATCTTATTGCATCTGATTATGTTTTATATCGTATGTCTTATTATGTAGTGATTTAGAATACTTTTCCATTAACGCATTATGTACAAAATTTCAGTATCGAAACAACCAAAAACTAAAACAAGCTGACAAATGAAAATGTTTTACGAAACAAAAATTCGAGTTCAATTTGCTAACTGCTACAAGTCTAGGGAGTCTATGAAAATTGCTTCGCGCTCTCAAGATCCCACTGGTTCAGAATAACATATTCTAGTTGATAAATGGTAACGGAGGAAGAAATACAAATTCAAGTTCAATTTGCTTCTGGTCTAGGTCAATGTGCGGTTTCTGAAAATCGTTTTACACTCCCGATATCTCACTGGTTTAAAATACTATCCTTCCAACTTGTGAAAAATCCTAGTATCACCAAGAAGCAACAAGTTGACAAATGATAATCTTGGAAGAAACAAAGATTCAAGTTTACTTTGCCGCTGTCTAAGAGGCCAGTGTGAGTTCTGGAAATTCTATCATATTCCTAAGACCTCATTGGTACCGAAATACCGGTATCCAAACGACCAAAAAACAAACATATGATACTCTTGAAAGAAACGAGAATGTATGTTCAATTTGCCACAAGAGTTTACGGGATCAATGTGAATTTTGAAAACTGTTTCGTACTCCGAAGACTCCACTGGTTCAGAATAACTTTCTATCATGTGAAAATCGCAGTATACACTAGAATACGTGTATAACAAAGTGACAAATGATAAAGTAGGAAGAAATGAAAATTTATGTTCATAATTTTCTACAGATTCTCTAGGGTCGATGAGGAAAAAATTCCATAAGCCATTTCGACATAATATACAAAATAATATCATGTCTTACTCTGTCGGATTATGTTTTCATTATGTCATACTCTGTCCAATCATGTCTTCATTGCATCTTATGGTGTCTTATGTTCGATTATATTGTTATACAATCTTACTAGGAGTTGGACCATCATGCCGACAGGGGGCGAAGCCTCGTCGTGTCGTCCGGCCTCATTCTCGAGGATCCGCGCATCACCTTCGCTCTCTATGTATCCTCTGGTGACTCACCTGGTCAACTCGCGATACTATCATCCGCCCACAGTCGGGGCATCTGACGGGTGTGTTTGCTGTGGTTCTGTGGCCGATTGAAGACTCCGCCATTTTGGTACAGTGCCGTTTTCTATACTGTTCGATCCTCGCATAGCTCCTCCCAGTTACAGTCCACTTTGGCGTTCTTCAGGGTAACATGGATCATATCCTTATATTGCTTGATCTGACCACCTTGCGTCCTCCGGCCTTGGCACAGCTCACCATACAGGGCCTACTTTGGAAGTCTGGTATCATCTATTCTCCGGACATGCCCTATCCAGCGAAGTTGGTTCCTGGCCAGCATGCGCTCATTCGGGTCGCTATTGTCCGCTCCAGCACTTTTGTATTTGACATTAGTCCTGCCACTTAACTCGAAGGATATTTCTCAGTTGCCGCTGGTGAAATTTCTCGAGGGCCTTGACATGTTTTCGGTATAATATCCAACATTCGCTATCACATAGCAGGGTGGGTAGCACCACCGCTTTATAGACTGCAATTTTCGTTTCCATTTTGAGGTCGTTACTATCGCTACTCGCCGTTTCAGCTTGAACACTGCATTCCCAGAATTTTTTAACCGCTGGTTGATTTCTGAGTCCAAGTTGCAGTTGTTGGCAACCAGGCTATCTAAGTAATTGAATTGTTCCACGGCGTCGACAGTATTTCCAGCTATGTTGATAGGGGCGCTCGAGCAAGCAGGTGCGTCGTATCTCATTACCCTTAGCTTTGTTTTTGTGTGACTGACTTCCATTCCCAGTCCTCTGTACGTTTCTACAAAAACATCGATCATTCTTTGGGTTCCTTCGGCCGAGTATCCTAGAACCACGGCATCATCTGCATACTGCAGATTACTGAAACACGCCACTGAGTTCTCTATGATTATTCTACCACACGTCCCTACTACCACTTCGCTCGGCCATTGAATTTTTTGCCCAGGTCTGATGCGACAAGCGGATGAGAAGTCTCATGAACGGGAGCCCCGGTAAAGTTTCAACCCTTACAAAGCTTTCTCGATTCATCCTTGCAACTTCCACTTATGTGCTCTGCTCATTGCACATCGATGACCAAATGTTACTCGGTCCCCGATGACGATGGCCGAGAGGACACCATATGGTCTGCGACAAACATACCGGGTATTAGGTATCACGTTTCCGTCGTTTCGTCGCACGCATCCAAAAGGTCATCGTTCACGTACTCCGGTCTTATTAATAGTTCGCTTCTGCGTCACAATCAGATTTTCAATAAACAGAAGCGAATTTATATTTCGAGCACAATAGAAGGCGACCCCCGTAGGTTGTCATCGTCGGATCGGCGCGGAAAAATAAGAGCCGAAACGGTGGCGCAGACGACACCAGGCCATGCCGGCCATGCCACGTGCCCCTCGACGCATGTAAAACTTTACGCGCGTTTCGTTGTATCGGCTGGTGGTGGCGGCGGCGGCGGCGGCGGTGGTGTGACGTACGGTATCTCAGTGGCAGACAGCCTGGCAACAGATAATTGTCAACTTAAATAATAAACTACGTTCGTCGAATAAATAATCGTTCGTGATGAAACAAGCGAATGAAACGGCCGGCCAGAAATAGCAGCAACTTGTTAGATCGAATTGGTCGCCATCTCGCCATGCCCGCTCGGGCCGAGCAATCATCAACGGGCAAGAGGTGCACTCTCTTGATATCTGTGACGTCAATGAGTACTCGCCGATTTTAAATATCCCTTTTATACGATGACTATATTAATTATTGTAAACACCAGCCAACCGGAGAGTGAATTAATGTTTCTCTCATGAAGCTTATATTCTGGGAAGGGACGAGGCCGCAGCGCTACGGTTAGCGGCTCTCCAAGTTTGGCACCGTCGCCAAACTTCGGTGTCGCTCGAAGTAATTAATATCAAAACAGAGTTAATACCTTGTGTACTCCCGGTCACAATTAACCGAAAAGGTATTTTTTATGCCAACTTGAAAAATGGCCGGCCGCGTTACGCAATGCTGGCCACGATCATGGCCGGGGGCTGAATCAAGGATTTGCCCTTTCTGAGAGCGAACGACGATCGGCGTTCTCGAGGTTACGGAGAGATTCGATGACACCGCAAACTGATCGGATGCGAAAATCGCCGCCAGCTTGGACCCTACATTCAGGGCAATCTTATCTTCGTGCACGTTCCTAATTTGAGAGAAAATTTAAGGGCGGATTGGTACACGAGAAGCTATAGTAGGCAACAGCTATCGTATCGGCTTAACTTTATTTTACCTTCATTACCCACGAAGTTATCGATTCTGAGCGAACTACGGACACAATAACGCTTATCGGTTTTATGTTATCAAAGAATCTTACGTTTCTTTAGACACATTGTTCAGAGACTGCGCGACAATGTGGGGAAGTTGGTTGCCGTACAGGGCACGATCGAATGAAAAAGATCCAGAGGACGTAAACTGAAAATATGGCTCAATCAGATTGAGGAAAATTTCCTCAGGAGACTGGAATGTCTATAGTGCGGGATGCTGAGAACCACGAGGACTGGCGAGTGATGGTGAACGAGATAGTCGAGAGAATTGATAGATCTCCAAGTGCTCAGCCATGAGCAACGGACTCATGATGACCCCTCCTTATCGAGTGTACTTTAAACATATATGAAAAAAAAAATCCACTTCGTAAAGGTCTCCACCCTTCGGCGGATAAAAATAATACATCTTGAAGGATTTTGAGAAGAAGATAGTCTAAAAGGTGGTCCACGGGTCTCAAAGTCTCTAAAAAGGTGCGTATTCCGAAAAAAGACTAGTGGATTACTTTAGTAAAGGTATTCATTCAGGATTCAGGTATTTATTCAATGGTTCATATTCATTAATTCATTTGTTCGTTCATTTTTTATTTATTAATTTGTTTGTTTGTTCATTAATTCATTATTCGTTCATCAAAGGTTCGAGTTGTTTGTCCATTTTCTTTCATTCATTTGTTTGTTCATTTATTTGTAGGCTTATTCTTTAGTTTGTATGATTGTTTGTTAATTAATTAATTCATTCATTCATACGTCAGTTTGTTTTTTTGCTTTTGTGTGTGTGTGAGCGAGTGCGCGCACGCGTTTTTCCGTTGGTTCATTCATCCATTTAGCCATCCATCCACTCGTTTGTTCTTTCATTTGTTTGTTCTCTTGTTTGTTTGATCTTTTGTTCTTTCATTCATTCGTTTGTTCACTCATTTATCTATATTTATTCATTCGTTTGTTCATCCATCCATCCATCCATCCATCCATCCATCCATCTATTCAGTTATTCATATTTATTTATTCATGCATTCAATCATCCACTCCATTATTCACACATCTATTCATTCCTTCTTTCATCCATTCAGGCCTTTCTTCACCCATGCATCCATTCATTCGTTCATTCATTTTCACCTATAAATTATCGCTGTTTGTCTGATCAGCCATTCATTCATTTATTTGTGAATTTGTATTATACTCAGTATATGAGATGAATTATCTAAAGTGTTTGTTTAACACTGAAAATTCAATACCTACCTACCCTATTAATGAGACAGAAAGTAATAGTAACATACACTAACACGGCACCAATAATCAGGTAAACAAAACCATTTTTTGCTCCAAACTTGAAGTTTTGGTAAAAGCTTTTTATTTTCCTCCCCCCCCCCCCCACCATCCATCTGATTAATAAATGCGTCTTAAAGCGCTCTAGAACGTTGTTTGCATGCCATAGTAGTTCGCAAATGATGAGTGAAGACATTTTCCCTCATGTCAATAAGGAAAATTTCTGCGAGTCAACTGAGTCCTGTTTCTCACTTTACGTACCGTTCCAAACTTCTGAGTTGACAAAATTGATATGGTGATATTTTTTCTAGGAGTTCGTTCAGCGTTCAACCTCGGAAGTCAATACACAGTAACAACAAAAGCACCAGTCAGTGCTGGCATTGAAAAAAGGACAACTTGATACTTTATAAGCATAGAAATTATTACCTTACTAATATGGATCAGGTTTCGGCAACCAGCTTCACAGTTAAATTCTCATCTACAGAGTACAGACTACACATGCCAGAAGCGATTTATCAGTGAACTGTTAAGAAGAGCATGAGTCTGTGCTGGTATTCGAAAACAGAGCAAATAACCTTCTTACACTAAATAGTACCAAAAAAAAAAAAAAAAAAAAAAAAAGGATGAAAAATACAATATATTTTCAACCAACAAAATAAGACTAAATGTGACGGAAAAGAGGACAAGAAATATCAAAACGACTCCAAAACACTAAATAGAACCACAAATAAACAAAATCCATATAAATGATCTTCACTCCTGCCTTCAGATATTACCCAATAACTTTGGATCAGGATCTTACAGACAATTCCACAGCAGCATTCTCCATTACAGACTAGTTGAGTTTACAATTAATACTGCAATGCAAGAATGACCCGTAGCCAATGCTGAGCATTTGGAAACAGGATGAGCAAACGGTGTAACATACGAATATTTCATATTAAAATTCGCTTCCATAGTGACGAATAAAAAACGTGCCTTGAAGGCCATCTGCGTCTCTATCGCATCTATCCTTCACTCAGCAGGCAGACAGTAACAAAACACAGTTATTTTAAAAAGATATGGCTGCTATTTCTCAATTTTGTCGTCAAGAGTACAACGACTGTGCGAACTACCTTATGCGAGAAAACAGGCAGGCACTTTAGGCATAGAAATTGAAAAGAATAATAGAAAAAAAAAAAGAAAAGAAAAGAAAAAAGATGGATTTACTTAACATTAAGTATTCACTCCGCGCGAAAGAAACGGATGCAAGTACAACCTTGAAAAATTTCATCAGTTTTCTGCATGTATTTTGTAAACTATAATAATACAGCTGCACAGGATAGAAAAATATTTTTAAATTTGTGGTCTGAACTGGACGCAAGAATAAGGAATATAATAGGGTTACAGTCTGTCAGTAATTCGGACTTAATCTCAATTCGTTGAATAAATTATGAAAAGAATTTTCATTACGTTGAGAAAGGTAGTTCTAATATTACTTCCATAACTTACTAATGTACAACTTTGCACTCTGTTTGTGCCTCAATTTGTGCTTAAAAAGGTAGGGAAGCATTTGTACATGCTTTGCGCTATACTTCAAGCCCATTGGGTAGCACCCGCCTAGCACCTACTCATCACTGTTTTGTAGTAGGTACCTAATTGGCCATTACATTTTACCTACCAATTCTGTTGATGCTAATTGGAGTCCTAAAAAATAATCAATTTGGAAACTGGGCCAATCGATTTATTAAAGACGTTGTTATTTGGAAAGTTGGTGCCACAAAATAAACCTTGTAATCCTACAATTCTACTAAACCTCCACCAAAATATACTACCATACTACATGACTGGAACCAGGATAAACCAGGGTGATAGTTTTAAGAATTCAGAACTAGCCAACTTAAATTTAACTTGTTTGATGACGCAACCATTAAGAACATGAGTCAACAGTTAAGTTACCTGAATAAAGATATATCACATTATCCTCCATAAGTATTATGGTCAATAATGTATAGTAAGTATAAGTACCTAGCCAGTCATCTCAATCAGTTTACTCAACTGAAATCAATAACTTTTCAAACATCACTTCAGATGGTGATAAATATATGGTTTCCAAATAACAGGAAGGGAGGTTCTTACAATTATCTTTCACTATACAAATAGTTATATATATCATCGTTTTCATTTTATCTAATTACTGGAATTTGAAGAATTTTTAAATAGTTTAAGAGGATTTAAATGACTCCCTCTAGATACATGGACAAAGGTTTGTAGTCACATTAATTTCATCAATGTATTCACAGCCGTTCACTTCCGTTTGACTTAATTAATGTTATAGGTAAAATCAATATCAATACGCAGTTTATTTGCTCTTCATTCAATTTTACTTTTGCACCATAAGTTTATAATCATAGTAGACGCATATCACCAAATAGCAGCAGGTAACCCAGTGTAACAGTAGAAATATCAATAAGTATGGTAACTTTTGATGATTTGCCCATAACAGTGTAAGAAAACGGGGACAATATTGTAAAGTTACCATAGAAGGAACCCATACCCTATACCTATCCAAAGGGCAATGATTCAGAATCCAGGGATCCAGAACATACTGAAAAAAACTTTACACGTACTTATCTTGCTATCACATCAGAAAGCTTATTTGAATGTTGAATCTGATCAAGTTTGTAGTTGATCACTCGTACTCATTTTCTCAAACTACTTATTCAATCATAATTTACCTTAGATTAATTAATCAACTCCAGCAATTTGTAACTGATACCAAGTTTGTAAGTACATTATTACACGCATACGCCAATAGACTCTGTTTCAATTTACCGACTTATTTGGAACTCAGTTTGATATTAGAATTTAAAAAATAGGTGTACTTATAATCAGCAGGATGAAGAGAGTCAGTACCTGATACCTAGCCATAATTTGATAACATTGCGTGTGTGTTACAGATTCCAACCCCAGCATACATACACGTTTATCACAATTGAGATATAATATGAAGAAATAAGGGGTGCACTTACCGAATTCTGAATTCTAACTTATATTTGTTGCACGCCTGTTTAGAATTGGAGATCCGCGGTATCAGCATCAATCACTAATATTCAGTTCCACTGAAGTAAAATCCATTATTTTGCAGTGCGTAGGCGGTGAATTTGTGAATTGCAAACACATTCCGAATTCTCTGAAAATCAAAAAGTTGCGGGCTCTTGAAGCTGAACCAAAACAACAATATACTATCCTGGATTACATACACTGGCGAATCTATCAAACCCGTATTATCATCTCCTCTGCACTCATGTAATAAAAGTTAAATGAACACTACTATACACAAAGGACGCCAATGAAATAATCATTTATTCAAAGATCAAACTTACCTTCAGTGAATTTCTGGATCAAGTAGTGTTCTGTTCACAAAATAGCAGTGTGTGCGGGTAACGAGCAATCCAGAATGCTGAGAAGAAATCATTAATGAAGACACCATTCTTCATATGATGGTGTTCCATACTGCACCATGCAATTAAGAACTAAGTAAGTACACAAAGCAAATAATTACCGAACTAATAACAAGTTTAATGAAATAATAAAATATTCAATTGAAGCAATAAATTAATTCTTATTTCTCTTTAATACACTTTCACTAGGCTTGTTCTTTCTTCTTCTGGCCGAAGTTCGTTTGGCTTTATCACGTGTTATCATGAATACAGAGTGAGCTGACAGGAAGAAAGGGACCTCAGCGCAAAAATGTAAATTTTACAGGAGAGCGGATAAACAAAATTGATAACGTTTTCACGTTATGTATGGAGACACTCAACTTTGAAGACTTACAGCCGTTTGGGAAAATTTTTTAGAATTTTCTTGACAACACCACGCGAAAGAGCGGCCAAAAATTAGTCAACAACAGTTGTTATCACAAAAAGTTTTCTTTTTTTGCGCTGAGGTCTCTTTCTTCCTGTCAGCTCACAATTAGAGAGATTTTGATATTTTGATAACAAGGCTCATTTTTTATATACTGTTTAGGGACAAGGAGACTGATTTGAACAATTATTTCATGCAGATCCATTTGATAACAAATATTATAAGTATGACTGAAGTTACTGAAATCCTTGCAGACTATACTAAAACAGGGCTCTTATGTGTATTTTTCTATTTCTGATTTTCAAGCGTTATAGTCAACCTACCTTTAGTAAGGCGCTGTAGTACAACAGAAATGATATGATGGACTGATAACAGGGTGACCACCTCCTTATTATGTATAATGGTGAACTAAGGAAATCGTTCCTTTGAGTATCAAATTTTATGTTTATTTGTAATAAAATTATATATTTGGGCACATCTGTGCTTTTTAGAAATGATGGCCCGATCTGACAAAATTAGTGTCGTTCGACAGTTCGACATGTGTCGAACTATCGAAATCTTCGACTAAAGCTTTCTAATTGGCTGAAAATAAAGGGGCGGGACGAATAAATTTGATTGCTGTCGAATTACTGTCGAACAGTGTCGGAAGTTCGACTGAGTGGAACGAGTAAATTTGATTGCTGTCGAATTACTATCGAACAGTGTCCGAAGTTAGGCTGATCATCGAATATTCGTCAGCCGCATAGTGATGTGCAAAAGAATTGAGCTTTGAAGGTTGTCGTCGCGTCGGCGCCTTTACACGTTAGCGAATATTCCCACGATCCTGTTCGGTAATAGGTACGAGTGTGTTATCTCGACTCCGGAGTCTGGAAGTGCGGAATAAGTGGTTTCAGTTAAAATTTCATGCGTCGCTGAGTGGTTCAGTGGTTTAATATTCGTGAAGCGGATTTGCATGCACTGTTATTTATCGGTAAGTTATGTCACATTTTTGTCATTTAATGGAATATTCAGTTACTAATTATTCTAGGAGTGGATCAATGAGGGAAGATAGGGGGAAAATTGCCCCTAGCCGGTCCACCGGCCGTTTAAACAGTTTTTGCTTGACCCCTCAGACCCTATGTTTTTTCATTAAAATGTATGTACCTAATTTTGCGTCTGTGCATTTCTAGCGCCCTAATTGGGGAGGGGGCAGATTTTACATTGTAGAACCAGGAATTTCCCAGTCAAAGCTTGAAGCTGTATTCAGTTATTCCTTGAACTCGAAATTCTTCTCCACATCGAAGGAGGATATAATTTGTAAGCGAATTATAAGATGATACGTCGATCAAAGTATGTTGATTGGGTACATCTTGGAAACAGTAGACTGTTTCAGAGTGAAAGGGGTGTCCTAGAAGTCTGGTCCCACTATCTGATCATTTCGATTTCAGCAACTAAACCCGCGAACTGCACAGTTTGCAGAACGGCAAGAAGGTACACAAAAATGTTCCGTGTGTCTGCCGTGGTCACATTGAGAGTCTGGTCTCGAGACGCATGAAGACGGGCGAGAATCAGGCAGTATGTGTAGTGTACCGAGCAAAATTGGAACCTGACTTTTGGGCAGTGTTGTAGTCAGGATTTTCTCAAGGGGAGGGGGGAGTAAGACTTCCAAGGGGAAAAAAAGTCGAAAATTGTGATATTTTTTGAAAATTGCCAATATAATATGTATTAGGGGACTATTTTATAAAAAATGAAAATAAAATTACTGCTCAAGCAAAATTTTAAAAAAAACACGTGTTTTAAAGGCGAAAAATTGCTCATTCTTGCATATTTTTACGTTCAATTTCAGGTTTTCCTCTTGCCCCCCCCCCTCTTGGCTATGCTCATTCTTTTGGGACACCCTGTACTCGCAAATTTTATTCAAGAATGTATACAGTAACTGATGCCACATGTGTTCCCGTCATCACTAACTGTCAATTAGTTGTCATTTCCTATACCTATTCCTGTTTGATTATTTTAATTAGGTAGACTAAGTAGAGATCGGATTGGGATTCTATTAATTTCTTCAATAGCATTATTGTGGAAATCATGAAGCCGGATTAATATTAAAGTCGCTTACAAGCACTTGGGCCCCCAGGCACCTAGCTGGAAATTTTTTTGTATCTGTTCAGTAGTTTTTTATTTACAGCACCGTGTCTGGCTGTACTGAAAACAAAAATGCTCAAAATTGGCCGCTCCGAGCTGGTGCTTGTTGTAGTGCCTGTAGGTAAATCTGGAGCTGTACAACACAGAAAATTCTGTTTTTCTTGAGTGGGGCAAAACCTTATTGTCTGTAACCTCGCGCGATGACTAGCAGCAGCTTGAATGGGAGTTAGGAATGGAATGGAATTCCTTGTCATTGTACGTCTACCATTATGAATTTAACATCGACGATGCAATCTTTAATTGATACATATGATAGAGTGTATGCTCGAGTCGTATTATCTCATTAATAATTTTAGGGATGAAATCCTTTCATACATCATTATTCTGACGCCTGAATTCCCCATTCATATATGAACAGGGTTCTAACTGTCATTTAAGACATTGAAAGTCATTTATTTTGAATAAAGGTCATGAAGTCATTTAAAGTAATTCATTTTCAATCATGGTCATTTAAAAATTTAAAAGTTAGCAAATTATACCTTGAGAGAGAGAACAAAGGACTTAGAATTGGAAAACTCTGTCATAATGACCAGGACTGCAATTTTTGTTTGAATTGGGCACGACTCACTAAATTTCTTGAAACTTGAAAATTATATGTACATAGAGGAATTGACATTTCATAGCATACTTGTGGGTAGGATCGACGCTCGGAAACCGAAGTCAAATTTTTTGTCGAGAATGAAGGGAAACTTTTTCTATAATTGAAAACAACGCATCACCTTCTTGGATTTTCAGTATTTTGTTCAATTTCTATTTTCGGCATGAAACGGAGGCGGAAATATAGGGGGCTAAGGGGATAAGCCCTCCAGTTTCGAAATTGTCCCTCCCTAAGTGAAAAATATAAAACTATACGAGTATCGCTATTATCGTTTGTGATGTCATGCTTTTTTTCTTCTTTTTTTTTCTTCTTACAAAGGAAGTATTACAGTGAAAAATCTACTTTTTGTAGTTTTTTAATTTATTTATTATTTTTTTTTGTGGGGGGGGGAGGCTATGATTTTTTTGGATTTTTATTACCCTTGACCGTGGGCTTAAGTGAGTTGGCTAAAGTAAGTTGGTTTAAGTGAGTTCAGTCAATCGTGATCCCACTGATAACGAAAAAGACCAAGGCAGATGTGTGTGCGAGTGCCCAAAGCAAGTAAACTACAAAGTTCAAAGCTGTTTGAGAACCTTTTTTTCCAATGCATTAGTCACAAGAAAATACCTACGTAAATCCACAGTTTGCTCCTTACATTCCACGTAATAATGACTATAGATCTTTCTACAAATTCAGAAGAAAACCAGAAATGTTACAATATATGTCACTGCAGGAGACACGTGCAGTTTGCAGCTGTGTTGTTAAAAGAAATTTCCATGGAAATGATACATTCATGTTTATGTGTATACGAGATTTTAGGCACTGGGGCTTCAACCCCCCCCCCCCCCCCCCTTAAAAAAAATCGCTCTATTTCCGCCCCTGTATGAAACCTATTTGAAGAAAATTAGATTTTTGCAAAAACGTTTGTTCGAAACACAATACAGGTATAAGGACATGAATGGGTACCTTTATTTTATTTTTTTTTTCACGAGACCAGCCCTCGACATTTTTTTCCCGTTTTCTTATACCATAAAATCTATGATGATGCTTTCGCAATTTTCTATTAATCGAACGTTATTATTTTCTCTGTAGATCCTTTCAGAGGTCGCAAAATTAGATTGTATATTTATCTATTTTGAATATATTTTAGGATATAGACCTTAACTTGTTGTGTGAATACTTAATATTTCAGTAACTTAGCATTGAAATCTTACACTTTCTTCTAGGTGTGGCTCCGACGGTGATTACTCTCAGTATATGGACGGCGGAATACTTCCACAGTACGCAGTGTATCACGCTTTGCATGTGTAATAATTTATAAAAAATTGTTTTAAATTTTCTCAAAAATATATATAGGTGAAATTCTGAATTTTCTATTCTTTCCAGTATTCGAATGACTTAAATAATCCGTCTGTTTGACGCGAAACATTTATACCTATTCTGAAAAGAAATGCTTCAGGCTCACAGAAGTGAAGGACACATATCTATTAATAGTAAAAATGAGAGAGAACGCGCTCAGCCAGTAAAACTTGGAAGAATGGGGTGGGTAAATGAAAAATGAAATACTCAGCTTGTAGTTTTTAGCTTAAAATTCCTTGCTCAGGTCTTTTAAGGGAGGGGTTATAGCCCGTACCTCCCCCAGGTTGCGCCTATGAAAGGATCCCTGGACGAAAAGGGAGGAGGGATTAATTTCTAGGGTGAGAAAATATCGAAATAGTGTCGAACGCCCTGTCGAAAAAACGCCGAAATACTATCGAAGGAATGGCCAAACTATCGAAATATTGTCGAACGCGCCGTCGGAATGTCGAAAAAAAGACGCCGAAATAGTATCGAAGGAATAGCCGAAATGTCGAAATGTCGAACTGATGTCGAAAAAAACGCCGAAATAGTATCGAAGGAATAGCCGAAATGTCGAAATGCTTTCGAACAAACAATCGAAACATCGAATTGAAAATTGTCGAACTGTCGAAAAATTGTCGAGAAAGTATCGAACTTCCGAACTTCTGTCGACAAACGGGGCGTTTCCGATACAAAATGCTGACTTCTGATTGGTTGTAATTTCTGCCGAACTGCCGATATTTCAGTCGAAATGAGCAAGATCGATAGTGTCGAAATAACTGTCGCTGACGACCGATCGGGGGAGTACCTAAATGCTTGAATGTCCATTTTGTTAATTTCCTGGAATAAAACTTCCAATAAAATATGGCACAGCTGTGTTGAAAGTTATCTATTTATAGAAGAACAGCCTCTCAATTTTGCATTATGAAGGCAAATATAAATTTAAATCAAGATAATTATAGAGTAAGTAAGTGAAAGAAACCAATGCTAAACGCATCCACCCCATTACATGGAGGTTACAGTGTTGTGATGAAGAAGTTGTCACCCTGTTATCAGTCCATCATATCTATTGTACTACAGCACTTTATTTTTAGTACAATAAATCTCACTTCTTTCAGGACACATTTCCTTTTATAAGAGATATTTTTGTGAAACATGGTCGAATTAATTAGGTCTTTGTGTAATGATGATTTTAATAATGTGCAATTTTAATTTTAATTTTAATTAACTTTACTTTTACAGCTGAGGTGTCTGAAAGAGGACCATCATTATCAATAACATCTTTCATTGTTCAGAAGCTGGTGGTTTGTACGTTTAACATTTTAAAACATTTTCTCGTGATGATGTCACAGGCAAATTGATATGTAGTTTGAAATAGTCTGCAGTAATAATGGCCATTGATGTTTAAAACAGGGCTATCTGTTATAGGCATGTTATTACATTTCTATCATTCACCTTATGCGTTATGTTACAGTTACTCAATTATATGTTACCATTTTCCTTATGATGATTACTTCAGCAAAAATATCCTAAAATACTTGACTTAGAAAATAATCTTAAAAAAAAAATAATAATAATAACTGGTTATTTTAGTGTTTTTAGGATCGGCTGTAGTAGCAGGGCCTATTTAAATCGCTTTTTCTTTGCCTTTTCAGCAGTGCTCATTGATCTTGATCTCTTATAAGAATATGGCTGTGTTTCCAATGTACAAAATCAGTCAGATGACTACCCGATCTGACAAAATTAGTGTCGTTCGACAGTTCGACATGTGTCGAACTATCGAAATCTTCGACTAAAGCTTTCTAATTGGCTGAAAATAAAGGGGCGGGACGAATAAATTTGATTGCTGTCGAATTACTGTCGAACAGTGTCGGAAGTTCGACTGAGTGGAACGAGTAAATTTGATTGCTGTCGAATTACTATCGAACAGTGTCCGAAGTTAGGCTGATCATCGAATATTCGTCAGCCGCATAGTGATGTGCAAAAGAATTGAGCTTTGAAGGTTGTCGTCGCGTCGGCGCCTTTACACGTTTGCGAATATTCCCACGATCCTGTTCGGTAATAGGTACGAGTGTGTTATCTCGACTCCGAAGTCTGGAAGTGCGGAATAAGTGGTTTCAGTTAAAATTTCATGCGTCGCTGAGTGGTTCAGTGGTTTAATATTCGTGAAGCGGATTTGCATGCACTGTTATTTATCGGTAAGTTATGTCACATTTTTGTCATTTAATGGAATATTCAGTTACTAATTATTCTAGGAGTGGATCAATGAGGGAGGATAAGGGAAAATTGCCCCTAGCCGGTCCACCGACCGTTTAAACAGTTTTTGCTTGACCCCTCAGACCCTATGTTTTTTCATTAAAATGTATGTACCTAATTTTGCGTCTGTGCATTTCTAGCGCCCTAATTGGGGAGGGGCAGATTTTACATTGTAGAACCAGGAATTTCCCAGTCAAAGCTTGAAGCTGTATTCAGTTATTCCTTGAACTCGAAATTCTTCTCCACATCGAAGGAGGATATAATTTGTAAGCGAATTATAAGATGATACGTCGATCAAAGTATATTGATTGGGTACATCTTGGAAACAGTAGACTGTTTCAGAGTGAAAGGGGTGTCCTAGAAGTCTGGTCCCACTATCTGATCATTTCGATTTCAGCAACTAAACCCGGGAACTGCACAGTTTGCAGAACGGCAAGAAGGTACACAAAAATGTTCCGTGTGTCTGCCGTGGTCACATTGAGAGTCTGGTCTCGAGACGCATGAAGACGGGCGAGAATCAGGCAGTATGTGTAGTGTACCGAGCAAAATTGGAACCTGACTTTTGGGCAGTGTTGTAGTCAGGATTTTCTCAAGGGAGGGGGAGTAAGACTTTCAAGGGGAAAAAAAGTCGAAAATTGTGGTATTTTTTGAAAATTGCCAATATAATATGTATTAGGGGACTATTTTATAAAAAATGAAAATAAAATTACTGCTCAAGTAAAATTAAAAAAAAAAACACGTGTTTTAAAGGCGAAAAATTGCTCATTCTTGCATATTTTTACGTTCAATTTCAGGTTTTCCTCTTGCCCCCCCCCCTCTTGGCTATGCTCATTCTTTTGGGACACCCTGTACTCGCAAATTTTGTTCAAGAATGTACACAGTAACTGATGCCACATGTGTTCCCGTCATCACTAACTGTCAATTAGTTGTCATTTCCTATACCTATTCCTGTTTGATTATTTTAATTAGGTAGACTAAGTAGAGATCCGATTCGGATTCTATTAATTTCTTCAATAGCATTATTGTGGAAATCATGAAGCCGGATTAATATTAAAGTCGCTTACAAGCACTTGGGCCCCCAGGCACCTAGCTGGAAATTTTTTGTATCTGTTCAGTAGTTTTTTATTTACAGCACCGTGTCTGGCTGGTGGCCTGCCAAAATGTGCTGAAAACAAAAATGCTCAAAATTGGCCGCTCCGAGCTGGTGCTTGTTGTAGTGCCTGTAGGTAAATCTGGTGCTGTACAACACAGAAAATTCTGTTTTTCTTGAGTGGGGCAAAACCTTATTGTCTGTAACCCCGCGCGATGACTAGCAGCAGCTTGAATGGGAGTTAAGAATGGAATGGAATTCCTTGTCATTGTACGTCTACCATTATGAATTTAACATCGACGATGCAATCTTTAATTGATACATATGATAGAGTGTATGCTCGAGTCGTATTATCTCATTAATAATTTTAGGGATGAAATCCTTTCATACATCATTATTCTGACGCCTGAATTCCCCATTCATATATGAACAGGGTTCTAACTGTCATTTAAGACATTGAAAGTCATTTATTTTGAAAAAAGGTCATGAAGTCATTTAAAGTAATTCATTTTCAATCATGGTCATTTAAAAATTTAAAAGTTAGCAAATTATACCTTGAGAGAGAGAACAAAGGACTTAGAATTGGAAAACTCTGTCATAATGACCAGGACTGCAATTTTTGTTTGAATTGGGCACGACTCACTAAATTTCTTGAAACTTGAAAATTATATGTACATAGAGGAATTGACATTTCATAGCATACTTGTGGGTAGGATCGACGTTCGGAAACCGAAGTCAAATTTTTTGTCGAGAATGAAGGGAAACTTTTTCTATAATTGAAAACAACGCATCACCTTCTTGGATTTTCAGTATTTTGTTCAATTTCTATTTTCGGCATGAAACGGAGGCGGAAATATAAGGGGCTAGGGGGATAAGCCCTCCAATTTCGAAATTGTCCCTCCCTAAGTGAAAAATATAAAACTATACGAGTATCGCTATTATCGTTTGTGATGTCATGCTTTTTTTTTCTTTTTTTTTCTTCTTACAAAGGAAGTATTACAGTGAAAAATCTACTTTTTGTAGTTTTTTTTATTTCTTAATTTTTTTTTTTGGGGGGGGGGGAGGCTATGATTTTTTTGGATTTTTATTACCCTTGACAGCGGGCTTAAGTGAGTTGGCTAAAGTAAGTTGGTTTAAGTGAGTTCAGTCAATCGTGATCCCACTGATAACGAAAAAGACCAAGGCAGATGTGTGTGAGTGCCCAAAGCAAGTAAACTACAAAGTTCAAAGCTGTTTGAGAATCTTTTTTTCCAATGCATTAGTCACAAGAAAATACCTACGTAAATCCACAGTTTGCTCCTTACATTCCACGTAATAATGACTATAGATCTTTCTACAAATTCAGAAGAAAACCAGAAATGTTACAGACAGACAGACATACATTCATGTTTATGTGTATAGAAGATTTTAGGCACTGGGGCTTCAGCCCCCCCCCCCCCAACAAAAAATCGCTCTATTTCCGCCCCTGTATGAAACCTATTTGAAGAAAATTAGATTTTTGCAAAAACGTTTGTTCGAAACACAATACAGGTATAAGGACATGAATGGGTACCTTTATTTTATTTATTTTTTTCACGAGACCAGCCCTCGACATTTTTTCCCCGTTTTCTTATACCATAAAATCTATGATGATGCTTTCGCAATTTTCTATTAATCGAACGTTATTGTTTTCTCTGTAGATCCTTTCAGAGGTCGCAAAATTAGATTGTGTATTTATCTATTTTGAATATATTTTAGGATATAGACCTTAACTCGTTGTGTGAATACTTAATATTTCAGTAACTTAGCATTGAAATCTTACACTTTCTTCTAGGTGTGGCTCCGACGGTGAGTACTCTCGGTATATGGACGGCGGAATACTTCCACAGTACGCAGTGTATCACGCTTCGCATGTGTAATAATTTATAAAAAATTGTTTTAAATTTTCTCAAAAATATATATAGGTGAAATTCTGAATTTTCTATTCTTTCCAGTATTCGAATGACTTTAATAATCCGTCTGTTTGACGCGAAACATTTATAACTATTCTGAAAAGAAATGCTTCAGGTTCACAGAAGTGAAGGACACATATCTATTAATAGTAAAAATGAGAGAGAACGCGCTCAGCCAGTAAAAATTGGGAGAATGGGGTGGGTAAATGAAAAATGAAATACTCAGCTTGTAATTTTTAGCTTAAAATTCCTTGCTCAGGTCTTTTAAGGGAGGGGTTATAGCCCGTACCTCCCCCAGGTTGCGCCTATGAAAGGATCCCTGGACGAAAAGGGAGGAGGGATTAATTTCTAGGGTGAGAAAATATCGAAATAGTGTCGAACGCCCTGTCGAAAAAACGCCGAAATACTATCGAAGGAATGGCCAAACTATCGAAATATTGTCGAACGCGCCGTCGGAATGTCGAAAAAAAGACGCCGACATAGTATCGAAGGAATAGCCGAAATGTCGAAATGTCGAACTGATGTCGAAAAAAACGCCGAAATAGTATCGAAGGAATAGCTGAAATGTCAAAATGCTGTCGAACAAACAATCGAAACATCGAATCGAAAATTGTCGAACTGTCGAAAAATTGTCGAGAAAGTATCGAACTTCCGAACTTCTGTCGACAAACGGGGCGTTTCCGATACAAAATGCTGACTTCTGATTGGTTGTAATTTCTGCCGAACTGCCGATATTTCAGTCGAAATGAGCAAGATCGATAGTGTCGAAATAACTGTCGCTGACGACCGATCGGGTATATTCTTCAGTATTGTTTTCTTGAATTGGTAGCAGAGTGCGTTTGTGTAGTTAATAAAAATTTCCATGAAAATTATTATCAATTTGGACCCCTCAAAAAAAAAAAAAAAAGCAAACAAGCAACAACATTTTTGTACTTTCAAGATATTCTTGTTAGAAGGAAATGTTACATACCAAAACGCCAGTTACAGCTGATTTTTGAGAATTATTATCTCGCTGAGTTAGCTGTGCTCAATATATATTTTTTTATTGTGTTCTACTCATCTAGCACTATAAGGTGGTATACATGACCCCATACACTCAAAAATGTCGCTTGGTTGGGTTTCCTTGAAAGGGTCCATACTGAGTTTGAGTACTGTCTACTAGGGTAATATTGAACACTGGGGGTAATATCGGCCACTCATAACTTGTTTACTGATAACGATACTAGCGCTCCTACAAGTCATATATGAGTAGCTGGTATTACCGCTTATGTCCAATATTACCTCAGTTGATGGTAGTAAATGCACATAAGAGTGAAAGGTTAATAACATAACAGGTCGATAATTATTTATTAATTTTGATTGGGTATGTTGCATGGGCACACATGGGGGGGGCTTTGGGGTAGTCCCCAAACTTCTAAATAGCCCCAACACTGAAAAATTACCAAAGAAAATGATGCGGGGGTGGTGTTGCTTCATAATAAGGAGGCTTAAGCCCCCCCTCCCCAGTTCTAAGCCCTATTTGCCCTTCTGGTATGTTGAACACCTCAGGAATGAAATGAACTAAGGCGGACCAAGTTTTTACTAGTAACATAACAGATTAATACCAGGTCGATAATGATGTATTAATTTTCATATAAAACAGAAGCGGATTGATTGTTCAAGACCATTAAGAGTCAAGGAGCATCTTGCCGTTCCTTCTCAAGGAGCAAAAAGGTTACTCTTGTTTAAAACATTTTGATACTGATTAAGTAGTTATATATATTATAGTTATGTTATATTGATATGGAATGATTTTGCAATATGGTTATGTTGTCAAAAATGTTGAATAAAACCTATTAAATAACGGCTATATTGTTATGTGATCGTTATGGATATGACAGTATTGATTTAAAAACATAAAAAATACCACCATTGTCGGCTATTTACAAGGTATCACTTTTTTGACATGGATAGGCGTCTAGTCGCTTGTCACGTGAAAAAGTCCGCAGAAAAACGTTACCATCATTACATATTATGGCGTAAGTATCCCTCTTTACACGGTCATTTGTTCCATCATGTTTCCACGGGCCGACACGGAAAATGCCGAGCAACGTCGAGAATAGACAACTAGAGAAGGTATTGGAATGTGGACAACATTTCCAATATCCATGTAATGTTCTTCCATGCGGTGGTCAGAATTTTTTTTATTTTGTTTAAAAACATTGTGACATGAAAAAGAGAAATGATGCACTTACTTCGAGCCTCAGTGCCTTTAAAAGGTAAGTGAGGGAGATACGCGAATCATGGAATGGTCTCGTGTCTCAGTTGGCAGGTGGCGCCAATAGGTATTTAATGGAATAAATTTAAAAAAAAATCTAGGAACTCCTTTTACGAAATAATGGCCGTAACATATGATTTTTGAGTTCATGTTTTAAGGGAGGGGAGGGGAAGTATTCAGATTACCTATGAAGCAGCTATGCAAAAAGTAATTGAAGATGTTCGGTGTGGGAACCTGAAGATACTGTGTTCAAAAAATCCTAATTTTTTCTATCTTTCAAATACCTACCTACAAGTTAATTTATTCCACACTTGGAAACTTCTTTATTACAATGTTGGAATTTTTTGGGAAATGTATCAACGTGGAAAAACTAAAAAACTAAAAAGAAATAGTGATTTAAAATACGTGAGATAAGATAGATAATCGGCTAAATTTTAAGTTTTGTTGCGAGTAATTTTGACTAGTTCCCTTTTGACACATCCAAACAAATACCATATTACATAATCAACGTCTCCCTTCTGGATACCCTCTGGACATGTCGTATTACACTCTCACTGACAAAACAAAACGGATCACATTTGAGATATATGACCTGGGATCGAAAATGTGGCAACGAGAGTTTTCAGTCAATCAGAAAGTTATTTTATTTTATTTCTTTTCTTATCGGTTTAAGAATCTCCTGGTCACATTTCGGTCACGAATTTTCATGAAATTAGCTTTCTGGTTGTCTCTCTGTCACATTTTTAGCCACAATTCGGCAGAAGTGCCGAAAAAATGAAAAAGAAAGCCTTTCATTCGTTCTTTTCCCATTCGCGAATGATATTCAGAAATGGGGTCATCTGTTCCACTCTTCATGAAAATTTCAGTGTGTATTTCCATTCCTCATAAGACCATTCCGAATGCACTGTCCGAATAAAAGAAGAATTCATTTTAAGGCACCTTCTCACTGTCAATTTTCCATCCAGCTTGTCACGTTGATAGATGAGCCGAATGCCACTCATTCTGATTCTGAATTGGCTCATTCACGAATAATGCAATAAGAGAAGTCGTGAGGATCTTACCCTCCCTTCATGAGTTTCTGGAAGATATTTTTGCCCCCCCCCACAATGTGGGCCTCGGAGTTTCAAAATTCTAAATCCGACTCTAACCGAACCCTATATCAACATCCAATAAATGTCTTGAAATCGTTGTACAAATTGGAATAGTTCCAGAAATGGACGGGTAAACAGTAACAACAAAATAATGATAAATTGAGCAAATTCTTGTGTTAACAAATGAGAATACACCGAACTACATATACATAATCATGTGTAATTGTAAAACTGAATATTAATTTTCGGTGGCATGAATAATATCGACCGCGAGAATGAAAGAGAAAAAAAAAGAGTAAGTTACGAGATGACAGATTGAATCCAAAGGTCATTTTTCTCTAGGAAAAAATTTTACAAATAATTAATTGGATACACGAAATGTGATATTTTCAAAAACTGGCAGTAAAACGATATTGAAAGTTGAGCTTCGACATATTTACCCTCGAGTTTAGTTAAACAAGACTTCTGAGTTGACTAAAATGTTTTCCTTAATCGGATTATTTATTTTATATTTTCGAAGTATCTAACAAATAGAGGTACAGATGCGATACCTCCATAGTGAGAAAATTCGTTTTTTTCACGTAGCTCGGCGTCAATTTATAAAATGTTTTATTCATGATTCTCATCGCGGACTGTACCTATGTCATTGTGATAAGACACGATTGAAAGTTCTTCACTTCATGTGCTCGCAGTTTTCCTACCGAAAGAAAATAAGTTTTCATTGTCAGAGGAACAGAATTGTGAAGCTGACTGGTTTTCAAAACTGTTCTATAGCAAAAGCTATGTATCTACAGTTATAACGGAAGCTTTTCGTTTCTTGACCTATCCACAGTCTTCTCGAATAAATAAAGCGATTAGAAGACAATAATAGAGAGGAGAACAAATAGAAAGAATAACTTACAGCGACATCGAAATAGAAAGAAGTGCACAGGCAATCTGAGTAGCTATAAGGGTAACATCTAGAGGGAGATAGGAAGCCTCAAGAAAGTGGGATGTACGGTGAATGCTGAGACTTCATTACGACTTCATCGCTGGGATTCGCTAAGACTCCCGACTCGTTATAATTGATTAAGACTTATTTAAAAAAAAACAAACAAACAAAAAAAACAGATATTTGAAACTCGAGTAAATATGAAAGATTCATATTCTGTCAAAACCGACTGAGACTCTATGAAATTGAGGCTAGTAAGCCTTGAAACCTTTTTGAGGCTCTGCTATAACCAACTAATAGGTACATTTGAGAAGAAATTCCTCAACACTCCGTCGTTCTATCGCAGAGTTCTTTTACGATTTAACGGCTCTTACTAAGACTGTTTACGAGTCAGATCTGTTAAGACTATACGAAAAGACTTTTTAATATCCGGAAAACTCCGTTATAACTTTTTAAGACTAGTCCGACTCTGTTATGAAATTATGCGATTCTTCAAAACATATTGAAACCGACATTCAAGTGTCTTTAAATCTCCTCTCGTTGTTTTGAAAGCTAACGAAAGCATGACGTTTTTGCTTTTCCGTGTACATAGAAGTTCTAAAGGAGGCCGGGGAGGAGGGTATTTCTAAGCCGAATTTTAATCACAGCGATTCGAAAATCATCAATTCCCCGTCAAGAATGTACGCAGCTGGCACGTCCAAGGTTGTGGCTCATCGGTGGACCTCGACAAACAGGCAATTTCGTGACCCGGAAACCCTTCTCTATCCCGACATGATTAGTCAGTCATCCAGTTTGACAAGAGCTACAATGGAATATGGAAAAGTTAGTTTTTCCATTCGAAACTCTAATTATTTTCAGTTGTTCTCGAAGGTTGTGGGCCTGCGAAAACTGTTTTCATTTGTTTATTCGACCTCATTTCGATCATCTTTTATTTATAGATATCTAGTCGGAAAAATTTCAGCGAAAGTTCGCGAAAATGATTCGTAATAAATAACGACGAGACGTTGATAATGTATTTTGGCTTAGCTGGCAGCATTGCCGCTGAAGCAGATATTATTTATTACAGTTCGAGAGAGCTAATGCCTGTATAAGCTGCTGCTCTTCGGCGAAGACAACGCAACGGCTTAAGGTTAAGTAAAATATCGTTCAATGGGTTCTCGTCTTCAAATCCGAGAAAATGGGCTACAAAAAGCGATCGTTGTTTTCGCGGAAAATTTAATCAACATTCTCATTAAACTTTGTACGCTATTTTATAAACATAGTTAGCCGAGCGTTGTTTTCTCAACCTTTCAACTGAAATTCCTTTCTGAAGACATTACGATGCTGTAGCACGACTGACGAAAGTATCCCACTGGTCACATGTGAGACATGGCCGAATCGCAGCGGTGCCGAATAGAGGAATGCAATCATTTTCAACCCACCCGTCAAAGAATGGAGCATTTGTGAATCGAGCCCATTCAGAATGAGATCGAAACTATATGGGTTGTTTCAGAAGTAAGGTCACATTGTCAATAAAATGCCGGAAAACACCTATGAGCTGTTGCTGGTATTTGGAACTGGATACTTACTTAGGCAGGCTTTTTAGCTGGATTCTCATTTGAAGTCTCCAGCGGCAGAAACTGCTGGTATTCACCTAGCAGGACGTAGAGCAGGTAAGTAAACATCGATACGTCTATCACATGAACCATGCATCCATGATGGAGATTATATCATCAAACTTGTTCGTCAGGGTCCCTGGAACAAGACAAGAAAAAAGTTGAATGATAATGACAGGGTCCACACCATGTGTTATCTGTATCCCTATAAAAGTGCTTGTTTGTCTGTTATACTACTTTGTTCGAGGTTGGTAGGTAAACCATAAGAACTGGGGGGGGGGGGGCCGTACACTCTGGATGTGTCCATGTGAAATTGAATAAAATTTTGGTACCCTTGTTAGGAAGGATGTTTGGTTAGATAAACCAGAGTTAACGAACGCATGTGAATGCGCTGAGTTCTCAGAAAAGATAAGTGATTATCTATTATTAGGTTTCGCACAGATATTAGTGTATTCTATCGTGCCAACCCAATGCGCAAAATCCCACCAGTTACCGGGTAACTAAAGAGGAACAAGGGTGACTACTGAGGAACAAAGGTAATCTGAGGGTAACCGTGGGTAGCGAATGGGTAACTTTTCTGCCGCGGGTAACTAGAAGGTAACTAATTGCGTAGTATCCCGCCAGTTACCCGGGTTACTCAAGGAGAACAAGGGTAATCTGAGGGTAAGCCGAGGGTAACAAGTGGGTAACTTTTCCGCGGGTAACTGATTGCGCATCGGGAAACTGTACACGTGTAGAACTATGAAATTTGAATGGTTGCTGATGTTTATCCCCTAGAAACGTGTTCGTGCTCTTTTGAATAAGGTAAAGCGCCAAATGTGGATCTACTTTTTTTTTTAAATGGCCCCTGACGCCCCCTCATATCAGTATTGAACCCTGAAATCGCAATTAATAATAAATTTCAACCTTCTACTTTCACTTTTCTCAGTTGAACTTTCCCAAAGTTCAGCCAGTGTTGACCCGCGGGGATTTCAAAAAAGATTCAAAAAAACTACATTTAACACCCGGTGTCAAATATTAATCCCTTGACGGATTGCAATCTAAAGCTCATTACATTTAATAACACATTGAAAAATTTCACACAATACGATTCGGATTGTAAAATGTACAATAGTTTCCTTTCCAGACACATTTTAGAACAATATCAACTGTTAATCTGGGAAACACTCGATATCTAGATTAACATTTGACACTTATCTCAAGTAAGAAAGTTTCTTGCCAAATGTTGATTCTTTTCCAACCTCGAAATCTTTAACTTTCTGGTAAGTTAGCTCATAAAAACTGAAAATTTTTGAAAACATCGAATTGAAACACTTTTTATTATTTGATTTTCACTCTGATTCATGTGACCCGTGAATTTCCAGTTCGAAGTAAAAATTTCAAAATGTTATAAAAGTACTTCATTTGAACCCATGTCAGTTCATATAAGTTATACGTATATAGGTATGTTATGTACCAAGTCCAAAATTGTACATTTCGGGGATGGTACAGGTGATATTGTACCAATCGCGAAATGCTCGGACCATTTGTGAGATTTCGTACTTGGTACAACATTTGTAGTACCATTCGCGATACGTGTGTTTCACTTTTTCCTATTCGCGTAGCGTCCGGACTACGCTGCTACATGGTACAACTGGCTTGTACAGAGTTAGAAATAGGTGCGTTACCACTTACCGATCATTCATGAAATTACCTGTATGATTTGGGTCTTGTGCTACAGGTGTTGTAATGGAATTCATGGATGGAGCATTTTACAGAATTGGAACTAAAAATGGCGTTCTCTCCCAGCTCTTCTCACAAGCTTAAATAGCACCATGTACTAACAGCTTTGTAAAAATTGACGACGTTCCCGCTGATACGGTTACTGTCCGAGAAGCTAATGCAAAATCATCTGTGACTGGAGGGCAAGGTTTCCTTAGATGTTCATGCTTGACAAAATGCTTAACAAACAGATGTCTGTATGTAGGAAATAAAATGTTCTATGTAACTCCCGGTGCCATAATGCAATGTCGTGCTGTAATAAATAAGTAATATCTAGGTACCACCGTTGGTATCTGAGAGCTTCAACGCGATTCTTCAATCTAGTCATTTAATTTGAATAAAGTTTAATTTTACTGTAGTTGTATTGAGCCTTCACATCATAATATTTCATGAATGGTCGGTAAAGCATCTATTTCTAACTTGGTCCAAGACATTTGTACCATGTAGCAGCGTGGTCCGGACGCCACGCGAATGGTACGAAATGAAACGTACATATCGCGAATGGTATGTACCAAGTCCTAATCTTACAAATGGTCCGAGCATTTCGCGATTGGTTCAAAATCACCTGTACCATACCCGAAATGTACAATTTTGGACTTGGTACATAACATATACACGACACACCCACATATATGTCGAAAAATGATTAAAGTATTTACCATTTCGATATTTCCAGATTACTTTTTCCTAAATTCGGAAAATTGTTGAATTTTATCACATTTTTCCACACAGAAACTTCAAAAGTATCACGCGATGACATAAATCATTTTTTCACAGTTGAAACTGTGGAGAACGGTATATATGATTCACCTCACAAAAAAAGTTGCGAGCACTCCAACGAGAATTTATTGAACCTTGAAAAAAGGATGAACATTCGATACCTAGATCAACATTTGGCACTTTACTATTTTATGACTATTTACAAAAATAGAATTTTTTATAATTAATTGGATTTCGACCAATCTCAAGATCAGGCGGATTTTTAAAAAAAGATTCCCACCATAAGACATATCCTAGCTCTTAACTGATAGAAAACTCAAAATAATATCAAATTGAAATCCGCTAATTAGGTATTTATCGATTTTCAAAAGGCTTTTGATACCGTCAGCCATACATATTTATGGAAAGCCATGCTCCTACAGGAGATGGAAAGTAAAATAATAAGAATTTTACAAGCTCTATACAAACACTCTTTGGCATACCTATATCACATTGGATGAGGAGAGGCCTTCTTTTGAAAATCAAAAAGGAGTTAGACAGGGGGACCTGTTATTTCCCAATCTTGAAAAGGGCTTATGGTTAGCAATATCATGTACCACACCGGATGTATGTAAGGACACTACTTTTGATACTTTCATGCGGAAGGGAAAGTGTGGTTTTAATAATTGTATTGCAAAGATGGGTTAAGGGTGTGCAACAAGGAGCACTCCAAATGCACGGAATATGTATGGAGGAATACCACTGAGCCCAAAAGATGTCCTGGGCTTGAGGCATTTTAGAGCCATCTCGATATCTTGCATCGTAAAGCAGTCAACTTCCACTAAGCCATCGCCGGCAAAATTCGGCTGGAAGCCACCTGTCCTCTCCCATGTTTGTAAATACTGGCCAAGTGTGCAGCGAAAGCATTAGCAACGACCCTCGGATAAGTATATACGCGATCCTCAGAAGTCAATATTCCAGAAACAGATCAGTGGTCTGGTTGGCTGAGTGGATAGCACGCTGGTCTTGGAACCCAGGAGTTCCGGTTTCGAGCCCACGTAGCAACTCACTACATTTCAACTTAGGCCGGTTTTTATGCAAGAAGAAAAGAGGGCTAGGACAGCCCTAACAGCTTTCCCGACGTCTCCAAAGTAATGCTTGAAAGGATGGATTCCAGGGCTTGGGTTGAGAGCAGGGATGCGGAAGCTGAACGATACAGCTTCAAATCTCATCTAGCTTCTTGCTTCTAGCTTCCAGTCTCAGTACATGATCTTCTAACTTCCCATCCTTGTCCGGCTTCTGGCTTCTTGAAGTGAAGTGGAGTAGAAGAGGTAATTAGTGTTTTTTTTGGGGGGGGGATTTCGACTTTGAGTCAAAAAATCTTTAAGAAGAACGTTGTAAAAAGCTCCAGCTTCCAGTTCTCAACTCATTCAGCCTTCAACTTCTAGCTTCTCAAAACTGCCCGAATATGGCAAAAACTTCCGGCTTCTGACCTCCAGCTACTGGGTTCTCCACATCCCTGGTTAGAAAATAGCCTCTTAAAAAGTAAGAGTATGCAAACATATCTACATATTATTGGGGTAAGATGACTATTTACACAGCAGTGGCGTGCGGTGATTTTTCCTAGGAGGTAAACGATAAGCGTAGAGGTGAAGTAAAAATCAGAATGAAAGAAATGTGCTACTACAAAACAGCATTGATGAAATCTTCAAATTGTCGTAGCCCTGTGTAGGGTCATTCATATGCATTTATTATTTTTTGTGACGAATAATAGACACAGGGACGTATTTCCTTTGGGGGGGGGGGCAAAAACTGTAAAAGTCCCAACTGACTAAACTCAAAATTACCAAGTATCAAAGCAAAAGAAAAAAAAACCTTTTGACTTGTTGGATTTTTTCAACTGACTCAACTCAAAATTCTCAAACATCACAGCAAAAAAAACCTTCGACTCGTTGGATTTTTCCAACTCGCAACTCAGTTTCCAAGTATCAAAGCAAAAAAAAAAAACAAAAAACTTTTACCTCGTTGGATTTTCACAACTCATTGAAATTGTAAATTTTACCAACTACTGGGTGAAAAATTCTTACAGGGGAGAGTTGCCCCCCTGTCGGTACGTCCCTGAATAGACATGGCCAACAAAACAGTTTTCCACCATCTTCACAACCGGTTAACTACTAAATATTTTCATATTGCGATATGTGGAAATATCTAGTAAAACTAGAACCACCTCTCTTTTGTTCAGTTTTTAAAAATGGTAATTCTGGTTTGGGCTTCCCAACATTAATATTTTCTAATTTATTGTTCATTAAGAGTAAATCGCGAAAACGATTTTTCAATAAGATCTCGAATATCTACGCATTTTGTGGACAAAAAAACACGGAGCATTCAAACATAACGCGTTGACTAGCATGTATGAGAACATAATTACATTTTACTGTCAACTCTGACGTTCGTGTGTAGCCAAGCCGAGCCAAGCCTGACTCAAAGCGTTTCCAGAACGCAACCAAACGCACAGGTTTTGTCGCGTGGAACATGCTAGTGTGTTTTTGTGTTGGTAATTAACACGGAGGCGGAGCGTAAGTCGAGCAATGTTATGTGCAGTATGGAAAATAAGTGTTAGATCCGACGCACACCTCGCTGGCCTATACTAATATATGTATATGTGCGAGGATTGCCGAATGCCAAACAGTATACTAGTCAGGAATTACAGCTCAAATGAAGAGGTCAAAGATGAAAAAAATGCTATCAAAGATTTTATTGCTGGAAGTTGTTCTTTATGGGCTCCTTGTACCTAGAAAAAAACCACCACCTCCACCCCAGGCAACCCACTTTTTTGGGGGGACAGAACGTCCAAGATTTTAGTTTCTTGCATTTTTCTCGAAGAAAAATAAGAAAAATTCGTTATTTTGAAAAAATTCACAGCGTATCATATTCTACATCAAATTTCATAGAAGGCAGGTCCTTACAAGATTTTTCATAATGGGTCAACTGGAAGGAGTTATAACGCTCTAAAATTTACCTTTTTCAAGTATACACGAAAATGTATGTCATGCACGAATGTACGCTCAAGGCGGAATACTACAGACATTCGCTCCGCAATGGATTCTGTATTCTACGTAGGAACAGCTACAGGAGCAGAAATGTGCCAAAAGCTGGAAAGTTTTTGTGAGCTGGAAACAACAGGCGATGAGCAGCAGGTTGATTAGAAGGAGGCTCGTCAAATCCGAGACGCAACTGATGTTCAATGCTTGGTGCAATGGCTTGAAACACATAAGCCCTTAGAAGAACGGGAAGAAATTGTTTCCATCACGACTAGCATTGTAGGTAACCTTGGTAAACTCCGATGCCACAAAGCTTATAAAGTAGGCAACGCAACGATTTGTGAGGTGCTGCACAAGAAGTACGCGGATATCAAGCTCAAGAAAAGTAGAATGGTCCTTCCCATAGCAACGCTCACAAGTTCCGTCAATTTGGGTCTAAGGGATCCAGGAAAGCGGGAATAAAAAGTACCGAACGTTGTCGACGATATCAGAAACAGGCGCCAGATGTCATCAATAATGCCGATGCGCAAAATCCCACCAGTTACCTGGGTAACTAAATGGGAACAAGGGTAATCTGAGGGTAACCGAGGGTAACAAATGGGTAACTTTTCCGCCGCGGGTAACTAGAGGGTAACTAAGTGCGTAGTATCCCGTCAGTTACCTGAGTAACTGAAGGGGAACAAGGGTAATCTGAGGGTAATCCGCGGGTAACTGCGTAACTAGAGAGGGTAACTGATTGCGCATCGGGATGCTGAAGCTGTTGTCACAGTTATTTCTCAAGAGCTCTTCTTGGCGAACCGGTTTAATAAAATCCGCCTAATTGAATAATTGTCTACAAAATTCAACGAGCGCGGGGTGAAAACATCAATTGCAGATGGTGATGCTGATGTTTTAATCGTGCGGACGGCGGTGGAAGCAGCTTTAGAGAAAGACGGACAAGTTAGTCTAGTTGGAGAAGATGACGACCTCCTTGTCCCAGCGATAACGCTGTGCGATTAACGAATGGCTTTTCTCTTCATGAAACCGACTATCCTCTGTTTTTCATTCCTTCTCTTCCCGACGGGTCGGGGTGGAATTCAGAAAAATCTGCAAGTTTCATTTGTCTGTATCTTATCTGGAACTTTCAGTCTTGTTGACTTCCCAGAATAACATACAGATGCCAAAAATAATCAAAAATCTTGGCTATCAAAGCAAACAGGCAAAAACTTTAAATTGTTGTGTAAACAGACAAAAATTAAGGACTTTCCATATTTTTAGCCGATTACTTCGTAAGGGGAGGAATTAGGGGCAGAGGCGAAACTTGACTTTCAGTTTTGTGGGGGAGGGGAGAAGGAAAATTTGCCGACAAATATTTTTTGAAAACTAAAAATTCGCCAACAAAATATTTTGAAAATTTGATAATTTGCCGATTTTTCAATCAAAATATTTCTTAATTGGAAAAAAAAAAAAAAAAAAAAAAAAAAACAGAAGCAAAATATGGGCCTGGGGACTAATTTTTGAGAAAGTCCTTGTACTCTGAAAAAAAGTCTGCCTTTTTTCTACTCTTTATTTTTCTTCCTTCCTTCGGTCCTCTTTTTACCTTATTTTTGAAGCGCCTTTCTTATAAAGTGAGCCGCTTGAGACATTCTCCTTCCTCAGCTCTTGTGCAAACATACACCATCCGAAAGGTTTCTTGGATTCATTTAATACTATGACAATAAGACTCTTTTGACCCATCAAGACCTCCTCCTCCAGCTTATGTAGAACGTTTAGGACTCTTTCAGACTTCTCTGAGACTTCAAGGATCTTGCGAATTTGTTCAAGACTTTTTCAGGCTTCATTAAAACATTATACCTTAGAAAATGAAACATTCAAATGAACAGTTTCAAAATTTGTCGACTGTCAAATTATAGTGGTTTTTTCACCCCCCCCCCCACCTTCTAAATTGGTTCCAATGAAATCAATATAAAAAAAAACATACAAAGTTTCAGGTCGATCGGATTTAGGGGAATCCGTGTTACAAGCTCCCTTCCGTTTTATGGGGAAAACACATGGAGTTTTGACTTTTGTTCCAGACTAAATTTCCCTCCTATATTCACCAGGAGCAGAGCACGTAAATTAAATATGTAATAGAACATTTGCTATCGGATTCAGCTTGTGACATTGGAAAATAAGTCTTTTGCTTTCAACATTTAGACAGCCCCGTAGCCGTGGGGGGGGGGGAGAGGGCAAGCCAGGGCTGAGCCCCCTCTAAAGGTATCTTGAGCTCCCTCCGTTCTAGGCAGATACCACCATTTAAAAAAATCATAATTACGCCAGGCCCCTAGCCAGAGTGGTGCTAGGAAGTACGGCCCCTGGCAAAATTTCGTGAATAAAAATAACGAATTCCTTCTATTTTTGCTTTGAAAGATAGAAGAATCGTGTGTTTGTCGTTCTTTATACGTGACGTGTCACAAGAAAAGGGCCCGAGTGTCCATCCAGCAGTTTCAGACACACAGGCCTTTTTCTTGTGTCACATTACAATATTCACAAGCACAGTAGGAGGCTCGCAATCCAGTTCACATTGAATATTGATGGCTAAACAGGGATGTTCCCATAGGGGAGCTACCGGGGCTCAGCCCCTCCTCGAGAAATTACCTAAAATAAACAAAATTCAGTCTTGTAAAATCAAAAATTCATCAAGATACTAGTCGATGATTAGACTTTGAAAAGTGTAATGCAAAAAAGTCCGACTTCAGCGTTACTATTGGTCCCTGTTGTAATTTTATAGTGTTGTTGATTGTTGCATAATATTTTTTTGCTGTTACATTTTTACGTTTCCTTAACCTACCACACTGATAGTGATAAAAATACTCAGGATTAAAAAAAAAATGTATTTACTAAATAAACCTTTGTACCCACTATAACGTCTGTAATTATTTTAAATCTTAATCCATTTTGTTGAAAATAAATTTTTTTGTACTTTTTATAAATTTATTGCGGTTTTATTGCGAATTTATAAACGATGACCTATTTTGAAGCGAATATGACCTTTGACTGAGATGTTTTTTTTAATGAGGGAAATTATTCATAATTTAGAGCCCCCCCCCCTCAAAAAAGTTCATGGGGACATCACTGTGGCTAAATGCCTGAATAGCTGTTTGAGAACTGATAACTTGATAAGTCCACAGAAATAGAGTTTTTTTACTTCCAAAAGTTAAAAAATTTGATTGTTCAAGTGTTAATTTTTTTCACACGATCTATTCAATTTTTTTTTTCAATGGGTTTTTGGTAAGTTGAATCACCAGTTTTGATTATAAATGTTGAGACCAAATTCAATCAATGGCGTATTTTCAAGGGAGACAAAGTCGAAAATTGAAGTATTTTTTAAAAATCGCCGATATTAGAGGACCATTGTATAAAAATGAAGGTAAAATTACTAATCGAGCGAAAATTTTGCTGAAAAATATGTTTTAAAACGAAAAATTGCTCATTTCTGCATATTTTACATTCTATTTAAGGTGCCTTGGGGGGGGGCATTCGCCCCCTTCGCCCCTTGGCTATACCACTGCCTCGTAGAACTGTTCACATTGTATACTATGTGTATCCTCAAGCTCCCCACCCCCGGTAAACAGTCAGCACCACCTACCGCAGATGGCTGGTTACGGGCCTGCTTTTAGATTTTAATAAAAACTTCAACTCTCTTAAATTTTAGGCTGTAGCTCAAACCAACTTCACAATCACGAACGTCATAGACTTATTAAATTTTATTGACAAATCTAAATTATACATTATCCTCTAAGCACATCTGTAGCTATAATCGGGGTCATAGCCTTCGGGCAGTAAATACCTCATTAAAGTTAAAAAAAAAAAAAATAGGAAAAAAAAGAGAATCTAGTAAGAACAGAATAGTCATTGAAATTCGAAATGCAACGTTTGCTACCGACTTTCAAATTTTCGAAATGTCTTCCACATCTCAGCTTTGTTTCAACCTTTCAGATAACGTTCGATACTGAGCTTGAAACTTTCGGCTTTTGACTGACGAGTTTCTGACAGGAGTCTCGGGTACTCCATTTTCAGAAACGAAATTTGACTTTCGGTTTGGGGAGGTGAAGAAGAAAAATTTGCCGACAAATATTTTTTGAAAACTAAAAATTCGCTGACAAAATCTTTTAAAAATAAAAAATTTGCCAATTTTTTAATCGAAATATTTTTAAATTGAAAAAAATAAAATAAATAAACAAAAATTCATAAAAAATGAAAAATTCAAATGAACTGTTTCAGAATTTGCTGGCTGCCAAATTATTGGGGGTTGTTAAAACCACACACCCCTATAATTTCGCCCCTGATTAGGGGCAAGAAACAAGGGAGCATTTTTAAATGAAATTTTACGTTTAACTGATTATACACATTAACGGTAACATGTATATTTGACTAAAATATCTACTTCGTCATTCTTTCTTCACAAAATAAAGGCAATTTACTCTCACTATGAATGTCTGCTACAGTTATGAAGTTTATAATAAGTCGTGAGGGTGTGTGCGTGTCGAGCGTACATTCGCGACATACATTTTCGCGCGTACTTGAAATAGGTAAATTTTAGAGCGTTATAACTTCTTCCAGTTGACCGTTATGAAAAATCTTGTAAGGACCTTTCTTGTAGGAAATTTGATGTAAAATACGATACGCAGTGAATTTCTTCAAAATAACGAATTTTTCTTCGAGAAAAATGCAAAAAACTAAAATTCTGGACGTTCTGTCCTCCAAAAAAGTGGGTTACCTGGAGGGGGGGTGGAGGTGGTGTTTTTTTCTAGGTGTAAGGAGATCTTAGTAAACAACTTCCAGCAATAAAATCTTTGAAAGCAATTCTTTCATATTTGAAACCATATAATTTCTGGACTATACAATCTCCCATGAATTTATTATATACTTCAGCGTAAGCGTCGCAAGCGTCAATACTGTCGCTGTTTCGCTCACTGTTTCATTATCTTTTATTTGTTACAAGTTGAAGTTGATATTGTATATGAAAACTTATTTTCTCGGGAATTTTCCCGGTAAGCGGCGCTTACTTTGCTTGCCTGGAATGCACGCCACTGTTACACAGGTGGAAGGGGGATCATTGCAAAAGAGACACCCTGTATAGTTAAAATCATATCATCTATCCTATTGTTTTATATGCTGTTGTGCAGTGTTATTGGTCCGATGCGATTCAGAATAGTTCGAACAGCTCGTATAGGTGGCAGAGTAGCGACATTGGTCTGGCAGTTCCCCAGCTTCTGATGGTCCTTCCCGATCTTCGGTATGGCAGTGAAATGTGATTTCCTCCATGTGTTCGGGAGTTTTCTCAAGGCACTAATTTTTTTGAAGAGGGTGATTATTCACGTAATTCCTCCTTCGTCAATATTCTTCATTTGCTCGGTTTATATATCATGATTGTGGTACTTAGCAGCGATATTATTTTACAGAATGTAAACATAAATATGTATCCGATTCAATGGTTCCGAGCATCGGTACACGGTAGTCGTGAGGCAGCCAGGGGGCGAAGCCTCTTAGTCTCTTTTAAAAGACCAAGCATGACCTTAAGGTTTCGAAGATAAACCTTTCGGACATTACGTGTATTACCATTAAATATTGATGCGAGTAGCACTCGCCTTTTTAGCCTTTTATGACCCCGGTCGCTAGACCGTTATAGGCCACTCATAGAGCAACAAATTTTTCTACGATTCTCTCCTCTTTAAAATATATTCTCTCCTTTTCACAGCCATAATTCCGCCGTCGCTGTTTTACAACCCGAATAAAAACATCCGCGTTATTGAAATTGGAAACCCGGCCATAAAAGTTTCCAGAGCAGTTGTACACAGCGAGTATACACCGAAATCAGCCGACATTATGGGATAGCCTCTTACGTCCAAAACGCGTTCACCAACTTGGAAATCGTAATTCTCTGGAAATTTCCGCCATTAAGACGCTTTCGCTTATCCACTGGTCGACGGCGGCTCGTTTCGGAAAAACCTTATCTTCGGAGGTGTTCGCGTCGCACTCGATTTTTCGGCCGTAAAACAGCCAAAACATTATCATAAAGGGATCGGAGTCGGTAAAGCTAGTGATAATAACGCATGTATCTGGAAGACGCGAAAACGATACCATCCGACGTAATTTCGCTTTTCCAGTCGACGTCACTACCGACCCCCCTCGCACCGGTCTTCCCTCCCGGCTGCGCCGCGAACGTGCACACGCACACGCCGATGGAATCGGGAATTGAATTTTCCAGCAACACGATGTGGCCGTTTTCGATGGAAATAGTCGCCCGTGCGAGGGCTGGAACCTAAAAAATAAAAAAATAAAGAAGCGCGGCGCGGCTTATCGTTCCAGTTTAGGGCGGAATTGGAAAACTGATCGCGGCTGACGTCATCGAGCGCGTATCCAAAACGAGTGTATTCTATATCAACGACATTTCCTCTCCGCTTTAGTTAAACGGCCGAAATGAACTTTTAACGAAAATTTTCGGCGTGCTTCGTCTATTCGTATCTGTATATTATCGAGCCGCAAGCTGCTCCATGCCCCATGTCCCCTGCCCCCCGAGCTTAAAATAGTGTTCTGTACAGACGTTCAGCTGGTCTCTGCGTGGGTGCTGTATCGAATCCGTGCCCCGCTGTTGGACTTCGAGGTAAAATCAATTTCTCGATGTAATTCTACGACTTTTTTGTTCTTGTAGAATTTTTTTCTTCTTGCCTCGGCATCACAGAGGTTGAGGTCAATACAACCGTGCCGACGTGGGTGTGACCATAAAAATCGCCGAACACGCTGGGAAAATGAGCAGACTGACGTATCTACCGATAGTATAGGCAGTTAAAAATATAAAAATCTAAAAGCCCGTTTTCGATGTCGTTTATTTTTAATTTCTGACGAGGTTCTCTGTATAATTATAGATTGGGCCTATATGAATGCTTTATTACGAAATTTCAAAATTAATCGGCGACATTTTAGCGAATCGCGATTATGACTGCGAGGACGAGCTTAAGATACGATCAAGGTGTCAGCCGGATTGCGTTGAACGATGAAAAATTATCGGTATCATAAAATAGTCGGATATTTTTACTTATTTTTTCTAATTTTTTTTTTCTTTCTTTTTTTTACTTCTATAGCATGGATATGCCGAGGGAGAACCTTTGCGGCAACGAACTCGATTTAGCTATTCGCATTGGCAGCGTCAATTGCGTGGGCCCGTGTACAGAAACAAAACATGAGCTGTGCCGCGTGCTCGTGTTTGTATCAAGGTAAGATTCAGCAGAATGTGGAGAAGTTTGTCTACGTCAAAAAAAAAAAAAGAGTTCGAGAAGGGGCAAAATTTAGTAGCCCCTGCCTCAACGCTATTGGATAGTAGAGGGCAGTTATGGTAATCACAGAAAGAAACAAGCTACCTAACAGGGTGTTTGCCATTGGGACTGTGCAAACTGTAGAAGCGCTAGTGTAGAGTAGGTATTTTTTGATGAGCAAACGGTGATTTGACGTCACTAACGTCTTCTTTTTCCTCGGGTAGAGCACCTATAACCCCAGGTATGGAAATACGCCATCTTTGGTTATTCCGCGTCCGTTGATGCCAAACTGACAATGTTGTTAGAACAACGTGGTACGCTCCGCATAGTCGATTCGGCATCAACGGGCACAAAATAACCAAAGATGGCGTATTTCGATACTCGGGTTTAGTTGCCTTACCCCGGGAACATAAAAGCTGATGATGCTACACGCACATCATGGAAGTTCAAGACTTCAAACTGTGAAGCTGCAGACTGCAATCACGCAGCAGACTTTGATCAATACAGAACATACTAGAATACATTTCCATTTTCCGTTTCATTCATTCCAAGCAGCAAGCAGAAATCAAACACTCTACCTTTACAATACAAATAAATTCAAAGGACATAAATTCAACGAATTTCAGATACAGGAGTTTCAATGAATATGAACTGATAACTGCTGATAACAATCCCGTTGAAGATTTTGATGTGCGTATCCAAGTGGAACGCATTCGGAAAACCACTTCCACTACTACATAGATGAGCTCTGTATATAAAACGGGGTTAGATGCAAGAGTGGTAGTAAAGATACGTCGTCGGCGTAGCGCCACTGACATTCGCATTCCATGCGCGTGCGTTTTCTTTGAAAAGACAAAAGGTCGTAGTGGCATTTCCACTCTAATACGTGTACGCAGCGCAACTAGATTTTCATGTTTTTAGTGGGAAAATCTTCAACGGGATTCAAAGAGGGACAGGAATTTTGTTTTGATTCAAATAAACGAGGCATTTTACTTCAATTCAAATAAAGTTGTGTTCTCGCTTCAGAAAACGCGCATTAATGTGTTTTTACTCTTCATTACAATGTTTATAAGATGCAAAGACATTAGCTCCACTGCTGGTCACACAACGCGTGAAATATTCGTGAACTGTTTGAATGCGAGAAAGATAAGCTTTCATTTCAAAACAAAACGTGAGCTGCCAATTATTTATTCACGTTTTTCGTTAATTCCACTACACGATTATACCAAATAGAAGTTCAAATTTGTGGTTGCAAGCATGTTGATGGTTTTGGATGATTCCTTGTTCCTGATAACGAAAAGACAAAGGTAAATAGTCAAATGAGAAACGAAATATTTGTGAAAGACCTGAAATAGAATACCAAAATTACCACTCACTTAATACTGCTAACACATTTATGAGACATAACTCACATATTGCATTATTCCTTGGAAAATTTCCTGATAAGAGTACCACAGAATGTTGCAGGTACTTGGTTTGATTCAAATATACATTATATGCTAATTCAACTGAGAACCCATTTCATACAAACAAACAATATACTTACCTCTTCTAAATCCAGTTAATGTCTTCACTTTCTTTGAGGAAATAGTTCCTTTTATAGAAAAGTACAAATCGCACAATACTGTCATGAGTATAATACAAAATCACGAAATAAAACGTGAACAAGTTGCATTTGTAAATTGTAAGCGTAATGGATATGATACATTCTTAATAGTAAACCAACTTATTGATAGATGGCAGCAGTTGATGGAGAAGGCAACTGAGCTAAAACTGAACTATAAGCTGTAAACAATTCAGTTGTATTTAAAGAGAAATGAAAATTTGATTGCAATAGGGTGTTTGCTTGCAGCGCTCTGCGCGGCAAACACCCTAAAAATAATCGAATCAACAGGGTGTTCATAAAATCAATTTTAGTATCAGAAAATTTTCAGTTTTTCAATTTACTGTAGAATTTACCCCCTTATGCTGCTGTTTTTTTACTTTCAGTAGATTGTACATTAAATCTCGCATAATAAAGGACATTAGCAATTTTCTTGTATCTGGATGAGAACTGCTCAAAATGAAGTTCAAAATAGCTCTGTTAAGAAATTGAATGCGTCCGTAGAGAAAGAGCCTATGTTAGGCCCTTTTTCAATAAATGATGTAGTTCGATTCGGCAGGTCAAGAACACTATAGAACACCTTACATTACAGCGCTATCTAGCGCCAGACGTCCGCAACAGAAGATCAAACATAACTGCTCTGAAAAATAATAGAGTGAGCTCCGTGATATTGGTGATTATAGTTCAGGTTTTGTCTTGTTTTCAATGTTATTATTTATTTTTCATTAATTTGGGCCGGCCAGCGCTAGTATCGCTATCAATGATAACGCTGATATTATACAAAAAGGTGAATGTTTTTGGCACCATGTACAAAAAGATTCACCTTTTTATGAAAAATTATAATGCATCACGATGTCCTATTGCAGCGCTCTCTGTACAATGGACGGCCAGAATAATATATTGACTTCAGAGCATGTATGTGTAAGTATTTATTCTTTTTCAGTGTTCGTTTTCTATTGAAAAAGATGTAGAAAAAGCAATCAAAGAAAAAAGGGCCTAACTTTCCGTCACACTTCTCAATCCATATCTCCGTCTACATTTGACCTCAGCTCTTCATACTTTAGGATTGCATAATGGGACTTCCAACTTCATAATATAATATTAATTATTAACCAAATAATCATTATTAGATTACTGGATATAAGCTCAAACTTTCAAACACTTGTTTCTCAAAACGTCATTTTCGTACTTAGGCCCTGTATCAATGGACGCATTCAATTATTACTTTTTAATACAGATACATAGACCTTATGAAGATACCACTTCACAGAGTTATATTGTTTATGGAACTTATTCACCTCCCTCCTTTCATTTATTTATCCCATATTTGAAATTAAGGCCCACGTAATGAGAGGAGGGGTGTTAGTATTTTGTAAAGTTTAACATGGGAATCCGATAATTGGTTCCAAAAACCGCTTAATTCGGTTTTGGTAACATTTAGGCCATATTCCCCGAATTGTGGCGCATACCGATGGGAAGGAGGTGCAAGATGACAATTGTTATAACCACACACAGAAAAAAATTAAAGATCATAGAAAGTGGTTGAACATGATTTTTATAAAATAAATTTCACTTAGTACAAAATTGTATTGGGAAATGTTGGTATCTTTTATATTTATTGTAACACTCTGGGGGAGGGGGGGGTATTACTTTAATGATGAGGAATGTTATTCATATAGATTAAAGAATCTAGGACCAACAAATTGCTGTTGACATGGATAGAAGAACCAACTGGGTTATGGTCCTATGGTTATGAATAATGAAAAAAGTTTTCCCCATATTCAGGTTGATTGCGATTACACGGCAGAATTATAAAATAATTGCTGACCAGCCAAATTAAAGTGAAAATTTAATTTATTATTTGCTGACTGTTTTAGTTTCATTCAGGGACGTGTACCGAAGAGTTTTTCCTAGGAGAGTGAAAACTATGAAAGTCCCAACTGACTCGACTCAAAATTCCCAAGCATCAAAGCAAAAAAAAAACCTTTTGACTTGTTGGGTTTCCGAACTTCTTAACTCAAGTCCTGAGTATCAAAGCAAAAAAAAACAACGCATTTTGACTTGTTGGATTTTTCCAACTCCGCCTAACAGAAACGGTAAATTTTCCCAACTGTTGGGTTAAAAATCCCTAAAGGGGGGGGGTGAAAATCTTTTGATATAATTCCTGTTGAACCGATTCCAACAGTTTTTTTTTCTTCTATGGTTACCACAACTGCCCTCTACTATTACCTACTGGTGCCATTTTTCCGTCCATCTCCAGTCGTGAGAAGACAAAATTTTCAAAGGTAGAAAGTTTTCAAATTTTGACCATAACTCGGCCCCTTCAAAAGTAAGAGAATGCAAACATCTACATATTGTCTGGGTAGGTTGCCTACTTACCAGGTGGAAGGGCGGTCAGCATGGCAAAAAAGACACCCTATATCTTGAGTGTTAAAATACAAACGACGGCGTTAACCATTTTTCTCAAGAACTTCTCGTTTTCCCGATTCCAAATTCAAATTTTATCAAAATTTTCACTTTGTATTCCTTTTTGTCGTCCATGACTGGCTACATTGATACTGATAACAGTACTGAATGCGTATACGGCGCAGTAACACATGACGTCACCAGAACGCTCGTTATAAATATTGGGGGAAATAACCAAAATGAAAAACATGTAGTCTAATGAGAAGTTTTACGAAATTTTCGAAAATAAGTGGAATTACGTGAAAAATGATAAGAATGAAATTTGTAGGAAACGGTATTTTCATTTTTAGAAAGCAACTTCCTTATAATTTTGAACATCCTCTCGCTAGTTATTACAATCTGAAAATTGAATATACTAGTAAGTGGCTCAACATTTTGAATTATGTGTTTCGGATTTACATTATTTCTAATTGATGAGGAAGAACGGAAGCAGTTGGAACCGAGTGTCGGCCTTTGTCTCAGCCATCATGAAGAAGATGCAGACGGAGTGGTCGAGACAGAGGGCCGGCGATTCACCAAGCTCGGCCCACACCATCGAATTGGAGGAGAACTCTGTACCATCCTAGAAGAGGTGCTGCAGCTGCGTTGCGGACCCACCGGCAGGGCTCACCCGTCGTCACCACCTGCCTGCGTCGACACACGGACCAAGACGAGGCGGTGAGGGGTGAGTGAAAAGAGGCAGCGCGTCCGGCCGTGGGGGACCTGAAATTTCCAGGCGAGCGCTCAAAGAGTGCGGACCTCGGTCAGTAGGGAACCCCATGGTGGCCCTGGTAGGACGTGCGCACCGTTCCGGCGCGTAGAAATGGGGGCTCGAGGCGTCCTTCCGGTCATTGACGCGATACTCGAAAGGGTAGTTCCCGTGACCGGGAGTGCGGTGTCATAGGGGCCACTTTGGCATGCGTGCATCGCCATACGTCCCACCCCACCATTTACCCTTGCCTTCATCAGGGTGTATCTGTCGAAGTTTTCCTTCTCTTGTGTGCTTCTAGTTTTTCTATGTATCCTCGCCACATAGAGGGGGAGGGCGATTTTCCACTTTAAATTGTGTACACGCTGGTGTTCACGCGAAATGATGCACCCGTTGAGGCCATGGTTACCAGTAAGCGAAACATTGTTCTGGCTTCAACGACTGAATAACTTTTTTTTTTCAGTCACTACGCAACTCCTATTAGTGTTACAACTCCCCCCCCCACCCCCAACCGTGTACCAGAAATGGTGCGGTTTGGACCTCGCTACAATGTTCGTCCGCGTTATTTCTTCACTCGTCGCGTCGTCGCCGCGTTAATTATCGAGCTTATTTATCGCCGATTTCGGGTGACACACGGGCTGTCACTCGAGCATCACGCCGAATTCCAAAACATAAATTCGCCGTCGCGACCCGAGAACGCGAAATGGAATTCCGCAGTCACGTGTATCATTTTGGACGCCGGGCACGCGCGTCTCGCCACGTCCACGGCTCTGCGAGTCCTGACCTGGGTGAAAAATGTCTCGCGCACGGTACGAGTGACCATTCATCATGCGACACTATTCATCGTCCATATCTTACGGCCCATCTGCAATAATAGTAATAGCTGGTTTCTGCGAGCTAATCTGTTCGATGTTCGCCTCTCTCTCTCTCTCAAAAAAGCAAAAAAACCGAAACAATTTGGCACCATTTTTTTGCGCACTCGAAAAACGAAAATCGCTACCGCGAACTGCGTTCAAAGTTTTGGCATTGGCCCTCCGGCTCGATGAGGTGACACTGGATAAGGAATTCCGAGACTTCGAAAATGATTTATATATTTCCAAGCATATTTCTTTTTTATATATATATATTACACTCGTCTTACACCGTTCACTTTTGTTCTTCTTTTTTAATTCGCTTAAACGACACGTGGTTACGCGAACAAAGTTTTTTTTTCCTCCGCGCATAGGATAATCTTAAACGTGTCTTATATAACAAAAACAAGGTAGAAAACAAAAAAAAGAAAGTAAAATAAACAAAACAAAAACATATAAATCTAACAGGAACATACAAAAACTTAACGACTAGAATACAAGAGGACTAAATGCTATACAGAATGATACGTACGCTAAATTGTATAAAAATGGAAATAACGTTTACGTATACTTAGACGAATATTATTCAACGCGTGAATTTGTGTACAAGACTATGAAGTGATTTTTATTTACACATGATGGGAGGGGAGGGGGTTATTAACACAAAAAGAAAAAGAAAAAGAAAGAAGAGAATGAAGCGCGGAATGAGAACGCGGTATTCGATATTTCGCTACACGAGGCAGCATCTGAAGAAAGGTCGGAGATCGAATGATATGAAGTCTCCCAGGCATCGAAATGATATGTCCATTCTTAACGTACATACCTAAGCTGACCAACAGATTGGCGCTGGTACAGCCATGTTGCACTTAGAGATAGTGATGTGTAGTAATTGATGGTAATTTTGATAATATTGATACATAGTTTCCCTCAGGCGCTGCTGTACAATAGTATGATGGACTGATAACAGGATGACAACTTCGTTATCACAATACCAAACCATAACATCTAATGGGGTGGATGCATTTAGCATCGGTTTCTTTTAATTACTTCCTCTATAATTATTCTGATTTAAATTGATTTGGTCTTCACAACGCAAATTTAAGAGGCCGTTCTTTCATTTATTCATCGATATTAACTTTCGACACAGCTGTGCGGTATTTCATTGGAAGTTTTATTCCAGAAAATTGACTAAGTAGTCCGATTTCCTAGTGACATCACATAGTGTTACTGTTGGCAAGAATACCCATATTTTGGCCAACGAATGTATTGGGACTTGAACCTAAGTTGCATGTGTTGACAGCACTGTCGGTATGTTCATTGTATTCTTATCACTTTAGGGTGGATTTTCGTGAATAGATCACCCCGAACTGATAACAATACCCGCAAAACGTTCGCCTATGCTAGCGCTACCTAGGTGAGGTTTAAACTCCAATTGACTCCCATAAGAAAAACACACGGAGCAAAGATCATTATGTCACTACCTGAGAATAAGAAATTAGTTAGAAACCAGAAGTTTTTATTAGCAAATGCTGAGAACCTTATGCATTAAAAATATTGTGGCGAATAATCCCGAACATTCGAGATAAACGAAGAAAGATCGACACGTTTCGAGCAGCAGAATAGAAGTTCGATAACAAAAGCGATACGGAGTTTCGCCGATAACGCCGGGATATATAAAGGCCGCTGACCGTCGCCGTAGAGTCTAGTTTTGTATGCGATAAACTGTGCATTCTCAAAGCAATCTAGCTACTGTTTTCGTGCATTTGTATTAGTGTGACATTAAAAGTTCTTAGTACGTGTTTTTGTGCGTTTTTCGGAGCGAATCTCGTTACCTATCTTTGGTTTCTAACAAATTTCTTATTTTCAGGTAATCACATAATGATCTTGGCTCTGTGTGTTTTTCTTATGGGAGTCAAATATATTCGTTGGCCAAAAAACGGGTATTTTTGCTAGCAGTAACCCACTGTGCGATGTCACGGGAAATCGGTCTATGGAAATGTCAGATAAAGACCATTCAAGCATCAGGCTTGTGCCCAGGGCGGAACATTTTTGAGGGGCGGAAAAATTTTCGAGTATAATATACAAAAATTCATTTCCAACTCTGAACTCCCAAGTTCAAAACCAATACAAGCGAAACTTTAAAAAAAAATCGGAAGTTTTTTACAACTTGAAATTGTTTGAAGGGAGGGGGGATGCTTCTAAGCGAGTGGCCAGGGGCGCTCACAAGCACTCAGTTATAACTCGTCATTTCTAAAGTACGGTTATACCCAAATATACTATTTCGTTCAAATGAACAATTTCTTTAGTTCACCATTATATATCCTTAGTTTTCCGTGCAATTACAATCGAAATTTTCGATAGTCCTTTTCACTACCAATAATCGGGGATAACACTGATAATCCGAGGGTAACTCCGATAACTATAATATGTTTTTTCGACTAAAATGCGATCTAGCGGCCGAACTACTGAAGCTACAGCGCTCACTTCCGTCTTGTTAAAAAGAGGAATGTTCAATCTATATTCCCTGGTATCAGTGATGTTTGCTGCGTTGCCATAATTCGAGGGTAATAATTTAAAACTGTAAGTTTCTTAGTAAAAACTTAATTTAAATAAAGGTCAGCAATGTCGGTTGGTAATGCAGATTTTTTTTTCATGTTACCAAATTTTACTTAATTTACCATCTTGGGTGCCTACTGTACTAGACGTGCATAATTCTTTTATGACAAAAATTCTTTCATGACAAAAATTCAATTTATATAGAGTCCCGGCCCTTGGGATAGGTATGTGTTGGCCGTACCTTTTTTCTCCCTCCGATTTCGGCATCTCTGCGGATATCGGACCAAAATCAAAATAGCCGACTGCGACTGGCTGTTGCCTATGGGTTGTCCTGCAGGCGGTGGTCAGTCATGCTAATTAGAACAACGCGATGGTCCAACCGCGTACTATGAGCAAATTTGGAAAAATCAGTTGATGTACTGATGTACTGGAACAGTGAAAACTGTAGTTTTAATTTTCTTCATTCAATTTAAACTCGAAAGAAACTCGAAAAATCGTGCGGTCCATAATGTCAACGTACTTTTTTTTTGTCCTTCCATGGGGTAACAAATGGGTATGTTGAACTGCGTTTTATTGCCTCGATAAAGAAGGAGTCTTGTTACAGGGTACATACTCATTAAGTTCGACCGAAAAGCCATTTCAAGGGCTCGCAGGTTTTCATCTAAACCAGCCAAAAGTCAAATTTAAGCGTCGAACTGCGCCAGAAAATGAAGCATATGTGCTAGAGCGTGATGCTTCACCATCATCTTGAAACGTTATAAAAATCATTCATAATTAGGGGCTTGTGGTTATGATAGTTTTTTTCTTCAAGTGCAATAACTGACTGAAAACCCGTGAAAAGAACTCAAGAAAATTGGCAGGTAGTGGACGTGTATGACCTTTGATTCGGTATACGAGCCGGAAGAAAGATGTGGTATTTAATTTTAGATTTTTATTTACAAGAAACTATTTAGGATGTATGCGTATGATAGTTTCAAGTTTCTACAATCTGCCCGCTGTAAGGGCCATAATATTCGAGTGGGGGTTGAAATAATACTGAAGATGGATTTCGTGACCATACTAACCGCAGAACTGATATCTGTGCTACATTTCATGAAATTTAAACCCCCTCCTTACCACTGAAAGCTACATAGTTCTCAGTTGAGTGCAGCACTAAAGTTAGAAACGCGTTCAGAAAACTTGAATAATGCGTGCAAAATATCATGACAATAGCTGTTATTTTCGCATATATGCCCCCTCTTCCATTACGAGAGCCACATTTTTCATTTCCGAGGGAAATTTACGTCTAAAACGAGTTCAGTGACCTTGAAAAGTTACAAAACGATACTCGTATTAGATACATAACATAAAAATGTTGAAACCCGGCCATTTCTCAGACACCACAATTTTCGAATTAGAGGTAAATCGTAATCAGACATGAATTCACCAACCCTCAAAACTTATGAAACGATACTCATATTGCTTCATATGAAAATTTTTAGCCCCCGGCTCCCTCCAGGTACCACAATTTTGAAGTTACCGTCAGACTAATATCAAGATCAAGTTCTGTGACCTTGAAATCACCGCAGCCGGTATTTTGATTTAACGGTACGTGCTGATGAAAGCTTCAAAAGTTGTAGCAGAACATTCATTTCTTTTTAATACACTAAAACAAAAACCACACTGAATAACAAATTTCAAAGTGTGGTATCTCAGGGGAACGAGGAGAAAAAACTCCAGGGGGATAGTCATGTACAAAAATGGATCTAGATCACACTGAGTTCAAAAAATCGGATTATTATTATCTCATCCCGACTGTTGTCACAAAACTCAAATTTGAAAATGCTTAAGGTCGCGCTGATTTATGTTCGTCATTACAAAAATCCGAATCTGTCGAGAAAATTTCAAATCGTCGAATGACGAATTTTCACAGGCAACACATGATTTCATAGAAATCGAATAAGCTATCGTAATGAAGGCAGTTTTATTTTTATTTATGTATGGATTTTATGAAGGGGGGGGGGATTAAAAATTTAATAATAGCTCTTGGATCTTTGACTGGATTTCATTTTTGGGTCAACTGGCAATTCTGACTGTAATGTTGAAAGGAGAAGCTGAGCTTGTATCAACCACAAGCGAACAATTGAAGTCTAGAGAATAATAAATATGGATCGATGTTCAAAAGCCAAGTAAACTATTACAATAGTGGCTGCTGCAATTCCTAATTTTTATTTATTTATTTATTTATTTTAAATTAGCAGAAGGTCTCTAATTAAAATTTTTTTTATTTGATTTTCAAAGACTAGACTGTACCCTTCCCTCGCCAATAATCATACTTATATAAGTTTGTAATTTATTCTCTAGTTTGGGTTTTATGGTTATTCGATGGTCGAAAAATGATAAAACATTAAACTAAATTTGTCCACTTTGGACCTTTATTTGGGTTTCGAGGGCTCATCCGGGTATCGAAAGTTTCACGACTTGATGATGGAATTTTTGAATTAAGCGACCGAACCTTCTCCCTCTCCACCATTTCGATATTTGACTCAGTTTCCGAAATGTCAATTTCGATCACTTCAAGAATCCAGTTTTGGTTTTTAAAGCCTAAACTGGAAACCGAAGAGAAATCAGATGAAATTATTCTCGAATTCAGGAACACCAAAAAATCCCTAATCTGATACTTTACTCGATTTCCCGAAAGTAAATTTTGATTATTTCAAGAACCAATTTTGACTTTCACGTTTCAAATCTCTATTCGGTAAGGAAACTGCTCAAGTTTACGAATTATTCAGCGACGCGAGAAACGATACCCATTTTTACACTTTCCTCGATTTTTGAAGCAGAGTCACATCTGAATACTGCAGGACTCAAATTTGGATTCTGGAACCCAATATGGAACCCAAATTAGGGTTCAAAAGAAATTAGTGAAATTTTCGAAATCAGTGAACCACCTACTAAGGTAATAAGGTAGCTTAATGTGGACCACATTTTGTTTTTTGATTATAAGTTGGCCCCTATGAGCCTGAAAATGTTGCTAATGGCTTTGAATGGTATCACCATCAAAAGGAAATTTAAAAAAATGGATTTTTAATGATTTTTCTAGTAAATGTCATGATTTTAGGAAATCGCAAATTTGGGCTCCTAATATGAACCACTTTTTCCCCTTTTTTTTGCAAGGGGGGAAGTGTCAAAATTAGAAAATAAACGTTCAGTATGAAGTTAAACACCTTCAATAAATGAAAAAAAGTCAAGTATTATGAATTCAAATATTCAAACATGTTGAGCACGTAGTAAATCGTTTAAGAGTCATCAAAGGAACGGAATGTAATTTGGAGGTTTTTAGACTTTCAGTTTCCTGAAACGTTGAGAACAGCCTACTGCATTTATTTTTATTTTTTTTTTGTCCAAAATTTACGACTTTTTTGCCATTTGTAAAATCAACATAATTTTTGCGCTCATTTCCATGGTATTATAGGTCCCCATGTTGAGGTACGAAAACAAACATTTTTCAAATTGACTTACTGCCAGTTCTGAATCTTCTCCTATACAGTATTCGAATCGTATTCCCTTGAGCTAGAAGTAACACCTTCAAAAAAATGTTTCAGTCACTTTTTTTCCAAAATTATGACGTAAAACGTACAAAATAAGAAGAAAAGTTGAAAGTATCAAAATCGTTTTCTTCTGTATATTTTTTGGGGGTAAGAGGCTTCAAAGTTTTGAATTTTCAACACCTATCAAGATGGCACATCAAAGACAACAGCCTAACTTTTACCGCCAGGTAACGTCATAAACAGACAAGACAGACCGATGTTCCATATTGAAAACCGGTCCATATTAGGCTACATTATCTAATTTCGATGATCTTTCCATTCAATATTTCAGGTTAGTGGCAAATTCTAGTCCCATTTGGGAAAGGAGAATTTTTCTTTCCTCATAAGAAGCAGACCTTGTTATTGTAGACGCTATATTACGTCATTTTTTATTTTCTCATTCATGAATAAGTGAAACATTCAAAAAAAGTTCTTCCTATACTTTGAAAAAAATATTAAAAAAATAAAATAAATGCATTCATTCTTCATCTCTGCTTGCCACTCGAAGGCGCTATCGTGCCTCACGTTGATCCGACTTCGGAATAAAAAATGGTGGGGGAAGTGAGGGAGTTATTATTTTTTAGCTAGTATAAATTAATGGATGGTAAGTTACAATATCATATCGTTATATTATTATGAATGAGCCCAATACATGAGTATATAATTCTCCTAGTCATTCTTCTTTCAAGTTTTGAAAGAACCCAATTTTGACTATTTGAACTGCAGCCCACCAGGAAATTTCCTGATGCCCTAGTGGGCAGGTCCAACCCTGGTAATAATAGGGTTATTCTCCAACAACTGAAAATATTTTATTGCCAGCAAATTTTGAACCATAACTTTCATTTTTTCTTCGGGGGGGGGGGGCACAATAACATTCACAACAGTGTACAATTCTAATTCATCAGATAGGACAGTTACCATATTCTGAATAGAAAAGGCATAGAGAGGTGTCCGTCGTCGTGGATGTTACCATCTTGTCTTGGTTCATGTTATATTATATTTTTTGATAATTTTGTTTCAAAGTGTTTTGTCCCAATAATGCGATATTATTATTCAGAAGGATAGGAAGTACATGAGTTAAGAAGTTCAATTTACTGCATGTGACTTCACATTTTCAGAAGGGATGGCGTGATGTATTGCTACCACGGTTTTCAGTCCATATTGTCGTAGTCAATTTTTGACGGTACAAAGATACGTTCCTTATACATTTTTCAGCACCACAAATGGCAGTACTGGTATAGTTTTGATCCTTGAATACGATCCAGGTGATAGATGGTAGATGGTAGCCACTGGGGCATGCGGTAGTACAATTTTCAAAAATTACATGGAAAAGGAAATTCTTAAAATTATTTTGTCCGTAGTCGTGGATATTGATGCTCTCGCCATGGGCAGGATGTCTAGGACAAAAGTTGCCCCCCCTCCTTAAACTTTGATGCTCTTGCTCTACTAAATGAAAAGAATCCATTTTCTGTTCCAATTTAAGTAAAAAGGAAAATCTATAAAACGATCACGAAATCACTGGTCGTATTGATAGTGTGAGGAACTGCCAAACTGAAATTGACAGTACTGATAGAATTCTTCAGACATTATCAAACTATGACAATCGAAAAGTATCGACTACTACACATCACTACTTGGAGATCGATTTCAAACCCAGTTTTAGAAAATTCGAAGTCCAGGGGGACTCGGAAGACGCGGAGACTTGACCTGGCTGCACACGGGGACGACTGAATACGAACGAATGAGCAAATAATTAACGTTGACATCCTCCGATTATTGTCGAACTTATCGTCAGTGTCAGGTGGGTCGAGTACCGTGGAATACGCGCATTTCATTCTCCATCACGAGACTAATTATACTCGATAAGGTGGCTGGATGAGGCTGATCGTGAGTCTCACTTAGCGTGCATCTATGACCTCATCTTATATCGAGATGCAAGAGTAACATGTTCAGGGGGCAAATTCGAACTGGAAGGAGGTAGTTTGGATTTTATAAGCCAGCGTGAAAGATGACCAGAGGGATGGGCTCGAACGCTACCACGAGTGAGCCAACATGCTTCGCATTTTATTTTGGTCAACATTTTTACATCTGACCGTGGCACGGAGACGTGCAGTCTAACTTTTCGATGCTGACTCATTTATACTTTCTATTTTTTTCTCTCTTTCATTATATTATATTATGTTGTTGCCAAAATACATCGTGTTTTTTTAAAATACGTAATTTAATTGTAAATTTGTAAGGTACCGGTACTCGAATCGTAAATTTTCCGGGAAATACATCGGTACGCGGAGTTGGACATCGCGCGGACTGAGAATTGATTTAAGGCGAGTTAACTGATTCGCGGAGTAGCAAACTGTCTCGGGACGGGCAATGAGAAAATGATGAAGAGCACGGTTCGCCCAGAAACTCATCTTTGTCGTGTCGTAAAATCCTCACACTTAGCAGAAAAATCGCTTTCTTGGCAAGACGCGACGATTTTACTAGATGAAAATGATCAACATCGGCGACTGTGGCGTTGCATATCCCTGCCGGGAATGATAATTGCGCTCTAAATCAGCAACTAGGTAATATCAGTGGGTAGGGGCGGATCTTGGAAGCAATCCCCAGAGGGGCACTCCAGAGGAGTGAGATTTGAACAACTTCCTTTAGGTATCTGGAGCGTGCTGTTATTGAGCGAGTGGATCAATAGAGATCTTGAATTTTGGAGTAATTTGTGCTAAGAACTGTTTTCTCATTGATGGCGAAGATGAAAATACGAAACACCCTCCAAAGTGTGCTATCAAATATTTTCAATTGATAAGAATCTTGGTACCTCACAATTGTATAATTGAATTTCTTCTTTTTTTTTCGTAGAAAGTGGAGGCAATTCTTCAGACTAGCTAAGACTCTCTAACGCTCTATCAAAATGATGTCTTTAAATCTCCCAAATCCATCCAAGATTCAGGTCTTTCCAAACTTGTACAAGACGGACAGTTCAAAACTCGGTTTCGACTTCTTAAGAATCTTCATGGGAATTGAAAATGCTCGTACATGGTCTCCACTTTTTGAAAGTTTCCATACATGTGTACCATTCTTTAAGAATAAGATTGTAAGACTCTTGAAGATGAGCTAAGCCACTTCCAGACTTGTTGAACACCCCGTTAAACTCTTGTTTAGTACTCGATGACGATTCTAAACCCGTTTACGACTCTCAATGACCCTTCTAACCTTCACCGAGGCCTGCTGAGACTTAATCTAGATCAGTATTTTCACAGATTAATTCATACCATCTTGAGACACCTCAAACTTTTCAAAGATCTACCAAACTTGTTCAAGACTCGATAAAACTGCCCAAGGCTCATTTAATTCGCTTTGAAACACTAGTAGATTTGTATAAAACGGTAAAGACTGTTCCAAAATTCATCATGATTCTTTATCTTCATCGATATTTTCAGGACTTCTTAGAGTTCATTGAGACTTCAGAGGACTCGCTTAAGACTCTTAAAAACGTTTTCAAGACTGTAAATTTCTTCTAGACATGTTCGAGACGCATTTTTAGAGCGCTTAAGACGCTTCCAAAATCGTGCAAGGTTCCTTACAATTGTTTCAGACCTTTACAGTATTTCTTCATACGACGTACGACTTCCCCTCGGGTCAACTATTTTTGAAGCATTTTGAATTACCAAAAAATCTTTATTTCTGATAGAAGCACAACGCCTCAGTCAGGATTCTTTATCTTCATCGAGATTTTTAGGACTTTTTAGAATTCATCGAGACTTCGGAGGACTCGCTTAAGACGTTTAAAAACTTTTTCAAGGCTCTGTAAATCTCTTCTAGGCATATTTGAAACGCACTTAGAGAGCTTAGGACGCTTCCGAAACTGTGCCAGATTACTTGCAATTGTTTCAGACCTTTACAGCATTCCTTCATACGACGTACGACTTCCCCTCGGGTCAACTATTTTTGAAGCATTTTGAATTGCCCAAAAATCTTTATTTCTGATAGGAGCAACGCCTCAGTTGATCTTATCGGGCATCCGCAGCTTAGTCGGTGGGCAGTAGTGGATACAAACGCTGCCTTTTGGACAAGCGATTTGAAAGTACATTAAGAATCCATTATGGTATGGGGGCTTAAATCGACTTTTCGGACAAGAATGCTTCTCTAGCCTCTCCCCAGATCCTCCCAGACCTTACAACCAAAGTACAACTGATGAACCGAACAATAATTTCAATCAATAATTAGATACCGTCTACTGGGGTAATATTGGACACTCTTGACTCGTTGACTGATAACGATACTTGCGCTCCTACAATAAATCGTGAGTAGCCGATATTACTACCGGTGTCTGATATTACCCCCGTTGACTTTACTGGTAATGATACCAGCGCTCCTACAACAAGTCATGAGTGACCAACATTACCACTGATGTCTAATACTACCCCGGTTGACGGTAAATCAGTTCCTGGCGAAAGAAGCGAGCACAAACTGTTTGAACATGTAAAAATGGTTAGGCACGAATGGAACGAACCAACAACTTTGAAAAATATAAATAAAATAACCCCCCCCCCCGTTCTTATTACATTGAAAATACTGAAGATGTAAGTGGCTCCCCTGCCGATGTCCATCTGAAGTTAGATTCTTTCAAAGTTTTTTATTTTTACATTTGTTCATGAATCTTTATGATTTTATTTTCACAAGTTCAGAGGAGCCTAAAGACTCTGAAACAAGTTTGAGAAAGTTCGAAAGAAACTTAAGTCTAAAATATTCCTAGAAACGCCTCAAAGTGGGTCCCAGAAAAATTAACCCATCCGTATAAATTTCAAGAAGTCTCAACAAGCAGGGACGTATCACAGAGTTTTTCCTGGGGGGGGGGGATTGTGAAAGTCCTAACTAACTCAACTCAGAATTCCCAATTATCAAAGCAAAAGTTTTAACTTTGTGGATTTTTCCGACTCGCCTGACTGAAATGGTAAATTTTCCCAACTGCTGAGTGAAAAATTCCTACCGGGGGGTAAGTTGCCGCCTTACTCCCTATCGGTACGTCCCTGTCAACAAGTCCACAAGAATGTTAAGTCTGAAAAGTTTTGAAAATGCCTCAAAGAAGTTTTTACAGAGTTTTACCTTCAGCAAATTTGGGATGGGCTTAAGTGAATCCCGGGAGGGTCTAAAAAAGTTTCCACCTAGCCCGAAATGTTTCGAGGTATCTCAGAATTTACTTAGATAAGTCTGGATGGATCCTCTGGTCACTGATGCGATACTCGAAAGGGTAGTTTCCGGGGCCAGGGGTGTGATGTTTGGGGAGCCAATTTGGCATGCGTACCTCGCCATGCGTTCCACCAAAACCAATGAACACGTCTGGAAGAGTCTTCAAGAAATCTTGAAGAGTTTTGGAGCAACTGAAATAACTTGAGTCTCATAAAGTCATGAACTCGCCTCAAATGAATCTCAAAAACGGGGGTCGAGCGAGCCGCGGGGAGGGAGATAGGTCAAAAATATCGACTCGGCGTACAGATTTTCCATACAAGCGAACAAAAAAAAAATTAACGAATTTTACAATTTACGTTGAAAATGCCAAAGTTTTTTTATCCAAGCAAAAAAAAATTTGCTATTTTTTTTTGCCGGCTGACGTTCAAAATGCCGACTAAATGCTAAATGCTGCTGCTACATAAATAATTATTTTCCATTCTAGTTTAAAAAAAAAAAATAGATAAAATAACGATTTTTCAACTTATGGTCAACTAAAAATGGCTGAATTCGCCAAAAAATGCCAACCTTTAAGATTTGGAGGAGGGGAAGACTTCCCCCTTGTTCAAGCAGCTTTAAAAATCCAGTAAAATCTTGAATAAGTGTGACACAGTTTTGAAAGTGTTTTACAGGAGCTTTAAAAGGCAGTGTTTGGCGGTCATTATAGAGGATGGTCACTCGGCCAAATTTCTAAATTTTAGGCATGCCAGGAGGTTGGTCCAGCATCTCAATTTCATTTGCCGGGGTGTTGCTCCGGCTCACTTGGCTGTACTTAAACGGTAACACACGTCATTAGTAATATACGTAGGCAACCTAATCCTACAAAAATGAGTAAGTTGATCTTTTATGTACCGAGCAATTCCTCAAAACAAGAAGGGGTTTCAAATTCGTACCACTTCCTCTACCTTAAAGTATCGTTCTCAGTCAGTCTCTAAACGCAGAACTCGAAAACACAGCTCGACGCTGAAATGTATTGACAGAATATTTCCGGGAGGGGGAGGAGGAGGGATTCTGTCACTCACAAAATGTCAGGGTCGACAACCAGAAGAAAATTTTTTCGAAAACAGTTCTTCGCTTTTCGTGTTTGGCCAACTGTAACGGTATCCCGGCTGACAGGTAAAATGCGAGGTATTTCAAGCGATTCCGCTTTCCGAGGGGCGAAGGAGTCCCCACATCCCGTCACGTTTATCGTCCGGTGTAGCGCAGTGACGTCATATACGTGAGGATTTTCCCAGTCCGCCGTTTCCAAAGGCCGCTTCGTTTTCACAAACAATTTCGCCTCGTCGGTCACGTGGTAACATCGCTCGCTGACGTTTCCCGAGCTCGAAATTACGAGAAATAAATCTGGTCGGTCTACAAAACGGAACACAGACACCATTTAGATGGACCTCTCGTGTGACACGATCGCTTAATCTTCGAAAGATCCTAATTTCGGAGCAGCATGTCGAACGTTAGTTCGAATTTCCCGGTCTGCGTTACTCGTTATTGAATTTAGAATTCCCGGGGGGGGGGGGGGTCATATTTCCCGAAATAAATTCTGTTACCTACCCCGGGCCGCTTTCAAAAACTCTTTTTTATGCATTTCGTTCGGGGGCACCGTTCATCCAGCCACTCCTTCGACACCACTTACATCATTAAGACTAGCTTACTACCGGTATGGAAGGGAACCTCGGGATCCGATCCGCTTATACGAATCGCAGGCGTTCACGCAGACATTACAACGCACGAAAAGATGTAACCGAGTACGAAAGGCGCTTCCCTAAAACAATTTGAGAGAGTGCCGCGATCCGCGAGGTCGTCGCGTGTATTGTCCACTCCAGCTGAGCGAGCTCACCGACGACGCGTCTCACTCGTCTAGAAGTTGTCCTCGTCGTTCGAGTCGTAGAACTCGCTTTCGCAAGATCGCACCCACTCGTGCAGCCTCTCCGACATGGTCTTCTGGTCGACGGTCGTCTCCAGCCCGTAGCTGCTCAGCATCTTGGCCATTCTGGTCTTACTCTCGTCCACCTCGATGCGCACGTCATCGTCGTCGTCGTCGTCCATGTTCAGGTAGATGTCCTCCGAGTTCTTGCGCTCGATCGGCGTGTTCTGGCCGGACTTGGTTACGAACCACGAGTCCTTGAAGTACTTGAACGGCTCGGTGATCTCGGCCCGGTCTTCGGGCTTGTGCGCCAGCAGCCGCCTGAACATGCGCAGCAGCCGGGGCGTGAACTTCTTGAACTGCACCGGCACCTTGGTCGTCCGGCGCTTCTGCCATTTGGCGAAGTTCATGTAGTCGGGATTGGAGGCGAGCTGAGCGATTTGCCAGGGCGTGTTGCCGGTGGCGCAGACGAACAGCACGATGGCCGCCTGCCAGCAGTCGGAGTACCTTCGGCAGGTAAACTTCTCGTTTCGGAGGGCGTCGCACTGCTCGGGCGGCAGAAACGGTTGCCAGGTGCACTTCACCTTGCCGACCAGCGTACCCTCTTTGCGGGTCTCGCCGAAGTCGCACAACTTCAGCTTGGAGAAGTCGGGCGCGAACACGAGCACGTTCTCCAGCTTGACGTCGCGGTGGACCAGCTGCTTCGAGTGTACGAACTCCAGGGCCGAGCACAGCTGCACGGCGATCTTTTTGCAGTAGTCCTCGCACAGGCCGCCGGCTTTGACCGTGCCGGCGAGGTCGCCGTACGGCGCGTACTCTTGAGCGAATATGAAGAAGTCGTCCGCTTTGAAGGCGACCGAGTAGGTGGAGAGGATGTTGGGGTGCGGACTGAGGTGATAACTGTAGTGATACTCGCGGTAGAAATCCTTCAACGAGGTAAGTTCGGCGTGCACCGCTTTCAGAACGACCGTCGTGTTGGTGCGTCGGTTGTCGGCGAGGAAAATTTTGGCGAAGTAGCCCTCGGCCAGCACTTTGAGGATGTTGTACTCCTCGGTCAGGTTGACCGTGTCGAGGATCACCTCTGGGATCTTGTGCAGCACGCTCGACTCGCGTGATTTCTCCGTTTTGGTGGTTTTCGAGGAGGAAACCTGTAACAGAAACATCGGTCAATGAGTAACGCAACATAAAATGTATTGCTGCGAAAGAATGCACACAGATTAGTCTTGAGAGGGGCGATTCTGAATATATAGGAATTTAACTCACTTTTTACCTTCTCTTTCAAGTACGTATTTAAGCAATTTTTATCCCCTCGGAATGGCAATAGAATACTACGTCCATGTGTTGACAAGAACATGAACCCGTAGAATGGATCATTGTAGGAGATGAAAATGATGAGACCCTTTCAAGGCAGTGAAGAGAAAAACTGAGGCCGAGGTAAAGTAACTCAGAGGCAGATACATTGGGAGGGCAATGGGAGCAATTGCTTCTCCCAAAGAGAAAAACTGAATTCGAAAACGTTTCAAACATTATGAAAGTCATCTGTTGAGATAGCAGCACCGGCGTGGTACAGTTCGTCGCTCTACCGATATAAGCACCCGTTACAGTAGCACTTATGTATGATATGAACTGAGGTACGGTCTATGGTTACCGATGCTGTTGTTATGAAGTTATGTTTAATACATGTTCCGGAAGTATAGTTGTGTTCTAATTATTATTAATTGCGTTTGTGGAGTTGGTGATCTATACGCGTTTCAATGCTAGACCCATTTCTGATATCTCTACAGGTTATGGGCCCAGCACGCTTCCACTCATCAATAAGAAACTTGAACAAGATCTCAAACAATCCTGGAGGGTTGTGGATGAGTCTTGAAGAATTTTAAATAGGCATGGAAGAGCTTTGAAAGTCTAACACAACGAGTGCTGTGAATGATTCTCACAATCTTGAATAGGTATTGCAGTATCTCAAACGAATCTGAAGCTACTCTTAAACAATTGTAGTGAGGTTTGGACAAGTCTGGAAGACACTTAAAGAATCTTCAACAAGTCACAAGCTTCTGACAATGTTGTCAATACTTACAATACTTACGGGAGAATCTTTAAATGGTTTGAAGAGTTTTAATAGAGTCTGAAGGAGTCATATGAAATCCTAAATGAGTTCTAAAAAAGAAGCGAGCCTTCAACAAGAACCTAATAAAGGCTTCAAAAATTCTAGTAGAGTTGTAGGTATAGAATCTTTGACACGCAGTAATGAGTCTGAGTAAGTCCTAAAGAGTCTTAAATAAGTAATGGGGAGGAATTTGAAAAGTCTTACTCGTGTCTTAAAGAGTCTTAATCAAGTTTAGAAACGTTATAAAGAGACATGAACAAGTTTTAAATGAGTTTTGAACAGTTTCAGCGAATCTTAAATTAGCTTGGGAGAGTCTAAGAGCTTTTTAATCAACTGTTGAAGAGTCTTTGCTAGTCTCTAAGACTGCTCATCAGGTCTTTTCACTCACAAAGAAAAATTATCAAATGGTATTGTGTTGCTAAGTGGTAAGTACCTGCTTTGCAATCCCTGCGTCTCTGGTTTGAGTTCATCAAGACCAGAAAGCTAATGATATCCAAATACCCCCACTAACCTATCCTATCCCCACTAACATCCTAATGAACACAGTAGTTACAGTATCAACTGAGATTGAAACATAGCACATCCTGTAACCCCCGCCAGTTCACACAAACAAAACATATTACAATTGCAAGACGTATTACCACCAGATCAGAAAGACTAGTACTGTGTGAGTGCACGTTGTGGACAGCTTAATCAACGTTGTGAAACATGTGGCTAGGAAGCGAACTATGGTCGCCCATTTTTCAAAACAGAGAAGAAAAACCCTAATTATGGGGAAAGCAATGGCAAACTACCCTGACTAACTTGCCCAGGAGAGTCCCTCGTTAGAAACTGTGACCCCCAATGTCCAGCATTGGATATGGCGCCTGAAGAAGAAAAAGAAGACAGAAGTAGCGAGCCTTAAACAAGAACCTTATACAGCCTTCAAAAAAGAAGAACCATAGAGAGGAGAATTCCCCCCCCCCCCACCAAATTCAAACTTATACATCCTGTTAAAAAACTTCTGACTTCACTGGTCACGCAGTTCCTCATTTTTTGTCATTTATGGTCGGATTTGATCGTTCTATGTTGTTTTTGATAATGTTTGATTTAAATTTCTTGGTATATTTTCAGCAGATTTGGTTAACTTTGATCATTTTTGGTTTGTTTTGGTCTATTGCTGGTCTGTTTGGCACTTTTTGGTTTGAATGGTTTTCGCCAACTTTGATCAACTGTGATCAGTTCAGCTCTTAGATGTGGTCACAGTTGGTCGATGTTAGTCGTTTCTGATTCAAGGAACTCGTTTCTTAGGAATCGGGCACTTTAATTGTCTATTGAGCTGTTTTCAGCAGTGATTGATTCGAATGGTTTTCAGTACTTTTCACCAAGTGTGGTTATTTCTGCACAATTCAGCTCACATGTGGTCAGTATTGATTCATTCTAGCCCTTCATGGTCAGATTTTGTAAATTGCGGTCACTTTGGTTAAGGTTTATTTTGGTTTGTTTTGATCATGTTTAATCAGTCTGATCTTTCCTGTTTATTCTGAATAACATTTGGTCGTTTTTGTTAATTATTGGTTAGATTAATTCAACTAATAAGTTTGCTCGATTTTAATAGTTTTTGATAATTCTTGGTTTTGATGGTTTTTAGTCCCTTTCCACCGAGTTTGGTTATTTTTGATCAACCTAGCTCAGATGCAGAGACGTACTGTAGAACTTTTCCGGGTCGTAAAAATTGTGAGTCCCAACGACTCAACTTAGAATTCCCAAGTGTCGAAGCAAAAGAAGGAAACCCGTTTGACTTGTTGCGGGTTTTCCTAACTTCTCAACTCAATTCTCAAGTATCAAAGGAAAAAAAAAAACAAAAACCTTTTCACTTGGTGGATTTTTCCAACTCGCCTGACTGAAATGGTAAATTTTCCCAACTGCTGAGTGAAAAATTCCTACGGGGGGATTCGCCCCCTACCCCCTATCAGTACATTCCTGTCAACAAGTCCAAAAGAATGTGAAGTCTGAAAAGTTTTGAAAATGCCTCAAAGAAGTTTTTAAAGAGTTTTGCCTTCAGCAAGGTTGGGGTGGTCTTACGTGAATCCCGGGAGACCCTGAAAAAGTCTCCATCAAGCCCGGAATGTTTCGAAGTATTTTAGAATTCCCTTACACAAGTCTGGACCCTCTGTTCACTGATGCGATACTCGAAAGGGTAGTTTCCGGGGCCAGGAGTGCGGTGTTTGGGAAGCCAATTTGGCCATACGTTCCACCAAAACCAATGAACACGCCTGGAAGAGTCTTAAAGAAATTTTGAAGAGTTTTAGAACAACTGAAATAACTTGAGTCTCAAAAAGTCATGAACTCTGACCCAACTCAAAATTCCCAAGCATCAATGCAAAAGAATGAAAACAAAAACCTTTTGACTTTGGGGTTTTTCAACTAACTTCTCAAATCAATTCCCAAGTATCAAAGTTAAAAAAACCTTTCAAACTTGTTGGATTTTCCCAACTCGCCTGACTGAAATAGAAAATTTTCTCAACTGTAAAGTGAAAAATTCCTACGGGTGGGGGTAAAGTAGCCCCTCTACCCCCTATGTGGTAGTTTTTGGTAATTCAGGGGTCGAACTTAGGCGATATTGGTCCCTTTTGTTAGTTTTGGTCAAGTTTTCTTTAGGTAGATTTTGATTCATTTTGATGAAATTTGGTAACTTTTTGTCGATTTACTTTGCGTCATGTTCTAATGTTTTGTTCTGGTTTGTTTCTAGCACATTTCGATTTATTTTGATCAGTCTTGAACAATTTGATCGCAGGGCAACCACCTGGTCATTTTTTCAATTTTAACTCATCTACCGTCATTTTTAGTCATTTCCCCCCGAAAATGGTCAATTAAGTCTTTTTTGGGGAAGTTTCTCCTTCAAATTAAAAAAATTCTGCTGATTATGAAGAAAATTATTTTTCCTTTACATTGTGCTTCCGCTATGGAGTATAGTATAAAATTGAAATTAAGTTTTCCGGCAGACTGCAGCAAAAACTTTCAACGTTACTCTAGCTAGTCAGTATGTCGGGTGGGGGGGGGGGGTTGAAAAAATATGATGACGAGTAGTGTGTGAAGAGAAAAACACAAGAAAAAAGAAAAAAATTGCACGTTGCCTCCACTTTTGGTCATTTTTTATATTTAATAAAGTCATTTCTCCCTTTTTTTTTCTTTCGAGTGGTCACACCGTGATTAGTTTTGGTTGTTTGTAATCATGTTTGGTCGAAGTTTTTTGCTTCGCTTTGATCAAGTTTAGTTCACTTGATTCCTTTATGGTCATTTCCGGGCGTTTATTTCTGTTCTTTTCTTCTTTCATCGTAGCCGACCTTACAAAAGAAGTCAAAAGAGTCATGACCCGGGATGGTTGGCTGATACCTAGAAAGAGTCGAGGAGAACGAGGTACAGACGTGGGAAATACAATTGAAAGAAAGCAGGGAAAAGAACAGTAGAAATGAAAGAAAGGAAATAAAATTTAATTTCTCGAAAAAAAAAATCAAATTCAGATGCTCCTCTTTTGGGTGAAGGGACGGAGTGTTTCCAGTGGTTCCATCTAAACCCGTCTCTGCTTCTCAACATATAACTCTTTTCTGTACAATCAGCAGGAAAACTGAAGCAAACTAATCGATATCTAATGACCATGATTTTCGTTTCCTAAATCTATGTCAAAAGTGATAATGATTTGACGGTTGTTATCTGATCTCGGTCCAAATACCGTAAGAAAAACCCTTACGGTAAGCTGTTTGTGCATTCCACAAAAAGTTACGCCATCTTGACCCCTCAGCAGCACTCGAGTTTTCAGCTCCCGTCTCGCCTGCACATGAATTACTTCGCTTGTCAGACGGGCGAGCTAATTACATTAATATTCCACCCTTCGCTCCCAACCCTATAGTGTTGAGTGAAGTACTGAAAACGCAATTTCTGCGCGGATTAAACGACAAAAAAAAAATTGGTCCGAGTATCGGACAGCGAATACATTTTTTGGATGGCGAACAAAAAAGCTATTTTTTTACGACCGGTGAACTAACATCGCAGAATTTTATTTTGAAACGCGTGCGAGACGAATTAGTTGTTTTGAATCCGGAGATCCACTGAATGACTGTGTTTGATTTTAAAATCATGCGGATAAAAAGTGTCTGAATTTCATATCTGTTTAAGAGCCGGGGTTCTTTTGGAAACTGCTTATACTTCTTCGCCAGGAGTGCAGGTAGATCGGACTTGTTATTCTCAGAAACGTAAAGTGGTTTAACGACACTGAAGCATCCAGAGAGCCCAAAACATAATCGAGCTGCTGTACAAGTAAAGATGACGTAATGAATTCGCTTAAAAAATACAAACAGGAAGCCAACATGTTTTTTTTTTTAAAGATTTTTTTATATCATCAAGTAGGAGAGAATTAAACTGACGTCGCTTGTTATCATATTGCGCTGAAGTTTCAGCCCACCCAGTTTACCATTTGGTTGAACCAGCTTTATTTTCCTCTTTTCGAAAGGTCAACCTTCCCTTCACTATTGGGCATTCCAGACCAACGAAATCGTACGCAAAAGCACGAGGTTTCATATTTTGTTTCAGCAATTTTATTCCCATTGCAAGATCACTGACCAGATTAGAAAAATATACATCAATGAAGGAAACTATATAAGCCGACGATACAGTCATTTTCCGCTCTTATTATCGATCATGATTGAGTCAGGGGGTAGGTGTTTCCCCTCCCCGGTATCGGCTGACCCCATTTTTGGGCAGGAGCCTCTCCGACGTCTCTCCATTTTCTCCAGATGGCCGCTTCCCTTTGCCATAGTGGCCCTACTTTTTTTAATTAATCGCTCCAACGCGTCACTATCTTTCTCGCCGATCTTTTCCTCCCGTATGGCGCCCATTCCTCCTCTTTCCTTTCCCTTCTTCCCTCTCTTTGCCTGCTGATATGCCCCGCGTATTTCCATTTAAGTTTGTTGGTACGATATTCTATTCTAATTAATCCACTTTTTCCCCTTATTGCTATATTTTCTATACTATCACTCCTTTTTACTTTTAACATACTTCTCTCCATTAAGGCCAGGTTTTGGCACCATACGTGAGGAGTGGACTTGTCCAGGTTTCCCATACCTTTCCCCCTGATAAATATCTTTAAGATTCCAATAGTTTTTCCACCCTTTCTTTGTTCTCATGCTCAATTCCTTATCTGTTCACTGTTCTATTTTTGAAAGAGATTATTTGGCCCAGATAAGTTACTTCATCTTTTCATTCAACTTCTGTTCCACCAATTATGACTGCTGTTTCCATCTTGCTATTTGTTAACCACATCGTTTTTTCCCAATTGATTTCCAGTCCCGCCTTTTTGCTTTCTTGATACAGCTCTTCTCCTAATTGTTGTATTTCTTCTACTGAATTAGCTATCGTAAATTATTTAAATATTCCCCATCTATTCTTATCCCTTCCCCTTCCCAGTTCAATCTCCGGAAAATTTCCTCTAACGCAATATTTAATTGATTAGGGGAGAGTGGGTCGCCTTGCCTTACCCCTCTCTCGATTTTGAATCTCTCCCTCACTTTATCCGCCTTTACGCAGGCTTTGGACCCTTCATAAATATTTTTGATTTTTGATAATTCTGATGTATTTTGGGTTTATCCCCTGTGTCTCCAGCCCCCCCCCCTATAGGAAATTGTACTCCACCGTGTCGAAAGCTTTCTAAAAGTCAATGAAGAGGAGGAACCCTTATAGACTGCATTCGTTAGATTTTTCTACTTATTATTTGGTTTATTATGAAGATGTGATCGATTGTTGATCTATCTTTTCCAAAACCTGCTTGTTCCCTCCCCTGTTCGGAATCTAGTTGGAGATACAGACGTTCTTTCATACATTTGGAAAAGAGTTTACAGATATTGGATATCAGACTAATTGGTCTACAATTCCGTAATTGTTTTTTCTCCTCTTTTTTAAAATAGCAATGTCTGGCAGGGAATATTGAAAGCAATAAATACTTTTGTCCCTCTCCCCCATTTCAGAGCTAAAAGTTGAATATTGAATGCATAAGGAAATATTCAAAAATTATTGGCGTTCAGTCAGGAAATCTAGTGGCTAATGAAGGGAGAACATGGTAAGGACAACTGCCCTTCCTATTGTGATTCCATCTCCGAATACAGAAGAGCTTGAACGAAGACTGAATCAGTCTTAACAAGGACGCTAAATGACGAATCTGAATCCAGGGTCTGAATGAGTCCATATTTCTTGATTGGATCTAAATGAATTAACAGTCCTAATACTATTTGAAAAAGTCTCAGTGGAGTCTCACCTAATTGCATTGAGTTTTAACGTAGTGTGCATAAATCTGATTAAGTTCGAATAGTGTCTGCAATTCTGCAGAAGTTGAAGAATCTGAATTAGTTTGCCATTTACTGAGTTCTGCTGAGTCTGAAGATACCCAAGTGGAGGCTGAATGATTTTTAGCAACGTTCGAACGAACTTCATTGTGCCGTAATGAAGTTCGAGTGAATCTCAATGAGTCATCACTTGATCCGAATAAGTCTTAATATGATCTGATAGAAAATCTTGATGAATATTAACAAATTCTGAATTAGTCACGATGGAGTCACGAAGTCCTAAGGCATTGTGAATAAGTTTGACTGAGTCTGAAGAACTTCAACTTAGTCCAGATGAATCTCAGCGAGTCTTTATAGAGTCAGAATGAGATTAGAGTGTCTGAACTCAGGGACGTACAAAAGAATTGTTCTTGGGGGCAACTGATTCAACTCAAAATTCCTAAGTATCAAAGCAAAAAAAAAAACAGCAAGAAAAAACTTTTGACTTGTTGAATTTTTCTAACTTTTCAAATCAAAATTCCCAGGTACGAGTATCAAAGCAAAATTAAATTAAAAATAAAATTAAAAAAACCTTTTGACTTGTTGAATCTTTCCAACTCCGCCTAACACTGGAATGGTAAAGTTGCCCAATTGCTGAGTAAAAAATGTCCCCCGGGGAAGCCCCCCTCGGTACGTCCCTGTCTGAACTAGGTCCAAGCAAAGTTCAGTGGAAGTTGGGTACGTGATAAAACAGCCTGAATTAATTTTGAAAAGTTTAAAGAGAATTTGAACTTAGTCTGAATGAGTTTGACGAGCTTCATTTTGGTTCGAATGAATCTTAACGAGTCTCGACAGAATGTGAATACGTTTTAAAGAAGTCTAATGAGTCTTAAAGAGGCTTCAGGCAATCAGAGTGTATCTAAACAGAGGCTTAATGAGTCTTGGTACAGTCTAAATGAATCTCATCATGCCTTAAAGAATCTATTTATGAATCTCAATGAGTCCTCACACTAGATCGGAGTGAGTATTAACATGATTTCATGAAGATTGATGAGTCATTAAAAAATCAGAATGAATCTTGATGAAGTCAAAAAACACTAACGCTAACGCGTTAATAAGCCTAAATAAGTCTGACAAGTTTCAACATAGTTCGAATAAAAATCAGGGAGTCTGAACAGAGTTACAATGAAGTTAGTCTGAATTAAGTCTGAATGAGTCTGAAGAGCCTCAACCTAGTCCAAATGAATCTAAGAGAGTCTTAACAGAGTCAGAATGAGCAGGGCCGGCGCCAGGGCCACGCGAAACATGCGGCTGCATGGGGCGCCGGACTGGCTGGGGTGCCGCGCCGGCAGTTTTTTTTTTTTTTAAAGTTCTAAAATCATAACTTTGATTTTACGGCAAAACTAAACTTAAATATAAAATTTGGCGCCTCTCATATGTAAAACTATTGAAATTTCAAAAAATAAAAGTTATTTTTTCATAGGGGGGGGGGGGGGCACCAAACCCTGATCTCGCATGCGCCAAAAAAAACCTTGAACCTGCCCTAAGAATGAGATTGAATTTTCTAAATTAATAGAAGATGGATTATTTGTAGTAAGTCAGTCTGAATTAAAGCTGAATGAGTCTGAAGAGATTTAACTTAGTATCAATGAATCTAAGTGAGTCTTAACAGAGTTAGAACGAAGTCAGTCTGAATTAAGTCTGAATGAGTCTGAAGAGCTTTAACTTAGTATGAATGAATCTCAGTACGCTTTAACTGAGTTAGAATGAAGTCAGTCTGAATTAGGTCTGAATGAGCCTGAAGAGCTTCAGCTTAGTACGAATGCATCTCAATGAGTTTTAACAGAGTTAGATTGAGACTGAAATTTCAAAATTATTGGAAGGTGGATTTGTGGTGAGTCAGTCTGAATTAGTCTTGACAAATTCAGAAAAGAATCAGAACGTAGTCTTTATGAATCTGACGAGCCTCATCCTAATCCAAATGAATCGTAATGTGCCCTGACAGAGTCTGCGTGGTTTTCAAGTCTAGTGAGTTTTAAAGGATTCTGACGACAGGGAAGAGCAACTAGGCCATTTTGCCTCGAGCCTGTCCTCTGCAAAAGGACTCGAGTGCCCGGAATTTTTCATCGAGAAATTCTGCCCAAACTATAAATTGTTAACAAAATGAAAATAAATATTCAAACAGACACCGTTGAAAAAATTAGCAGCAAATTGAATACAAAAGGTGAGAAATGCTTCGCTGTTTTACTCTAATTTCTCTACTTAGCCCTCTCTCCCACTGTTTGGGACTTCTGCGAGAACCGCAGCAGCGACGTCGCATCATTTTGGCTTGACAAAAAAATTTCGTTCGAACTATTCGAGGCCACACTCTTTACATGTAAAAATTCGAAACACGCCAACATTTCGCTGCTCGATAACCATCGACATGGGCAAGGTACCTTCGTTATCGCGCGCTCATTTTAATATTTGCTGATCGGCCTTCAAATTTTCGTTTCCCCGATAATGGCTGGACGTACAGAACTGGCTCGAGATCCTTTTTTGCAGATACGACCATCCGAGCTGCGTGTATACAAAAAGCTCAGATGCTGGTGTCGGGTATCACGCAAAAGGCGACCCTCCGTTTTCGCGAGACAGCGATATGGCCGCCCACATTAGCGTCGTTCCCCAGATGGCGAAATTTATCGAAGCCGAGAGTACGTCTGCGATAAATTGCCAATTTTCCTCGCATAAAGAAAGTCTAGAAACTTTTATCGAACCAACTTTGTTAATACCGCGCCATTAGGAAGCACATCAGCTCGCGGGGAACGCGTAGGATGAGTCTTCAAACGCCATTTATTTAAAAGGTTCGGATGGGTGGCTGCGACAAGTACATAAATATACATCGCCCCGGGTAGAGAGAAAAATTGGAAATTTACCTCATTCGTTAAGCCCGATCTCTAATTGTCACGTAGAACGAACTCTTCTTCTCTTTCGACGATTCATTTTTCAGCCATTTTGATTTATACGCTTTTCCACCAGCGTTCTGGATCAATTAAAATTCAGCTGGGATCGCTCGTCAGATTAATCCTCGCCTTGAAGGCGTAATGACTTCGTAAAGATCATCATCTTGGCTCAAATATCCCAGTCACTGAATGTAACTGATCATGCGATCGAGAAACCACCAGTGTCAGTCTGACTAGAGTTTTTCTAGATGAGGAAACTCCACCTGCGGTCTCGCCGAGCATGCGTTATAATTTTATTTATATTTTATTTAACATTACCCCCCCCCCACGCCAGCTATAGCCCAGTAAGATTAGCTAAACTGGAAAGAATTGGTATCAATGGATTTCTGCGGAATATTGTTGATGGCAGTCTCCTTAATAACCAAAATAAAAAACCACAATCCCCAACTGACTTTTTTAGAGGGGCTTGAAGCCCCCAAAATTTTCGCAAAAATATCGAAACTATTAAATGTAGGATAAATTTCTACGAACAAAAAATGCTCGTCACTCGATTTCCCAAAGAAAAGATTCTTTTCAGTTTTTCTTCGAAATGCCCCAGACAGAGGGTTGAAAATGACCCTATGGAGAAAAGACAGTGTTTTCAGGAATTTTGGAACATTTCAACAACTTATTGCAGCCTGAGTGGAGCCGTCAAACTCGAAATTCCCCTCTTGAGAATAACAAAATCGATCCGGTTTGGAAAAATGAAGAAAATTTCGAAATCGAGGATTTTCAGGGGGCTGATTTCAAATATCTCAACATGTTTTGATCTGACCCTGATTTGAGCCCTTGTTTTGTTATTCTACTCTCGAGTTTCGGCGTTTCTGACAGTTTTCGGTAAAATGAAGTTTTTCTTCCCCCCCCCCCCTATTTTGCTCTAAAATGTACTCGTACACCATCAGCACTTCTCTATCTTCAAGCAAAACGAAGTTATAAATGCCGAGGACTCCGGTCCCTACTCACGACGCACTCTCCTTTTTCTCCCTCGATCGGCCAGGTAGGACATCCTTTTAGTTCAGTTACAGTTCACCAGTTCTAGTACTCGCATTAATTAAGACCTGCGGTTACCATCGATTGATCAACACACGCGTTTTCTCTATACTCACTCATTTTATTTTTTATTTTTTGTTTCATTTTGAATGCTTCACTGCTGTCCATATATTAAACACTTTTTTCGCGCAAATTTTCGAGAAAAAAACCACAATATCCTGTTTTTATTTCTATTTTATGTAAAATAAATTTATGCGGATTTCTTACGCATAGAATGTTTGCTTATACCCAATCAAAGATGTCCCACGCACTACTTGCGAATTTTGCCGTTCCGTATTTTCAGCACTATCAATGTTACCCCGTTTTTGACGTTTCTACATTGAATTTTCAAAGAGTTTCATCTCTTTATTCTTACATGTTTCGACAAATACACCGGGCACAAATTATTCAGAATTGCATCTATTTTCAGAGAAAAAATATATCAAAACTCATATTCAAAATTATTAGGTAGAAAACAGAGAAACTCCGAGAAAAAAAGTTTTTGTAGTCGAAAGAGTAAACATTACCGGGGGAAAAAATGAATAAATAAAAGGCATACGTGAGCTTCTCGTGAAACATTATGGTGACGAATGGACAGATGGTTCCTATCCTAAAATTTTTTGTGGATTTTATTTTCATCAACCTTGGCATCCTCACATGTGAAACCGAAGATCAAAATGATTACGAAGACCAAGCAGATGACCCTAACGACCCTGCAATGCCGAAATGTACTCCTATTTCTGAATTACCCGACTTAATAGTGTGACTAGCAGAGCAGCGTACCACATATCTCTATTCTATATTATTCTAACTTTATTGGAAATTATCTCCATGAACTTTGTAGGTGAAGTAGTTCGTGAGTAATGGACAAATGAGTGGAAGAAATGCGTGTGAGTAGTGAGGTTGAGTTAGTAGTTACCTCATAACTCTCCTCAGACTGAACGGATTTGAGCGATCGAAAAAGCATATGAAAGAGGCTGCTTTACTGAGTGTTCTTAGACTAAGATGAACTTTGTAGGTTAAGTAGTTCGTGAGTAATGGACAAATGAGTGGAAGAAATGCGTGTGAGTAGTGAGGTTGAGTTGTTTGTTACCGCATAACTCATCTCAGACTGAACGGATTTGAGTGATCAAACAAGATTCATAAAGAACTTGATTCACCGAGTGTTTTAAAACCTTAACCAGCATTGTGCGATAATTAGGGCCTGAGATATAGGTGTTGAACTTCATAGAACCCAGTTTTTCAAACATATTTCAATTATATAGATAATACTAACAAGACTGAACGTTTATTAGATATTTTGTAAGTCGTAAAGTCGTTAGGTATCTTTTTGTGTCTTTTGAGAAGTTTATTCATAATTTTCTCGACTTAAAATAAATATTTCGCCTAACTTTTCAATTTTTTTATAAAATTAACATTTGATATATTTATTTTATGAAGAATAATTAAGCACCACCTGACCTCCAAAACGCGCTCAGTTCAAAAAATCAAAAATCGAGTTTTTAGCGCCATCTGGCGGAGGAAGTCAAAAGGCACCTTTCAGCGTTGGTTTCACGATTTTATCACGACTTAGAGCCAGCTAAACCCTTCTTTCGTTCTTTTTTATAATACTGACTTACTTTTTTTCTTCTTCAAATTTTATAGGTAAATAGAAGACTCTTACGACTGTGAGTCATAATTACTTATTCCTGTTGGGGGGGGGGGTACAAGGATGTCTAAACGGTAGAGGGAGGGAGGCATTGTTCATGCGTGCCTCGTTCAACGGAATGGTCGTCTCTAAGCTGTATTTTCCGATTTCCGACAGTTTCTAGGTCAAGATGTACGAATTTTTACCCTTCACGAGTATGACGTGGTCTGCCAAAACGAGCTAAGTCCACGACTTCCCCACTTTGCACTCCGTAGCTCGAAGACTGTTCGCACACCAACCTTCATACTTAGGTGATATTAGCATTGACGCCCTCCTCTTCCCATCCACGCAACTGAATCATTGTTACCACTTATTGTTCGCGAGTCAGAATGTTTTTTTCGATTTCTCAACATTTCGTTTTTTGCTAAACGTGTTTTGGAAGTCAGGTCCTCAATTTCGTTAAATCCATTATAAAAAAAAATAAAAATACAAATCAATCGAAAAAAAGAAGGTTGCCAAACCCCTCAATTCTTCTTTCCAAAGTCCCATTTCTGATCCAATTTTACTGGGCTACTACGAGAGCCCAATGACAGAGGGTGGACAGAGACCCGTGCGAGATGTAGCATGTTCCAAACACTGAATTCAACTTTTGGAAGTTCGCGAAGCCGCGCCGACCGGAAAGCCCGTGAGCAGCGATCCCGGTACTTGACGCGTGGCTCGTTCGCTCTGTCGAGCGGCTTGGACGAAAATTTTCCAGGCGAGTGGCGATGTAATTGGCAGCATCGGCTGGGGTCGTCGGGGGGAAAACGCTCCATTGATTTCGAGCGTATGAGCGATACGTGTAATTAATTACCAGAGAAGTTGGGACCGAATGAGGCGAACTAAAAATACTTTCATGTAAATTACACGCGGGCTGAGGACTCATTAATCAGCAAGGTCCGGACGAGCGGTTTATTTCGGGCGAGGCGAATGCGACACGGAGATGAAGTAAGATCGATGGCCGTCGGAATTCAGCATCGCAGGGCTCCGCAGAACCGCAGCTGATACCAATCTCTGTAATTGGAATGAGGGAAAATGGTCATTTGGACGCTGGAACGGGGGCCGGGGTACCGAAACGATCGAATTTTTCAGAGACACCGATGGTGAAATGGCGTGGAAACACGTTGGCCACAGACGCACGAGGGTGTGATATTGCGCGCAGATGTAGCAAATGTACTTAAAAACAGTCCAAATAAAAAGGGGTCTTCGACAATACTGCCGGGTTCTTTCCTAATTTACAAGTCCCAGCTTAATGCGTTCCAACAATGCCAGAAGACTGCCGAAAAATTTTATTAAGAGCGAGGTGAGGTAGGAGCTCGTATGTGTCTACTGATCCACTTACTTTAAACTAAAATTTCCTTTGAAACATCATAAAATTCACTACTACGTTATAGTAATGGATACGAAATAAGTTACTCATAGACAGATGTGTACAGAATTCGGAACGAAAATCCTCCTTAAGAAAACGAAGTGAAACTATGAGTTGCCTTATGCAATGGTAGCGATGTTTATTTATTTGATTAATTAATTTAAGAATGTTTTTTCTTTTTTCGTTTTGAGTGGCTGAGCTATGCCCGACGACAGCGAGAACAGTAACTGAGTTAGGAAGCTGAAATTTTGATACGTTGTTCGCAAAATTAAATAAAGTTCAAGTTCGTAGATGGGCCTAATCGGACCATTTGATGGAGGGAGCACAATGTTTTCCCGGAAAGGGCATAAGGTCGATTTTCATGAAAAATTCTATTTCGCGAACCCCAAGTCCTACCGAACTTTTGATGACAAAAAGTAATGTCATTTCTTGAGATCGACAAATTTGGAAACTATTTTTTTGAACGGTTAATGAGATTTTTGACGTTTATGTGGTCGTATTTGATAACGTTCTCAATTCGTTCGAAACAATTTCGGCTAATTTTGATGAATGACATTGTGGTCCGTAGTGCATGGTCGAGACTTATCTATTTTGAGTAAGACCATTGATGGGATTTGAAATGTGTAAACCGTTATTGTGTGTTTTAGCGTGTAACTGACTCAGATCCTTCAAGACTTCGTTGAAACATTTCGAGATTCATAAATAGATAGGAATCAGTGACGTAGCTAGCCTAGTATTCGCGAGAGGGGACGGAGAGGGTGCTGAAATTAGGAAACCATTATTCGATAAAACTGCAAAGGGGATCTACCTCATCCTCATTGGCTACGCCTCTGATACGAATTAAAGACCGGCTTAAAAGAATCTTCAATACTTCGTCAGGATTCATTAGGACTTTTTTAAAAGTATCGTTTAAGCTCGTGAAGTGTTTGTTAATATTAAATTATAAGATTTACCAACAAACCAACATTCATTAATAGCCGGGACATAACGAAAGTCCCCTCCTATGGACACATTTTCATTAGCGAAATCAACCCTCAGGTGGTGACATTTCGAAAGGGCACCCAGACCTTTTTTCGCCTTTTGATTGAAACATTTCTATTTGTATGCGAAATCGTTTCCAGAGTAATAAAGCTAAGGCTCTATAAACTTCGTACGGGTAAAGACAGCCGCCATTTTTATTCCATCTAGCTTCGACTACTAGTCGTACATATCGTCTTACTTCTTGTGTTTATTAGGTGGTCTTTATTTATTCTTGGTGAAAAAAATTCATCTTTTCAATCTGCCCATCTCGTAGATCGATTCCAACATTTTCTGCAAAGTCTGGGTCAAATCGAAAAAAATTAACCAATACCGTAAGGGAGAGAAATTCTTATGAAAATGAAAACTAATTTTTGGAATTTAAGTTTCAGTCGTTGGAGGAGCATTTCCATGTAAGCCTGAAAATTATTTATTTTACAAACAGAAATCTTAAGGGTCGCTGAATTCATTTCAGGGGTTCTCTTCCCCCTCTTCTAAATCATTCACGCTCTACGGAGAACTGATTTCCAGTAACTCCGATTTCCCTCAATTTCTACATTTTTTAAAGTCAATAGTTCGGGTTTTTGGGGTCATTTCTCCTTTCCGCTATCCTTAAGACTCCACAGAGGCTAATCTTCAATTACTTCGATTTACCTGGCATCCAAATTCTTTACGTCAATAGTACCATTTTTTGGTGTAACTGAATCCATCTCTGGGATCATTTCCCTTTGCTCTTCACCTTTGAGTCTCCAAGGGGGCTAATCCCAAATTACTCTAATTTCCTCAAAAGTCGAGTCCTTTATGTTGTTACTAGGGTTTTCTGATTCCCTGCATCCGTTACTAAATTTCATGTCTCTCCTCTCTCTTAACTCTTCAGGTTCCACATAGGGGTAACCTGAGATTAATGACTCAATTTCAAAATTCTTTAAGCAGCGTGAATGCGTAGGGTTTACGGATCACCTACTAAAAAAATCAAATGTCGCAAATGAGGATCACCTTAGTATATGCTAATTTCTGTTAGTAACTAAAAGAAGTAATTCGGCTCTCCACGCTCCATGTAGCAGGAATATTCGCCCCTGTGGAGCCTAAAGGGTTGAGTAGAAGAAAGAAAGGAACTTAGACACAGATTCAGGTATTCAAAAAACCCAACTGACAACGCAATTCGGAAATTTGAGTAATTGAAGATTGGCTTCCTGTAGTGGAGTCTCAAGGGTGGATGATAGAGAGAAAATGACCCTTGAAACGGATTCAGTGACTAAAAAAATTGTATTAGCAATGTAAAGAACTTGAAGATCGGGGAAATTGAAGTAATTAAGGACCCTCCTCCACCGGTGGAACCTCAAGAGTTGAGAGGGGAAAGGAAATAACTCCTAAAATGGACTCATAGAAAAAAATATAAAAGAAAATCACTTCTATGCTTATATGGGGAGGCTTCCTCCATGACTGTAATTCGAATTCCAAAAATCAATAGTAATTCCCACAAGAACTGCTCCTCCTTTGCGGCATTGGTTAACCTTTTCTGATTTAGCTCAAGCTTAGAAAATTTTTGTTTTAAATAATCGGAACCGATCTAGGGGGCGGCTCTTTAAGAAATCAGAAGTCGGAAATAAGGGCTACCCTAGTGGTTATCTTATAATTGATAATGATTGAATGACTAATGAAGTTATCGTGACGTTTACTTCTGACAAATTATAGGAAATTAATCCTAAAATTATATTGATTCAAAAAAACTATTTTATGTTGTGCATAAACTCGTATACGCTGAAAATAATTTTGAGATCTGAAGGTAAGTAAGGAAAGATGAGATTTTTTCATTTGATGATAAATTAACAAATCAATTTTAATTCTTAACAATTTTATTTTTGTAGAATGGGTGACTCGTATAGAGCCTTAGTGATAGTGGTGTTATTGGCGGGATGGAAAGAAAATGGCGGCTGTCATCAGTTTTCGCATAGAATCCTATAGTAAAGCTAGATGTTTGAGAGGCAAAATCTAGAACACAAATTAAGAAATACTTTGCTTACCAACCACCAATTTTTTCAGCAAGAAAAATTAAGACTTTAGTCAGAAAAGCTACGATACCCTTCATCGAAAAGTGCGCTTCAATACGACGTCTTTATTTCTGGTTGAATTCATGAACTTTACTTTTCAGAGAGAAGTCATTAAGGTTATTAAACCAGCTACTAAACTATCTTGAAGCACTGAAAAATGGAACCTTTTCTCGAGACCTATTATTTTTCGTTTGTCAACATGGCATCGTCAGTACGACTTGATTACTTGTCAAGATTACTTGAGACTCCTTAAAGCTTCATCAAAACTTTTCAAGACTCGTCTACACTGATTAGAACCCTTGACCTTTTGTCAGTTTTGGAATATTTTCCAATTCCGGACCGTTCGTTACTTTTCTTTATTATTATTTTTTTTTTCAATTTCGCGGCTGTTCCACAGTGTTGAGCTGTACTATTTCGATCTGGAGTTATCCATCAGTTTAGGTCAATAGTCCATTTTGAGCTATCCATCAATTTTGAGCGGTTTATCATCGGAAGGTTTGTGAGCCAGTGATTCAAAATCACAATTTGCTGATCATTTAAAAAATTGAAAAATATCACGGTTTCAAATCAAAAGATAATATAAAAAAATATATATTTCACACCACGAAAAGAATGATCTCGTGATCTTTCATCTTCAGATCACGATTTTGCTTAATTTTTGTGATATTTTTGACCTTAGTTCATAATCATCGATCATTTTAGACACCAGAAAAAGATCACAATCATTCAGACCAAGAATCGAATTATCTTTTAGAGATCTTAGACATTGATCTTTTCGATTTTTCGATAGTTATGAACTTTTCCTGATTCACAGATTATATGATTTCGCCTATCCCTTAGTGCTGTTCGCCAATTTTACGCAGCCGATCAGTTTTTCTAGCGTTTTTCATACCGGGTACCACTGTGCGACGCTTCCTTGCACACCAATATACTTTTGTTCTTGCTCTTGGGGTATTACAGATTGGTGGATGTCAAACACGGCCGGTATGAAGTGTGATACAGTACACAAAAAACATCACCCAGAGCCCTCTGCACCACATGGAAAAAATGAGAAAATAAAAAAAGCTGCTACAAGGTCATCAATTGACATCACACCTTAACACCCCCCCTCCCCCACAGAGCGCATTTTTATTTTCCTCGTTAATTATTTTTTCCCGTTAATTTTTTAAATCAAAAATGCTTAAAATAGAAACGCCCTCTATGGTGGTATGTCGCGAATGTGCGAACTAAAATATGTACTGACTTCTTATTTTTTACAATTGTAATTTTAATTTTTTTTTTAAATCCGACAAATTTTATTCCACAGATTGTGGCATAGGAACCTATCATATTTCACATCGCTGTTGTAGTGAAACCAATGGAGCAGGGGAGGGAGATATCAGCGAGTGGCAGGTCTAGTTTATCAAGTTTTGGTCATCCGCTCGTATTTCAAATCGCTGTAGTAGTGGAACAAACGGAGTGGGGGAGCGAGATATCAGAGCTGGAGGCAGTCTAGTTTATCAAGTTTTGGTCATTTGTTTCGGATCGCTGTAGCAGTGAAACCATTGGAGCAGGGGAACGAGACATCAGCTGGTGGCAGGTCCAGTTTATCAAGTTTTGGTCATCTGATTGTGTTTCAAATCGGTGCAGTAGTGAAACAAACCGAGTGGGGGAGCAAAATATCAGCTGGTGGTAGTCTAGTTTATCAAGTTCAAGTTATCAGTATGTAGTATTTAGCCAAGATGACCTAGTGGAAAACGGAAAACCACGCGTTCGAGGTTGCGTTAGTTTTTAAGTCAGGAATCCTACACCTCTACTATTCCCGGTTTTCCAAAATATTTTCCCATTCAGCCGCGTAAATCAGTACTCGCCGATGTAATTGTTTCCAGTGGCGTAGCCGGAGGGGGGCAAAGGCACCCGAAATTGAATGTAAAATATGCAAAAATGAGTCATTTTTGGCCTTTAAAGCACGGTTTTTCAAAAAATTTTCGCTCGATCAGTAATTTTACCTCCATTTTTATAAAATATCGACGATTTTTAAAAAATACCTCAATTTTCGACTTTTTCTCCCTTGAAAATCTTACTTTGCCTCCCCCTGGGAAAATCCTGGTTACGCAATTGATCGTTCCTCTATAGATTAAAAACTTTCGCGAAAAAGGGAATGTTAATCGACCAAATATTTTTGAGGAACACTGTCTAAAAACAATGCTCAAAAACATTAGTCTATTCCAGGTTTCTCAATTTTTAGTGTAAATGGAAAACTCAGAGCAAAAAATAGTCAAGTAAACTTTCTTGCAGCGACAAACTTCACGAACTTCAAAATCATGTTGGTTATTGAAGCCCTTAGGGCCAGTGAAGAAGGTTAGAATACCATGCTCAAAAAAGTGATCGAAAATTTCAAGAAGCCGGCGAAAATGCTGTTGAAAATACGGGTGGTTATTCAAGCGACTTTTATAAAACGAAGTAATTTTGGAATACATGTTCATTTAAAATAAAAACTGATGAAATTCGACGTTTCTTTGGCAAAAAAGAAAAAAATTCTCTACGTTTATTTGTTTCTAAGTCATGAGGAACTGAAATATGATGGGTTCCATGTCTCATCTTGTACCTCCGAAAATTTATTTCAAGTTCTCCCCTCTCCCTTTTGAGGACCTTTGAGGCAGGATAAAAAATGTTGACCTATTTGATTTTCGACCAAAAAAAAAATCTGCACCATAAGGAGAAAAGTCAAGCTGCCAATCAAGACAAGATGTCAAATGAAATACTGGGCTTAATATTATGCTTTTTAGCATGAATTGAGCCAGTCAGCATATCCACCTGAGAATATAACCACTGCTTCCTGTTGACCCTTCTAACCAACACTCCTAGGTGATCTGAGTCGTCCAGATTGATTTTATGGCTCTATACATCGATGACGTCCTAGAAATGGATCCAATGGAAACACAGATGTCCAGCACTCCTTAGCTCCCACTACACCAGACGCGGAGTCAGAAATAATGGCCTGATAAAGCTGAATTAGCCTCGTGCTCTCTTTGACGTCAGACCTTCCCTATCAATGACATATAGTAGCCTCGCGCTCCCTTTGCTCCCAGACCTCCCCTATCAATGGAATTTATAGCTTATTATACGGAAAAGTAAACACCCGCGTTTGCTCTCTCGATTCTCTGAAATGTCCGAAGCAGTCAGTTTTTCGAAAGGAAAACTCGGTGCGCTGCCTTTTATTTCCGAATTTGAAGTCGTCGCGACATCGACTTTCGCTCGTAAATTCCGGACAGCACTTAAGTAAAAGCGCAAAACAATATCTTAGCAGCAATAAAAAATACCAGAACCGACGACCAACTTTATCCGAATGGGGTGGGGGTGACTGTAATACTCGCAAAATCGAGCTTTTGTTTACATTCTGGCCCCCGTCTTCATTTCCCCTCGCGGGTTAGCCTCGATTGGATAAGAACTACATTTCCGCCAACGCGAAACACATATTCGGCAAAGGCTTCGCCGTAAAAATAACCCAGGTTTATCATAACTGTTCTCGAATCGAGCTAAAAATAGCAACAAAACGCGCTTTCAAATGAGGACGAGGAAAACACGACCCACCTCGAGTTTCTTCTTCGCAAACAATAAACTTTCCGATTGCCTCCCCCGCGACGAGTTTTTCGAAATTACATTGTAGACTTTTATAGACATCCACCCACGTAAGTGCGACCTGCAGCGCTGATCGCTATCGCTGTAGGATGCCCTCACCCCGAGTGGCGCATTCGCAACAGCGCCATAAAATTTCTGTTTCTCTATCTCGTATTAACCCGAAATATAATACACGGAATTTGCGAACGTGTTTACGAGCTCGTCTGCACATCCAGAAGCAGCCAGGAAGTTGTTATCGAAGGGCCACTCGGAGGCGGATAGGTGACTTTTTGGACCCGGATGGGAAATATTCACAAGCGGCCCTTACTTTTTTACTAAATATTACATACATGTCCCTGTCTCGCACCTGTCAAAAATAATTATTACTGGGAGCAGAGAATTCGTTTTTTTTATTTCTGTCTGATAAACCAGGGCTTGGCCAATTCGTCCGGTGTGGATGATGAAGGAGCGAGGAGCGACCAGCTGATTACAAATTTCTGAGTTGAATCAGAATCAGCGTCTGAACGAGTATTGTAATGTATTGAAAGAGTCTTACTAGAGTCTAGACCAATGTACCGAGATGACTTTGTTGATGGAAGGCAAATTTCTTCTGTTACAAAATAAGTATTATGCTCATCAGAAGAATTTAGAAATCGACAAAAAAAACACGCCTCCACTTATTAAATTTTTTCAACTTATGAGAATTTTCAAAATTAGCCAACAGAAAACATCAGTAAATCTGGATGGATTGATTTTTGCCAATAGTGGTAAACGTGAGGTGAATGAGGGAACTCTCCCACATCCCATTTTCGAGTACCACCCTAATTTGAAAATAATTCGATTATGTTGACAAGTTCTCAAATTAGGAGGTCTGGTTTTGACCAAAAATTCTGGAAGGGGTGTTAGAGAGGATGCTCGAATTAGGAAAACCACTATTTGATAAAATCGCAAGAGGGTCTAGATACCCCCTTGACTACGGCACACTAGGAGTATGTATACATATAAGTGTGAAGAACTAAATAAGTCCTAGAAGTCTCATGCATCTGACAAAATTTCACAAAGTCTAAATAAATAGTTGAAACGGCATTTCTTTTACTTTCTTTTGTTCCAGTTTTCGCTTCCCCAACTATTTTGGTGTAAAAACACGGTAGCTAAGCTTAGTAAAAGAACATTATGTCAGTAGGTAAGGAACTTGAAATTTGATATAAGATTCACCAGAAAATAAAATACGATTTTCCTGTCCAGTATCATATACAAGTAAAGTTTTTCAAAAAAAAAAAAAAGTAATTCGACTTGAAATATTTTGTCCGGTGAGCGGGATTTGGAGCTAAATCAATTTTTTCTGAAAATGAGATTTTGGTATCATCCAGCTCCTCTCAATGAATACCGGCGAAAAGGTGCTATATCCAATAATCAATTCTCCTTTTGTCAGTCAGTTCTTGATGCAGGGTGTGTCCACTGTCCACGGAAATTGAGAAGTAAAAATGAAATATACTTTTTCAGGACCCTTTGCAGGACTGCAGCCACGATATTTTCCCCAAGTGTGCAAATGTTTTTTTGTTTCCAGTTGTTTTATCCTCTTTACCCCTTTCTTCGTACTCCCCCGCTTCCCCCTTCTTGTGAATATAGATCCTGCGCTACACATTTTAATGATCGATCATCGGAAACGTAAAAAATTTCTTTTTGAGTATATCCACGAAAAATGAAGGACTTTTCAATTTTATTTTTTTACATTCAGACTTTTAGGATCTACTTTCAAAATTCAGGACTTGAAGAAATTTTCAGCACCTATAGACACCCTGTGATACTAAAACTTTTCTTTTCCCTCTGCTGCAAAATTAGCTATTTTGGTTATAGCTCCACACTGCACTGACCCGACGATTGGTTCTTATAGTAGAAGATTTGACGAGAAATGTTTTGAAAAAAATTCATACATGGGGTCCGCGGGAGCTCTAAAATAGTACTCATAGGGTCTTCTGATGAAAGGATGTCTAGGCTAAAATCTGAGCCCACATATTTAAATTTTGGATTCTTGAAGGACAGGGATGCGTATCAAAATTTTGCGAAAATGGGGTTTAGCAAATCTAAAAAGCATACAGGGTATCATGCGACACCTTTTTGTTAACATTTTCCAAAACAGAGCCTGGATGAATGATAACACGGCTGAACATAATCTGAATTAGTCGCACCTTATAACATAAATCCTGACGCAGGCCCAATCGAGTTAATTCCAGGTTACGGGGTTGCAGTATCCCGGGGCCAATTTGACGTGTGTGCGCTGCCATACGCCACACCATTATCGACCACATAACATATTCGACTGGCGGGTGGATGGGGTAGGGACACGGGGGAATGGCTGGCGATTCGAAAAGTAGCTATCTCATTTTTCATTATTTATTTATTTATTTTTATTTTTTTAATTTCAATTTATTTTTTTTTATTTTTTCTCTCCTTGAGTTGTTTTTTTCCTCTTTCTTTTTCTTTAATTATTTTTTCTTTCTTTTCTTTCATGTTTTTTTTTCCCCTCTTCATGTAAGTATTTACTCGTATATATTAAGAACTTCTAGTATTATGTCCCCCACTGTAATTGGCCGTCAGGCTGTTGTGGAGGGATCATTCTCAATAACAATAATAATAAATATAGTTTACACGATATGAGTCACTGAGTTTCTAGGCCTAATAATATTCCAGGAGCGTCTGAATAAGCTTTCACAGAATCAGAGCTTTTCTAAACGGGTCTGAATTAATTTCGAAAAAGTCTGATCAAGATCGAGAAGGGTCACGATGACTTCAAACGAATTTTAATAAAAAATTCGCATAAGTTGACAAAGTCTGAGTTAGTCAGAATAAGCTTAAATAAGTTGGAATGGATTTTAAAGGGTCCAAGAGAGTTGAATTAGTCCGAGTAGCATCTATATGGACGTTAGAAAATTGTAATAGGATAATGAGTTTCAATAAGCTTAACACAGTTTGAATGTGTCAATAAGGATTTCACGAGAGCCTAAATGAGCCCATACAGAATCTGAGTGTGCCTATCTTGAAAATAGAAGCAGATACACGAGGGAGGCAGTGGGAGGCAGTGGGCGAAATTACCACTCCCAGAGAAAAATACTGAAATCGCTTCACAAACAGTAACGTCTCGCAGAGTCTCAAACCAGTCTCTTAGAATCATTTAAAGAGTTTCGAAAAATTCGTAAATGATTCTTCAAGAGTCCTAGCGATTGAAAAAGTCCAGAAGAGTTTTATAGAGTCGAAGCAAGGTTCCGAAGATTTTAAACGAGACTTGAAAAGTTTTAAGGAGTCTTGAGGAGAGTCAAAATGTCATTATCAAATTTCATGGAGTTCTGATCGAGTGTACAAGAGTCTGGAAGAGTTTTTAGCAAGCGTGGAAGAGTCATAAATGGTTTTGAATGAGTCTTGATTGATTTTGGCGGATCTTTAAAAAATTTGGAAAAGTTTTACAGAGCATCGACTAGTTTTAAATAAGTATGGAAAAACGTTTATCGGTTTTGACCCAGTTCCGAAAAGTTGTATAGTTATACATAAATTTCAAACATCGAATTTTGGAGAAGAGCCCCAAAAAGTCTAAAACATTCTTGGGAGAATTTCAAATGTGCATTGAAGAGTTTAAGTTAGTTTCAAGTTTTAAGGAGTCTTTTACAATCTTATACGAGTCTTAAATAGATGTAAGAGTTCAAAATTTATCTTCATCGAATCTCTAGGAACCATTATCAAGTTAGGAAAGGTCAGACTCTCAGACTCACTAACGAGTTCTGAAGATTTAGCAAATAAATAAATTCGGAAAAGCCTCAAAAAATTTGAAAGGTTTAAGATGTTCTTACATGACTACTGAGGGTTGAATAATCGTACGTAGTGTTACCTCTACACTATTTTCCCCACTGATGGACAATTTGAAAATTGTCGAACAGAAAAAATATATTCAAGTTTTTTCAATTTTGCCCACTGCAAGTGCACAGTTCACTAATGCTGAGAAGCCTCGCCTCGATTCAGAGCTTGCCGGACATTTTACTTTTCTACGTGATATCTCGTATAAGCCTGATGACTCGAGGATGAAGCTAAAACTTCCATAATCACCCCTTAGATCTATCCCTGACCCCATATTTCCATCATAGCTGCACCTCTGATCACCTGGTCCAAGTAAACTCTAAAAGAGCCTGAATAAAATGAAGACGTCCAAATCAGTGGTGCAAAGAAGTATGAACGAGTTTCAACGAAATCGAAATTAGTCAAGACAGAGTTCGCTCAAGTCTGATACGTTTAATGACGATTGTTAACAAATCTAAAGGTGTCCTAAAAGAGAGTCCAAATGAGTTTCACAAGTCTGAATAAATTCTAACAAAAAATCTAAATAAGTCTGAATAGCAATGGGCTGATCTGATACGTCGTGAAATTATATCAATTTTCTCAAGAAAATGCACAATTTTTCCGGAGTCTCTCTGTACGCTGAAAACTCATCTTTCCTCACTCATCGAGAACACCGAGAGCTGGGGGCCAAGATCCGGGATCTAAGAGATCAGATCTCTGTATATTCAGTCCATAACGAAGAAAATATGATAAATGAATTTCAACAACGGACATTTGCAATCTTTAGCCGTCTCCCAGTGTCCCTCTTACGACTTAATGGTAACGCCATGAAGTCTTCGTCTCTTTCCCTAACCTCTGTACGACTTCCTCATGAAGCTCTATCTTCTAGCGAACTGCACTGTCTACCTTTGATTCAAAAAGGAGCGCTCAGTTTCTTTTCAGTTATCTTTAAAAGAAAGCTTGTTAAGGTGTATGGCAATGCGTGCATGTCATAGGAACTGCGTCAGATACTTCAAAGCACTTTGACAAAAAAAAACAAAAAAAAAAACATTTGCTAACCAAACTGTTGTTCAATTATTTTAAACTTTAGAAAATTTTATGAACTTTTCTGGATTTTGGAACCGAACTTCATCTGCGATAATTTCGAAGGATACGCAGTACACTGAATATGAAACAAAAATATCAGTACCATCTGTTGCCTAGCTTGTAAATTAAAAGGGCGACAAAAATTGAAAGTTGTGTACTTCAAAAATTATACTTCGTATTCTAAAAATGGAGCAGTCCTTCAAGTATCAAAGGGAGCGTCATTCACCTCAGTAAACTGTGTTGCTTTTGAATAGTTTACGCATTGGTTATCATCAATTGAAAAAAAAAAAACAACGCTAAAATAAAATTTTTAAATCAGATTTGTAACGAAAATTTGCTATTTTTCTGATCTGAAGACTAGTACCCCCATCAGTCTTAAATAAAGGCTATATATGCACCCGATGTTTTCATTCCTCTCGATGAGTAGGTACAATCATCCCCTAAAAGCTTGCCATACCAGCTGGAACACACTAAAATAAGCAGGCTCGTAGCAAAGGGGTACTAGCTTGCCGGAGCCCCTCCCCTAGCAAAATTTCGTGAATAAAAATAACAAATTTCTTATATTTTTCTCGCTAGTTTAGATCAAAACTTTTCCTTCCACTACATTTTAATGCTCATAAACTTAGCAACACTGATTTTGCTTTCGTGTGTTTGTCGTTCATTAATTCACAAACACAGTAGTAGGCTCGCCATCCAGCTCACATTGAATATCGGTGGCTATATGCCTGAATGGCTGTTAGAGAACTGATAACTTGATGAGTCCACAGAAATAGAATTTGTTCGAAAATTTGATAGTTGTAAAAGTGTTAATCTTTTTTTCACGTTATATATTCAATTTTTTTTTTAATGGGTTGTCGGTAAGTTGAATCACCAGTTTTGATTATGAATTTTGGGACCAAATTCAATCAGGATTTTCCCAGGCGGAGGGGGAAGTAAGATTTTCAAGGGAGAAAAAGTAGAAAATTGAGGTACTTTTTAAGAATCGCCAATATCAAAGGACCTTTTTTTGAAAATGAAGATAAAAATACTGCTGAAGCGAAAATTATTCCAAAAAACGTGTTTTAAAGGCGAAAAATTGCTCATTTTTGCATATTTTACATTCAATTCTAGGTGCTTTGGGGGACATTCGCCCCTTTACCCCCCCCCCCCCCCGTGGCTACACCACTGCCTCGTAGAAAGCTTCACATTATACATTATGTGCATCCTCAAGCGCCCCCTAGTAAACAGTCAGCACCCCCTACCGCAGATGGCTGGCTACGGGCCTGCTAATAAGAAGAGGGAAAATGCATGTCTGATGTCTGCCCGAGGATATCCGAAATTGGCCCCACTAGTGATGTAATTTCCGAGAACACAGATAATTCGGTAATCAATTCAATGGTTCTTAGATCGTGATCTGGAAGGTGAAATGCTTCACAATTCAAAATGATCCAATCATATAATTTCCATAATTAATTTTTAAAAAAGTCGCCGTGTGGCCCAGTGGTAACGTTTCCGCTTCCAGAAACAAACCAAAGAGTGTTTCCTGGGGAGGGGGCAATAATTGTGAAAATCCCAATTGATTTAACTGAAAATTCTCAAATATCAAAGCAAAAAAAAAAAATTTTAAAAAGAATTTAAAAAAAACTTTTGACTTGTTGGATTTTTCCAACTTTTCAACTCAATTCCTAAGTATCAATTAAAAAAAAACAAAAACTTTTTGACTTGTTGAATTGTTCCAACTCCGCCTGACTGAAATGGTAAATTGAAAAATTTTCCCAATTGCTAAGTGAAAAATTCCTATAGGGGGCAGGAGGGTAAGTTTCCCCTACCCTCATCAGTACGTCCCTACCCACTTCACGGTCCTTGTGTCTCAGATTGAAGTCCCACTACCGCCCAAAAGTGAGTGATATTCGAATATCCCCACTAACATCATAGCGAATACAGAAACTACAGTATCAATCGAGGTGGAAACATAGAGCGTTCTGCAATCTCCGCCAGTTCACAACGAATAAGGTATTGCAGTTGCAGGGCGTGTTACCACCAGATCAGAAAGATTGGTACTGTGCGTGTACACGTCATCGTGGATAGCTTAGTCAACGTTGTGGAACATGTGGCTAGTAACTGAACTGCGGCTGTACACTCTTCGGCACCGAGAAGGACCGTGGGGAAAGCAACGGCAAACTACCTCGACTAATCTGCTCAGGAGAGCCACGCGTCAGAAACCGCGACCGCCATCGTCCACCATCGAATATAGTGCCTGAAGAGGAAGACACAAAAAAAGGCATGCAGTTAAACGCTGATCAGGTGCGAAAATAGTCCCGCGCCACCCTAGGATTTCAAAAGCCTTGTGCAGGTGAGATGCGAAACCCCGTGAAAAGTCAATAACGCGAGAGAAGCGAGCATCTGCATTCCGCAACAGGAGGACTGCAAAGTGGCCGGAAAACGAAGCCTTTCTGGCGAGGTCCTAAACATCCTTCCGAATCGAGATTATTCACCCATCCCTGAGTCCAGCGGCTCTATCCATGCCAGGAGTAGATTCTGCACCCTTTCACCCGGCACTACCACCGTTGGGAAGACTACGGATGAAAAGAGCGTGTAATAGGCCGACAATTTCGCCCATTCATTCGCATCGGCAAAGAAAAAGGATTACATAATACAGAATTCAGATCGACGATAACTTTACCGACTGGGCGAGTAAGGGGAACCCTACCAGGAAGCTCATTGAGTCAACCTTCATCTCGTCGGATCCGCATACAGAAAAGCTCGCTGTCGGTTTGAGCGGCGAAATCGAGTTGTTGAGCACGTTTCCTCTCTCCTCGTTTTGCACCCAACCGTACGAGAACATCCTTTTGAAATTCGAAAGCTCGCCCCGGCGCTGAACTATTCGAGGTTGAGAGAATTTCGTCGAGTTCTTCGTGACGTCAACGTCCACAATCTGACCCTCTCGTTCGCGTATCTCGCCATCCGTGAATTTTCACAACTCGGTGTCGTCTTTTGTGATGGCATTTCTTTCATCTTTCATTTCGTCTCTCTCATCGAAAAAGTATTTTTTTCGTCTAACACGGCGAATTTGTAAGCCGAATAGTTCAGCGTTATTCAGTCTCATCCTCTCTAGAATTTTAGTATCGAGAAATACGCGAAAACCGTGACGTATATAATTCAGCGATAAGTACGTCTTTTTTTTTTTTTTTTTGTTTTGGCTTCCGCAGCACATAATGTACGGTTAATTGGCGCAAATTATGATGAAGCGTTTATTTCGCCGGCGCTACGAACATCTATTTATTTTTACAATCTTACATAAATGATATAAGCACGGCGACTGTATACGGAGTTATCGACTCTCTTCTCGTCCGCCCATCGTCGTTTTTCATTCCCAACGACTGACAAAATGTGTTTTTTGCGCACTTTCGACTGTTTTCCACATACTCGTACATATATGTATGGTCGAGCACCCGGCACCGCACGAAATTGTTTAATTTGTTCAAAGTTCGAAAAAGAAAAACAGTCGAAGGAAAAATACGCGCGTTTGTATACTCGTACATCACGACTGTCATGTACCTGCTTAATGAACACTCGAGAACAGATGAAAAAAAAAAAAAAAAAAAAAAGAAGAAAAAAGGAGATAGTCGCACGTGCCTGTTGGTACAAAGAGTGTGGAAGCACCGAATGGCATTCAAACGTGTTCTGCTCATCTCTTTTGAGGTGTGAAAGGGCTTCCAACTTTCTCAGATACGGTGAGCGAGTGCGGCAATCAAATCATTCACGAGGACACACTAAGTGAACACTTCGCAGACGTTATATGGGTCTCGAACACACGCACTTTACCGAATCGGAAAGTAAGTGGAGATCATGAGGAGGTATTCACCGAACGAGAATCAACTTACCCACGGATTCAATTTCGAATACATGAAAAGTCTAAGACGAGTTCACAAGTTCAATACTTCGTACTATATGGATTATTATGCACTTTCCCATGCATAAGTGGTGGAAATGGGACAAGAGAACACCTTCCTCCTTTAAGATTCCCGAGGGATGGCTTTGGCCCCCTGACGAATGCAATAGAAAAGGTCACTGTCAATAAAATGGCGAAAAAACGTAACACTTTGAATCCAAATTTCGATGTTACTAATTTTAGCTACAAGAGCTCTTCAAATTCTTTTGAATTTCGCTCTCTCCACTGCTGAGCCATCTACTCCTTCACCAGAAGAAGGCATATTAGAATATTAGAACTCGCACAGACGAATATATGCGGGATGTTTCAAAAGTAAGGTAACACATTTTTTATCTCCGCAATTGGTAACACTGACAGGCTGAAATTTTGAGAGAATGTCTACAAGATGTCTCTAGACAGATGTTTTCTAATTCGGTAAGGTTTTGTTGAATGGTTCTCGTGCTGTGTAATTTTGAACATAAAATCTAGGGGTTCTGTGTTTGTCAGACTGTGAAGGATGCGGTTGTACCCATTCTGTTTTGCTTATGGAAATCTGACAGCTTACATGGAACGCAGTGCAAGCTAACCTCTCTTATGTGTACAAGTAGATCGTAGTACTCGAGTGGGGACATACGCCATTTTGGATTCAAAAGCGCCCGCCGATGCCGAATCCGACTATGCGGAGCGTACCGCGTAGTCAATTCGGCATCGACGGGCGTTTTTGGATCCAAAATGGCGTATGACCGCACTAGGGTCTGTAGCACGCTAGTAGTACGGCTGGTCTCGTTTAAAAAGTATGTCGCTATCTCGCGTTGAAAATTGGAAATACCATCTTCTATCAACAGAGCGCGCATGCATGCAATCGGTTGTGGTACAGATCTGTCATTGTCATATGGACGCTATTCAACGAAAGGGAAACAGTGGCGTAGCCAGGATTTTTCCAAGGGAGGGGATCAGCAAAATTTTGGGTGGAGGGGGGTACACCTAATATAAACTGTATGTTTTTACATTGACGTATCAGTATGTTGTGCTTTTTAACTTCAATTATGCATGTGAATTTAAATTTCATTTCGCGCATTTACTGTAATACTGTCAGCATATAAAAAATTCTTCTCTCAAGGGGGGATTTATCCCCCCCCTCTGGCTACGCCACTGAAGGGAACCAGCTAGCCAAATCCGCTTTTTGAGAACACGTGATTCGAAGTTCAAGAGCCATGTAGAAACTATATGACATAGCATTTACGGATAAGCTTTTTCCAACATGAGTACACATTTTTAAATCGAGGGCCAAATTTTGAAAAATTCTACTTTTTACGCTTTTTCCATTTTTACGCTCTTTCCAACGATACTAATAACTCATTTTGTTTACAAATGTTGGTTGGTTCCCTTTCGTTGAATAGCGTCCATATGTGCTTGTGAGACCTGGTTCAAAACGTTTTGGACATTGCATTATTCGCACCACATGCAGAACACAATCGACGTAAATTTTACTGCCGGATGCAATTCTCGAAGTCAAAAAAACTTTATAACACCACGCACGTCACAATCCGATGAACTAGTAGCCTTAGATTCCAAATTCAAAATAGAGCTCTTGCACCCTTCATGGCCAGGTTGTTCAAAGAGACGTTCAGCACGCTGTCTACGACGTGCACACGCACAGTACCAACTTTCTGATCTGGTGGTAATATGCTCTGCAATTGCAATCTTGTCACAGCAAAAAGCGGAAAATAGGGGGACCTGATAAAATAGAAAATGAGATATTGAAAATCTGGGCTAGAGCTCTTGCATCCTTCATGGCTAGGTTGTTCACCAGATTCGTTAGGATGGCATTTACTCCAAGGCAATGGCACGTATCGGAAATAATACTGTTACATAAAAAGGGGATAGGAGTGATTTGAATGATTATAGACTGATTAACCTCTCCTCGAAAATAAGCTAATTTCTTTGGAAAATAATAAAAAAAAGTATACATGGAATTAGGGATAGGAGCCAACTAAGGAAACAGACAGGGTTCAGGAGGGGATGTTCAACCGTTGACCATATTATACCAGGGGTTTCGGGATGTCGTGATCCCCTTGGTCCTATGAAGAAGCCCCCCTCAAACTCTGTTAGTTGCCCCCCTAATTTGAAATAGCAGTAAATTTCTTCTCTGCCTGACGCAACGTGGTATTCAATTATAGCTATTTATTGTACTTCAGTGCATGAATCAGCAAAGAAAGAGAAAAAAATGATTGGCCACCAAAACTGGAGCATCAAAGTTGGAGTTTTTCTATTTCTTATCATTTAGAATTGTCATGACACGTGTGATTCGTTTATTTTAAGAGATTACGGAGAATTTAATATACTTAATTACTAATTAGTTTTAAAATGCCGAAAAACATTTTATTTAAATTTCGTTGTAAAGAACTGCTTTGCAATCAAACCATCAGAAGTGACAAGTGGAATGAACAATGCAAAAAGAAGCACGCCCGATAAATTAAAAAGGGAATCGAATGCAGAGGCGCAAATAGGACTCAGAACTGGGGGGCTTAAGCCCCCTTATTATGAAGCAACACCACTCCCTGCATTATTTTCTTTTGTAATCTTTCAGAACGGGGGGGGGGCTTTAGAAGTTTGAGAGGGGGCTAAGCCCCCAAGCCTCCACCTATTTGCGTCTATGATCGAATGTAGAAAAAAAAAACGATTACGGTGAGGGAAGGTGGTAGCAGTGAATGGAAAAAATTTACTAAGATTAAAGAAAAAAGTAAGTATTAAGTTGTACATTTATCATAACACCAGAGTTACGTCACTCTTTTTGGATATATTCGACCCTTGAATTTCTGCATAAAATTATGTCAGGTCACCGAATGAATGCGAGACATCAACAACTGCCAGCAACGCAACCACCCATTCTACAATTTATGAATCGGGTCAAAGTCAGTTTCGTCAGACTAACGTAGAGGAATCTGAACCCTCAACTTCATCTTGGCCAAAAGAAGACGAAAACGTATATTTATGCTTCTGAAGAATCAATGTTGGGCCCTCAACCCTTGCCAGAAATAATGGAGATTGAAGTAAAAAATCCTATTGAAAGCAGCATTTTGGATGACTGGACATCGGTCATGATGATCCTAGCTTCAAAAAGTGATATTTTGGAAAGTGTATGAAATGAAGAGATAATTGACAAGTTTGCTGAAACAAGCAAGGTTTATTCATCCATGTTGCTTAAGAAATTATATCATACATATATTATTTTGTTTAAGCATGTTTCGTAAAAATGATCATCACGTATCTATACTATCTGTGTCATGAATACTAAAAATGTACCACAAACATTTTCTATTTCCTCATCTGACAAGGAAAGAAAAGAAAAAAGGCCTCCCCACAAAACGAATTCGAAGAATCTTCTTCACCAAAATGGCCTCACGGTACCCCTGATATTTTCGCATGAAACCAAATTCTGGAGAAAACCAGGGAATTTAATGCTCATTGACTATAACAAAGCATTCGACTCGGTACACCACTGAACAATGTGGGAAGCTTTTGTCAAACAGGGAGTAGGAACGGACATGGTGGGGGTCTTGAAAGGTATGTACGAAAAAACCACAGTGTTTTTGTGTTTGGACACAACAGGGGAGACATTTCGCATTAAAAAAGGGGTAACCGGGGGACTCACTATCCTCGAATAAATTTAATGCAGTACTGGAGGAGATTTTTAGGAAACTAAATTGGGAAAACATGGGGGGTGAAAATATAATGGTCAATGGCTGAACAACTTGCGTTTTGCCAACGATACAGTGCTGCTGAGTAACGATCTGGAAGAACTAAGGGTTATGGCGGAAGAGCTTAGCATAGCAAGTGAGGAAATGGGACTGACAATGAACATCTCCAAGACCAAAATAATGACTAAAAGAGATGGAATCAAGGTCGGGGAAGAGATAGAAACGGTCAAAGAGTACAATTGCCTTGGTCAGATGGTCGCTATAGAGGGTAGGGGAAAATTGGAGCTGAGGGCAAGGACGGCGAAGGCACGGAAAAACGTCTGGACTCACAGGACATTTCTTAAAGGGAACTTAACCAATAAAACAAAAGTTGAAATTCTGGAGCAATTTGTGGTACCCACCCTCACCTATGGAGCCCAAAAGTGGTCGCTAACAAAAGCTCAGAACGAAAGCATGAGAGTAATATTTTATAAGATGCTACGAAGCATAGGCGCCGACTTATGGAAAACATTCGGGGAGGGGGCAGAATCAGTCGGAGCGCGGTTTTTCTTTGATTATTTTATTGAGACGCGTCTGATATTTCGGTATTATCGATTTTATTCTTATTCGTTTTCTCTTTTTTGTTAAATTTAAACATTGATGGTAAAATTTGTTGTACTTTTTCCATTTTTGAGTTGAAAATATTGGGGGAGGAGGGCGTCTCCCCTCCAAAGTTTTCATTGGGAGAGCTTCGCCCCCCCCCCCCCCAAAAAAAAAAAGTGCCAAGTCGGCGCCTATGTACGAAGTATCATGAAAATTATGGTTAAAGACAAAATACAGCTCGAAAAATTCGCGAACACCACGGAGGCGATAGATATCGGATGGAGAATCAAAAAATTAAAGCTGAAGGGGCGATGAGAAATGGGGAAGATTAGTTAAGGAGTGGTCACCCAGAGAAGTGAAGCAGAAGATCGGGAAACCGCCAATAAGATGGCGAGATAAACTGGTAAAATTATTTAGGATATTTTGGTGTAGAATCGGAAAGGATAGGGATGGTGGAGAAGGATGGTGGATACCTATGCCCGAATATGGGTGCGTTCGGTGACATGACCCCCCCTCCCCACACATACTGAAGGGGTCACTGAATCGTACGAACAAAGGCTTGTAAATAAAAAATAGTATAAATTATTTCAAAAAACCCAAGCTTAATTTACTTAATGATGCAGTCAGGTTACTTGTAATCCTGCGACTATTCAGTGGAAAATAAGCCACTTGTTTTTCCCGCCTTGCAGGAAAATAAGCGTCCAAGTCATTTTCCCGGTCGTACACCAACTCGTGTATGCGAGCTCTCATTCTCACAATTTCCTTTGTTGAAACATAGGAGGGGTAAAATGATACTAGTGCTCCCCAGCTTCACGAGTGAGGGGGGTAATACCTCCTCTGCCCTCTTGTCTAGTCTCACTCTACTGAAGGGTCATTTTTCATTTTCGCTTTATTTTTCTCTGGTTTCTTTCAGTTTACTAATGCCATGGTGACTGGTGTGAGCGTTCGTGAATTGTTCCCTCGAGTGCTGCCTGCACACATTCGATGTTGAAGCATTTCGATTCCCCACTTTCTAATTCCTCTAAATCTCTCTTACAACGAACATACACAGTTCATAGCTTGTTCTCATTCATCTCGTTAGCCAACGGTCGCTCTACTCCACAATACTCGCATTATTGTTCACTTTATCCCGATATATCTGACAGCTCTAGACGCACACGTCAACTCAAGTGGAGAGCAGTAGTCACTATTCTCGAATCGAGGCCGACATGGCGTCATAATACTGACCCCCGGCGCGGCGGTCTAGAGCACCCTCTCACATCCCGCCATCATCAGTTCCGTTATTCCTTCGATGGGCGAAAGTTTGTAAATAATTTGCAACGCGGAATTCGAATCTATCGAGTTGGGCGTCGAACCGACTCGAGGAAACCCGGCGAGCGGTAATTTATAATCGTGAAAGGCGTTCGTTTCAACAGCTTTTGACGAGCTCGTTCATTGATCCATCCGTGTTTTACTTCCCCGCTGGCTGTCGCACGTTGTCAAAGAGTTCGGCGTTCAGCCTTTCAGCTTTTGCAGGGTTCGGACAGAGGGAGGGCTCCGTGGACGTATGTGTGCAACCCGATTGCCCGAAAAGTTACTCGAAGCAACCGTGAACATAAGCCAGCTCGACGCGGCGCCCCTTCCACCATCCATTACCCGGGTCCGGGGTGGTTGAACTCCGAGCTGAAAAGCTGCGGTTGAGTCGACATCGGAGCGTCATTAAGCACTGCCCGCTCAACCACTCCCCGCTCGTGCTCCGAACAAGGATGGTTTGACCATTAATCCTACCCCAACAACAAAACGAGCTTTTCGGCCGCACGAGGCCTTGACTAAGGCTAACCTAAAATACACACATTGTCTCGGTTAAAAGTAGACTATGTTTACACGCGGGCAAAATGAAGAGAGCAAATTCTTCGCCGTTACCGCATTCGCGATGGCGACCGTCCAACATTTCATTTAACTTTTTGTACTCGGACACCTTTAATTGCGGCGATAGTTTCTCGACTGGGACCATCTGTCGACACGTTTTCGCGGAAGCTGCGGCGGACTCACCGCACCGACACATGTCGATTATCTCGTTTTCCGCATTTCATTTCGACGTCTTTTGTTTTCCTTCCTTTTTTTTTCTCTCTCATCATCTCCCAGCATTTTGCATCCCCTTCACCACTCCTCTCCACGCCGGTTCGTTTCCGCGTGTGAAACGTCTTCCTTCCCCGAAACAAGGCGAACTCGTCGAAATTGGCTACAGCTATACGGAGTTAATAATCGGTTGTCTTTTTCCTGACTTTTTCTCTGGTCCTTGTCGAAGGACAGTGGATTGAGTGGTTTGGAATGGCTGCGGGAGAAACGATTCGCAAAACGACTTTCCGCTCTACTAACATACCGGGAGCAAAGTTGTAGAATCCAGAAAGCGTGATATCTCTCCTCTCTACCTTCCCACCTCTAAACAGAAAAAAGGTATTCGATACAGAAGCGTTGCTCAGAGTAACTTTACCCGTCGACGAGCGAACGCGTCGCCGGTGACGATCGAGGCTGCCCGCGACGAAGATCGATATTGCACGGCCAATGAAAAGATGAAAAGTGGGGACTTCGCGTACTCGGATCATTTAGACGTCTTTCCGGTTCATTTTACTGACTGGGCTACTAGAGCCCCGGTCCTTGTATCGAAGATTCATTGGAACTAGGTGAGAGCGAGGGCAGGGCACTCCGGTTCATTTCCCCCTTATCATCTCCGTGCATTTTGCACCCTCTCACCGCGCCTTTCCATCTACTCCTGTTTGTTTCCACGTGCGAAACAGCTTCCTTCATGGAAACAAAATGAACTCGTCGAAACTGGCTACAGCTGAACGGTATTAATTGTAGGCTTTTCCCCGCACTTTTTCTTTAGCTCATATCGAAGGACAGTGGACTGAGTGGCTTGGAATGACTGCGGGAAAGCGATTCGAAACGACTTTCCCCTCCACTAGCTTGCCGGGAGCAAAGTTGCAGGATCCATAAAGCGGGTTACCTCTCTTATCTACTTTACCACTTCTGAACAGAGAAAGGCCCTTGATACAGAAGTGTTGCTTACAGAAGCGCAAATAGCGCTCAGAACTGGGGGGCTTAAGCTCCCTTATTATGAAGCAACACCACCCCCGCATCATTTTCATTGGTAATTTTTCAGTGTTTGGGGGGCTATTTAAAAGTTGGGGGACAAGCCTTCTCCCATTTGCGCCTATGGTTGCTCAACCCACAGACCAGGTCGAAGCTCCAACAACCAATCTTTTCTAGAACGTTACAAACCCATACATGCTAAAGCCACGATTCTTATTCCACTTTATCCGTCAACGAGCGAACGCGTCGCGGGTGACGATCGAGGCTGCCCGCTACGAAGATCGATATTGCACGGCCAATGAAAAGATGAAAAACGGCGACATCGCATACTTGGGTTTTTAGTGCTCCATCTTTTCTAGATCTGTGCATCGTCGGTGTTTTGGCAAAAGGTCGTAATCATCACTTTTAGGAAAATGCGTTCTCGATGAATTTCATTTCGAGTCGATGTCCCGCGTCATTTAGCCGAAGATTATTCATGATATATCCCCACCTTCCCCCACTAGCAGGCTAACGAACATAGCGACTGCAGTATCAACTGAACGGACACATAGCATGCAAGGCATTACAATCGCTGGGTGTGTTACCACCAGATCAGAAGGATTGATACTGTGCGTGTGTACGTCGTGGACAGTTCACTGTGACTAGTAAGCGAACTGTTGCTTCACACGCCTCGGAACAGAGGAGGAAATCTCTAACGCAGCAAAACCGTGGGGAAAGCAACGGCAAACTACCCCGACTAACCTGCCCGGGAGAGTCACGCGTCAGAACCATGACTGTCAACATTCGGCATCGGACACGGCGTCTGAAGGAGAAATGATTAAACCGCCTGTACTTTCCACTTCATGTTTGTTCTAACCTATATCCTGCTCCAAACTGATAGGAACAGGAGGTTCTAATCTTCAGAAAACATGATGAACAGATTGTTCTAAACCCCAACCTTTATAAGTAACAGAAGCGGTAAAAGGTTCTAACCCTTAATAGGTATATTGAGTAGAAAGAGCGGCAAAAGATTTTAACTCACAGACTTCACTCACTTTACGCAGCTCAATTACCGCCACTACCAATTTATGATAATTTTAGAGCATAAATTACCTGACCAGAATCAGAAAAGTTTTTCTTTTCCAATAAAACCTGATTTTTTTGGGAATCAGAACCTTCTACTAATCTGCATTATGGAAGTCTGAGTTTTAAAAAAACACAAAAACTCAACAAAGCCTGATTAAGATTTTAAAATTTGAATTTTTACAAGCGAGACGTTAATTTTCCAGTAACCAGTAAATTGAAAACTCATCAGCTTTCCCCGTTCACTCCGCTGGAAAATGACTAAGCTGGCACACCCCTCAACTAGAAGTGTTATAACGTATTAGTAACGTTACAAAATGACGGAATAATAACGGTACCGTATCGATAATAACGTAACGTATAGTAACAATAGGTAAGGACACCAAATATTGCCTATCCTTTTATCAAAATTTAAAAAGTTGCACTTAAAATTGAGATTTTCCGAAAACTGCACGTAGTAATAGTTAACTCCCCGAATTCGGCGGGTTAATTGGTCGAAATAGGGAGTTAACGATCACGTGATAATTAACTCTCTATTGTACAACTGGCCAATCTTAAATTTACTGAAACTTAACATTTCACGAACCAAGGGTCGAACCGATTCCAAATAGCACATTACGTCATGATTACGTTCAAATTAGGCCCAAAAATTAGAAAAAAACTGACTTAGTTTCAAAAATTGAACAAAGCGCTGAACTGATTCCGAATATCGTATCTGATTTCGACAACTGGTTTAACTTTTGAAAATGTTAAGTCAAAAAAAAAATAATCTGAGTTCCAAATTAGGGTTTGATCCAACATCTGATGCGATATTCAGAATCAATGACCAAAAAAACCTTATTTCGACACATGGGTCAATTTTTAAAACGAAATTTTGTTTCATTTTTTTCATTTTTTGCAAATTTTGAAGCCCACACGGAGGTTTGATCAAAAATCATCTAATGGGTACAATCGAAATCAGTGACACAGAAAACCTTTTTCGATAGTTTCCCCGATACCGTTCTATTATAAATTTCAGAGTCGCTGATTCCCCCCCCCCTCCAAGTTGTTACAAAAATAAAAGCGAAATTTTCTAAATAAAATCTCTGATTTACTAGTACTTGTAAAGTGCTACCCCCTCCTCTAGCCATCCATTATAGGAATTTTGAATTTTTTAAAAATCTTCCCTCTCTTCTCACAAACACAGCAAGACATTAATTTTATTAAACTATAATGAGAAATATTCAGGTACTAAAAAGAAACACTTAATATTCGTACTTCGATAGTTATGCCTCCTCCTTTCCCTCCGGCCTCTGATGCGATACTCGAAAGGTTAGTCTCCGGGGCCGAGGGTGCGGTGCCTCAGGAGCCACTTTAGCATGCGTGCATCACCATACATCCTACCAGACATTATTCCTCCTCTTTTAGCCGCTACGAATGTACAGGGTGTTGGTTGACATGCCTCTCCCATCAAGTAATTTTTAGTATGCAAAGTCGCATCGACGAACAACCGAAACAGTGTGCACCCTAAGCTCTTCATTGCAGCTGCCCAAATCGGAAAATTGATAGTTTTACCATTTTTTTCCTACTTCAATTCCCTCCCCCTCCCTCCGAGACAAAAATATACGATCCAATTTCATTTTTCAAGATTCAAGTATGCCCTGCTGACAAAACTCCGCCTTCGAAGAGCGCGTTTTTGAAAAAAACGGGCGTTTTAACTAGAAAATCACTTAGAACCTTGAAAATTTTACTGGCAGTTTTAACAACTTTTTAATTACGCGCGCATTAGCCATTGCTTTTTGAAAACATTCAACGTGCGAATTTCTTCATGTTACAAAAATGGGCGTTTTAGAGAAGTAAAGATGGGGAAATTTGCCGGGCGTTTCATCAGTTCTTAATTTACGCGCAGATTCATAAGAAATGTTCAGCGCGCGTATTCTCTCATATCACTAAAATGCCCCTTTTTTAAGAAAGAGAGCGTTTTCTGTAATTGTTATACATAGGAAATCGTACGTTTTGCGCGCATGATGTTATACGCGCGAATATGAACAGGTTCGAAAACGCCCGATTATTATAATTTCGTGGCGTTTTCCACATACATCTGCGCGCGCAGATTAAATTATTGATAACGTGAAACCGTTACTGCGGTTATCTGTGAGGCTGTGACTTGTAGCCTGAAATGCTGAAATTGTGAAACGAAAAACAACAGTCGTGGTTTATTTAAGTTTCCATGTATTATTCTGTGATGCATATCATTTAAATAACCATATGGAGGATGATTCTCAGAACGAACACGGTAAGAACTATGTATAATACGTACAATATCTTTAAAATGTGTAAGTAAGTGCGATATTAGATTGCAATGTCGATTCATTATAGTGAGTACGAATTAGAGAGAAAATTTATTTCTAAGAGCACGTACATAATATCGCCCTGTATAAGTTGACACTCGTATTTTGTCCTGCAACGCTGAAGAACTTGTGTGTTTCAGGGATCTTCAGTTTACATATTTTGAATAACAAAAAACACCTCCCACATTCAGATTCGTCCTGTTAATTCGTTACATAGAAGTGGTATAGAAATAGTGGGAGTCTAGGAAACTGCCGTTTGTAAAAAGAGTTTCAAATTACATACTTCGGCATAGAAATGAGATAAAAACATGAAACAAAATCTGGTTTATATACCGCCTAGAATGAATGGTTCCAACCCTGATCGTCATTGCGTGTATAGGAATGGCAATTCCTTGCTCATTTGCTGAACCAACTCCAACTACTCTTGCTCTTTTAGCGAACTAGGGTTTTTAATCTGCTCACTGCTCCAATATGTTGCTCCGGATTGTTCTTTATCAGTAAAGAGAGAAGTGTCGCAGCGATCAGGTTCGAGATCAACTATTCCTTGCTCGGTTCACGAATAACGAATAGAACATAGAACAACTGATTTGTACTAAGAGCGAAAGAAGATATTGTGTTTGTACGGGTATCCTGACTAAGACTTCTTATAAAAGTTTGTACTTTGTAGTTCGGTGCATTTTTCGCTGAGTGTTATGATAGAAGAAATCTGAAATTGAACATATGGAACAAATTTAACCAAGATGGTCGGGTTTCATAGCGTTTTTAACACTAAAAATTTTGCTATAAGGTTTTTGACTTTTTGTAATTGAGAATAATTATCACTGACCATGGATCTCGGATTATGTAGCTGGTCTAGGTACACCAACGAAAACCTTTTGTTTTTGAACGGTATATCAAAAAAAAATAAAAAGTGTGTAACGTTGATTCATAATATACTTATGTATTGTGGGAGAAGAAAAAACTGAGTGACCTGAAAAGAAATCTGCGAATATAACGTTGCCAGATATCTGTGAAGACGAAATACTGCGATATCGCTTGTTGAAATACAAAACCTGAGTGTTACTCATATCTACGCTGTTCTCTTTCTCTCAACAATCATAAATCTGATCCTTCCATTTGATGATGTACATGCAGAATTCTGTGCGTTGAAATACACGCGGTTCTAGCTGTCTTAGGACAGATACAGCAGGGAACTCCTCTTTCTCAATAGTATGAACCATGCATTACTCTATTATACCCTGCGATTCATTCAAATTCAGCTGAATCCTTTTACAAATGAGGACCTTTCTGGCAGAAGCTTGTGTATTACACAGTTAAACTTGAACCAGAATTACAGAGCAGTGAGCAGATGGTTTTTACTCGGAATAATTTCGCGAACTGCTTTTTTCATGAACCAACTCATTTAATTTGCTCCTGCTCGGAGTCGACCAACGCTAGGGTGACGCGCTTACCTGGTAAAACAGGAGTGTTTTAGTTTGAGTAAACCTGACAACTTGATACGAAACTACGAGCGTCAACTTATAGGTACTGAGCGGACTATATTTTCGGACAAAGCGACACAATCGTCTTCTTACAGTAAGAGTACAACTTTCATTCTGGCTTGGAGCAAGAGGTAGCCAACTGGCTGAAGTACTGGCAGAATGCGATAACCAGGGCGAAAAAGCTAGAAGAGAGAAAGGAAGCAGGAGGTGCAACACAATTTTTAAATTGTTCATTCATTTATTCATTCATTTTTTTCTTTTCAGCCGCCAAAAAGAACTTGAAAACAGTGATGAACAACATGAAGTGGTGTCAAGTCAATCGTCATTGGAGCAGCGTACTGGTAATATTAGGACGCTGTATTGCTGTATTTTTTTTTATTCTAATTTTAAAAGATTCATTTATACTTTCCAATTTCAATTCCGAACACTGATACACGCAATTTATAGTATATTAAATACACCTGACATTTCTTTTTATTATTACCACTCTTCATTTAATATTTATTGCAGTTTTCTTATGTTTAAAATTATTAGAAGAAGAGAAAAATGAATGCGTCACTGTATAAGTATTAAAATTTATAATGCACAATGTTTATTTCTTCGTCGTTTTCAATTCTTAACATTTTTTATCATTGTTGTAATGGACATTTTAGTTATTTTATGGTTGACTAGTTTATGAAAAATGTTTACCTACATTTTTGAAACGATGTGTGTTCCTATGCTTATTTTTTATTTATTTTTTTTTATCAATTTGTTTTCCTATTAATATTTAATATAATTTTTGCATATTTAATTTCTATTTAATTATTTTTTCTCAAAAAGTACTGAAAAGAAGCGCTTTTGAAAATTATTTGTAAGGGCGTTTTTTTAAGAAACAATCGGAAGGAGCGTTTTTAAATTTATTAGAAAAGAGGCGTTTTACAAACGTCACATAAACGCTCTCATATAAAGAACGCTTGGTTACTTGGCGTTTTTTAATAAGTTGAAAATCGCGCGTTTTCTAGGAAGTTGAAAAACGCGCGTTTTCTGGTAAGTTGAAAAATCGCGCCGTTTCATCGGTCTCACATTATCTCCCGCGTTCCGCCCGGCGGTATTTTGCCCGTAGGGTGTATGTACCTACACTGCTACACTTCGTAGTATTCTTGATGTGAAAATCCTTGAAAATCCTTAAATATGATAAGAATAAGAAATTTGCAACAAAAAAAAAAGCGTTTTTATTACGCTTATTACTTAATACTTATTCTTTAATCATTTAATAAATTTTTCAAAATTATGATTTTTTACGTTATTTTTTATTTTTTTGAATAAATAAAACTTTTAAAAGCACGTTCTCGCTTTTTTTTCCGGAGCTGCCCAAATTTTCTGAAGGTGTCCAACAAGTTTTTGGTAGTGCCCAATATGGGCGGTACTGCTCGTTAGGGCACACACTGAACCGAAAACGTGTCTAATTTCAAAGTTGCGCATGATTGTGGATGAAAACAGTTGGTCTTCCCTAAAAGGCGGGGCTCTGGAGGAGACACCAACTTTGAAATTTCGAATGGATAGATATATGAAGGGTCGAAATAGGGGTTTTCTGGTTCGCTGATTACTGGTAATCCCCTTAGATTTTTGATCGTATCATGATTCAGTATTACGCAACTGGGTGGGGGGGGGGTGTAGACGATTTAAAATTTGAAACACGAGCTGCAGGCGAGACCTGCAACACCAGAGTCGTATTTCACTATTTCCTCCCGAGTAGCGTACGATTTTTTTTTTCAGCATCCTTGCAGAAGGTCCAAAATCATATAGGAACTTGGAGAACCAGGGGGGGGGGGTAATGAAAGACTTTCCGTACGGGTGTTGAACAGAATAAACAAACCGTTCGAAACTCCTAATATCTCTCGCTTCTTTACTCACTAGTTATCATTTTGGGGGCGTGAAAATTATCCAAATACTCCACGAGGGAAGATGAAAACCTATTATGTTCTTACGTATTCTGAATTGCGCCTTACAGGACTACTTCCTGGATCGATGCCGACAGACTGACCCTCTGGTCCAAATATTCAGTTCGAGGTGGAACTGGCGTCTAAATATAAGCTTCATTGCCGCTGAATATACTGGCTAGAAGAGCAAATGAAGATAAAATCTTCCGTGACCTTCCACAAGTTACAAAAGGTGTGCAGCCAGAAGGAATATCGCAGATGCTTTAAATGAAGAACCAATAATGAGACTTGCATAAACGAAAAGCAAATTTTATAAAGCGAAATGCGCGTTCGAAAACACGGATTATTATAAACACCGTCATAGACCTTCGTAAGCGTCGAGAACTACACTTTCCAGATTCAGTCGCATGCCTTAGAGATGGCTTACTGCGTTTTCTCTCCGTCCTCGGAATACAGTCTACCTTGAAAATTAGCAGGGGACTGATACCATCTTCAACGTGTGCATAAATCTTGGGTCGTAATGAAGAATCGAGATTGGCACGCTTCTCTTTTTCGATACAATGTGCATGTTTTTTTCCCCTGAATTTTGTACACACTTTGACTTTGGTCAGTTAGATTAAATGTTTGATGACGGCGTGAGGACGGGTTTATACAGTGGTACTTTGTGCCCCCTCCCCCAAAGAACCTACCGACGCCACTGATTGATGATAATCATCTCAAAAGGAGTTGAGTTTCGTAGTATGAAGAAAACTTTCTGATGCCATATTCGTGTGTAGACTCAGTCTAGAGGTTGGCGACTGTAGCAACCATGTCGCACGGCTAAGGGCTAACTACATGGAGTAGTGGGGGTAATTTGGCATTGCTTTACCCACGGATATGGTTGTGTTCAGAGTATTTTCTTCTCTGTTTGGCCGTTACAATTAGACATAATAGAGAAATTCCCGGAGAGCTGAATTTGGCATACAAGGTTGGATGATAATACTGATGAACGTATTGAAAATACCCAAGTGTCCAAGTGTCTCCAAGCCCCTGGGCGGGAGGTTTTTTCCAAGAATCTCGAAAAATATGAACTGTGGAAAAAAAATTTCAAGCAAAACTTATTCCTCATAGAATTTCACACAAAGAAGGTCTCTTACAATTTTTTTCATAACGGCCCTCAAAATGTCACAAATACGAGTTCAATATAACCCACCATTTTGCTATAAACATTAACACACGCCTTTAGTGGGACATGGACGTAGTTCGTAATTTTTTGGTCCCATCGACTCCATGCAAACCAACCTCGGACTCTCTGCACATCCATATCTATCAATCCCGAGAATGGTTTCCTCTCAACACTTTGAAAATTGTGTTTGTCCGTTTCAGAAATGACATTTTTACTGCCACTTTTTACAATTTCCCGTAGAACGAATCGTTGAATCGAGATACCGAATGCGGAAGAAGGGACTTAGATCAGTGGATTTTGATATTTGTTTCGCTGTAACCTCAAAATTTTAGTACTTGTGAGGGGGCGGGAGCTTGAAATTAAAAAGAAAAAACACGCAATATGGATATCGTTTATAGGTTCTGAGGTTTGTGGGAGGGGGACAAAACCTATTCACTGGCTTTTCTACTCTAATAATCAGACCCTCGTTACAAGAATGCAAGGGGGCACGATACCACTCAGCCACCGAGCGAATTCCAGTTAAATGCGCATCCCGCGGACCTATTTTCTCAAATACCCGAAAATATTCGTACAATTCAGAGCGGAATCCGTCATCTTGATCTCGGTTTCAGGACTAGTGTCCACCTCCCCTATTCTCGTAGCTCGTGTTTAACCAGAAATATCAGTTGGACAGTTGCGGAATGCAAAACAATGAACCGAGCCCGCTAACGAAAATTTCGTCTTTGGCATTTTAAAGCGAAATTAACCCGTGGGATGTATCACGATTCCTCTAGGGATTAGTTCGTCACAATTTCAGTTAAAAGTTTCGTCGGAATTACAGAGAAGCTTTTCGTGCTCGTGTGCCTTATTCGGAATCCACTGTTGGATTAATTTTCTACTCACCATTAAAGGTTAATTGGGCGGATGAGGCTTCCCTTTCTGTTTCGTAATTCGAAAGTGTGTCGTATTAATGAAGACGGATTAACCAACAATCTCGTCGGATGTAGGTAGAGCTCCGTCGCATTGATTAGATAAAGTGAACTAGATCTGTCAGTCGATGCGGACCATATCGGTCTTTTAGTTCTCCTTAGGTGTTATTTGTTATATTTATACGAAAGGATGACATTAGGGTTTGTGTGTCTGCGAGGCAGTGCTGTGTCAGTTATTTCAAAATACTGAAGAAGCAACTGCGAAACGGTGAAATTGGGGGCAGGGGTGTCATAACATATCGTATATATTATGTTCCTTACGTTAAGTCACAACCTTCATTCGTTCTCTAGTAACGTTACATACTTCATGTGTTGCCGTGACATTCTGTTACGTAATGTTACAGTAGTAACGTAGAGGAAGCAAGGTATCTATGTGGATCTACGAAAAAGGGAATGTTCAGTTCAGTCAGCCCTTTGGAATATTTTTGCATCTAAAATATACCATTTTGATGGGCATCAGGTGAAAATGTGAAAATTTGTCACTGAGACCCAAGAAGCACTGATTTTTGATCGAAAATTAGAAAGACATTTTACTCACAAAGCTGCTTCTTATCTTTCTTCCTCATTCAGACATTAACTCGAGTATTTCAAACACTTCCCCCAAGCTGAAATCCTGTATTGCTTTGGATGGTTCCTTTCAGTTTATAATTCATTACTGTCATCTTCATCTTTTTATACAGTTTTTGTTAAACTGCCCCCCCCCAATTAAATCGTAGTACTCCAAGTCGGATTAACGACAGCAAAAGACATGTCCAACATTTCAAAGTAGTACATAACGTCGGGTCAGTGCGACTGGGAGGCAAATCCGAAATAGTTACTTTGCTGAAGAAGGAAAACAATGTTTCCCATTATGGGTATTGCTTGCAAAATTTGAACTGATAACAAGATATTAAAAGAAGAACATTGAAAGCAGGATTAAATACTATGTTTTGTTCGATGAAGTACAAAATTACCTTTCCACGGATACCAAAATCTCATTTTCGAGAAAAAAATTGGATTTACCTCTAAATTGCTCTCTCTGAATTGACGATAATTTGTATCTGAAAAAATTTCCTCTCTCTCAAAAGAGGTGTGCTAGAGGAGGTGGGGCACTGCGAAATTTCAAATGGAAAAATCTCACAAAATAGAAATTTTCTGAGTTGCTGATTCCATTCATGGCATCAGATTTTCGACTGAACCCCAATTCATCTTTATTTGTGTGAGGTGGCGCTCTGTGCGCCGAGTGCTCAGACTTTGTGGTCTATTGTACTATTCCTCAGGTTGCTGTTAAGGATCAGCTTAGTAGCCTCACTCCTATAGCCAAAAAGAACATTTTTTCGAGCTCTATCTCTTTGATTTCACTGGGTGCAGGATACTCCAGTTCCAGTGCTTCGCGTCTTGTCCCGGCTATTGTTGAGCATTGACATATGATATAGATCGAGGTTTCTTCCTCTTCTTCACAGTACCTACAGGAGCCACTGTTCATCACTCCTATTTTATACCACATGTGTTTTGTGGTCCCAAGACCAGTTAGTAGTCCGACCATGAGCCTTGCATGTTTCTTGTCAAGCCCCAGTAGGAACTTAGCATACTTACTGGGGGTGTCCCCTATCGGTGTTTTTCTGACTTACATGCCACTGGCCGACCCCTAGTGCATTTCATTCTGATTACTTATCCAAGCATTAACTTTGGATTTAACTGGAACCTCAATATGAGTCGTAAAATTTATAAAAATTAGACAAAATGTACTCGGTCTTAAAAGTTGAACCAAGTGTAAAAATAGGGTTGCTAAATTATTTAAATTCGAGGTATCGTCTATACTCCTAATGAGGTAATAGGAACCACGAAAGAGGGGGGGGATAGTGGTAGATTTCGAAGAATGCCCCCTATCGAATACCGTAGTTCGCGAAATTTTCGACGAAAATGACATATTTGCAGGTATAGGTCACTGTTTCAGCACTGGATGGGCATTGCTATTTCGTCTGGCTATGAAAATGGCGGTACCGAACGAGTAAGTCAGGTCTACAACTCCAGGCTGTAGAAGGTCTCAACTGCACTAATTACAATAACAATAATAATGATAACCTTTACTTGGGTGTTTGTATGGTCTATTTATACCTACATACATTTTATTCATGTACGCCAGCGGCCAATACCCTGACCCCCGGCCCATATCGGGCCAAGGTGTATCTCATCCTCTTCCATCCCTTCCGTTCCTGCGCTATTTCCTGGAATTGAGGTACCGAAGGATAATACGGACATCTGGTTAATAGGGCCACCCTATCAGAAATCAACACCTATGGGATATTCTTGAAATCTGGCTGCACTGTTAGGAGGCGGTGGTGGCACTATCTACATTACGAAAGATTCGAACCTGATTCGACACTGGTTTTAACTGTTCTATATGGAACAACTTCAGCCGGCATTCCGCATCATTTTAGCGCAAGTGTAAAAACTTTTATGTCGTGTGAAGGCTTATTTTATGAGCTTTCCGATTATGGGCATCACCAAAGGTCATTCGTTAATATTCCACGAGAAAAATGAAATTTAGTATAAAAAAAAAAGTCGCGAACCTGTCTTTTTGTTTAATATGGCCATGTGGTTGATTGAATTTCAATTGTACGAAAAATTGGAGAAAATATGGTGAGTTAATTTCTTAAGTAAGAAAGCTGTTTTCCAGGGACGTACCGATAGGAGATAGGAGGTGGGGGAGCTCCCCCCCCCCGGAGGAAGTTTTTTACTCAGCAGTTGGGAAAATTTACTATTTCAGTCAGTCAAAGTTAATAAATTCCGGTAGAGTTGGAAAAATCAAACAAGTCAAAAAGTTTTTATTATTTTATTATTTTTTGCTTTGATACTTGGGAATTTTGAGTTGAGAAGTTGGGAAAATCTAACAACTGGGAATTTTGAGTTAAATCCAACAAATCAAAAGTTTTTTTTTGCTTTGATACTTGGGAATTTTGAGTTGAATCAGTTGAGACCTTCACACCCCCCCCCCAGGAAAAACTCTTCGGTACGTCCCCGCTGTTTTCATATTTTTAGAAGTTTACAACAAAGTTTGACGTTATTTTATTTTTTATTTTTAAAAATTTTAAACGAGGAAAAACAAAAAGAAAAAAAATCAGAACTCAATGTAGGAGGAATTTATGTGATTTGTTTTTCCATTTTCAAGGATTTAAAAAAAAAAACGATTAACTTATGTCTATACTTGTTGTTTAGTTTTTAAGAGAAATTGAATGTGTTCTCTCTATAATTTATAAGTTTTTCAAAGTTCACGAAAAATTATAAGCAATCAATTCTTGTTGTAAACTTTCTTATAAGTAAGTAAGTCAATTAAAATTCTTTCGTTTCCGGATTCAATTTTTCTTTGCTCTTCAGGGTACGAGTTTAACTCGACTTACTCAAAACATTTTTCATCTTCACTGCCTGTAAGTCGTAAAGAAATATTCGACTTCGTTTATTTCTCGTGTACAAATTCTATGATAGAAATTTTGAAATTTCCTCGCCCTTTAATAACAAAGACAGCAACTTTGTAAAATTTGAATCCTTTGTCCCTCAAAATGTATAGAACGTACCAAATAAGTTAAATACCGAAGAGAAATGAGTTAATTTATTGATTTTTGCAATTTTTCAATGCTAAACAAATGGGGAAATAAGTATGGCCATATTTCTAGAAATTCCTTCTAATTTGGCTACCCATGCCTTTTTTTTTTGTGTCTCGGCCATAGATGACAGAGAATTTAGTTTCACATACAATCAACCACATATTTTGAAATTAGATAGACTCTACTACACATTACAGGCTTAACTTCTTGAAGAAAAAAAAGAGCGCTACAGGGAGATCCTTGCCTAGGGTGGCCATATTACCCTTCGGTACCTCGTTTGCTTTTTAGGGACAGATCGATTTCGTCCTTCCATCTAATTTTGGGTTTTCCTCTTTTCCTTTGTTTATATTCTAGAAGCCAGAACATGGTTTGGTATGCCCATCGGTTGGAAGGTACCCTGGCCACGTGTCCCGCCCACCCCCATTTCAAATTTCGGATGGTCTGTATCCAGTTTTTTATATTGGGCAGTCTGTTGTTAATGGTTGTTATGCTGGTGTGATATTTCAAGTTACATCCTAGAATTGATCTCATCATTGAATTTTGGGCACTTTGTATGCTTTTTGTTAGCCTTGTGGCGAGGGACCAGATGGGAGAGCTGTACGTATAAGAACTGGAGCGACACGCATTCAGGATTTCGCTTTTCTGGTCATTTCTGAAGTTACCTGTAGAGCTTAAAATTCTTTCCATGCCAAAGTGACTTTACGATTTATTTCTTTTTCTGTTCTATTTTCTAATGAAATTATTTCTTCCAGGTAGATTGTTTCCGAAACTATTTCTAGTTCTTCCTTTTCAACTTATATTCTTGGGGAGTTTGGGGTTGTAGTTATAATTTTCGATTTTTCGATGTTTTGTGACAATCCGGCCATTTTCCCTTCCTCGTTCAACTCTTTAATCATTCCTACCAGCTCCTCTATTGATTCTGATATAAGCACTATATATCGTCTGCAAATCTCAAGTTGGATAGCTTTGTTCTGTTTATTTGTAGTCCTTTGTCTTTCCATTCTACCTTTCTTAGGATCTCTTCCAAAACTGTATGAAATAAAGTGGGGGACAATGGATCCCCCTGGCGAACACCTTTTTTTATTTGTTCTGTCTGTTATAATGCGGCTCTGGGGATTTGCATACATATTCCTTAGTAGCTTTGTTAGTTATATGTGGGAACCCCTTGATTTTGTAGTGACTTTAGTATGAATTTGTAGTCAAGAGAGTCGAAGGCTTCGTTATAGTTAGAGACTGGATTTTTCGATGATACGTGTGAATTTTGCCCCCAAAATCGGAAAATTCGGCATTAAAAAAAAAACAAGAAAACAAAAAAAAAATGAGAAAAATTAATTTTTATCTTAGTTACGTATTCGATAATTGGAGAATTACAATTCAAAGTAGCAGAGAGGATCGACTCTTTCTTTCTTCGAATGTTCTAATTCTAATTACGAGTGTAAATGTTTTTAGAAATAAAAGAAGAAAAAAACAGCGGCGTCAGAAGGTTGTTTAGGGGGGGGGGGGGGGGTACAAAAATCTGAAATTAAGGTTGACAAACAAGAAAAATGTTTTCTTGTCTCTCAAAAAGTGAATGAAACAAACAAAATGTTGTAAAATGACAGGAATCTCGTAATTTTTTCGGGGCTCCTTTTTATTAACTAGCTTACTCAGTTTTCATTTTTATTAATGGGGGGGGGGGGTTGTAAATGATACTGTGTACCCCTCGGCGAGACTTACTCTGCTATGTGGAAATAGCACATAACGGCTATATTTGATAGTTCGATAATCGTTAGGGTCATATCCGAGCTGTAGTACTGCTAGAGCTCTGTATATACTTCGTGTAAGTACGATCGTCCGCCATTTTAACTCCAAAAACGTGCCCGTGGATGCCGAATCCGACTTGGGGAGCGTACCGCGTAGTCAATTCGGCATCGACGGGCGCGTTTGGATTAAAAATGGCGGACGACTGTACTCTCCTATCTAGAGTTTTAGTACAGCACTTCATTCCTTATAATTTTATTCGACAACAACCAGCATTTTTCTCAGTTTCGGCATTTTTCGGCAAAATAGAATTTTTTCCCGGCGTCCCATTTCTCATGATTCGAACTTCATTTTAACTCTCGTTGATTTCGCCCTAAAGAGAAAAAAGTGCCCAACGCCGAGGAATCCGGTTTCTAGTTATAGTCAACGAATGCCAGGTTCAACTCCATTCCATATTCTTGTGATGTTTCTAAGTATAATTTGATTCATGACCTGAAGGCGATCGAGAGTGGAGTAACCTCTCCTAAAACCAGCTTGTTCTGGAGGTTGCTGCAGTTCCAAAAAATCCTAATTCTTATCGCGGTTCCAGCACTGGCCGGGCATTACTATTTAGTCTAGCCGTGAAAATCGCGGTATCGAACGAGTAACTCAGGTCCACAACTCCAGGCTTTAGAATGCGTCAACTGCACAGCTAAGTTCGACTAATTACTAGGGTTGTAAACGGGAGAGAACATAGCACCGGTACGTGGTATTTGCAAGGCAAAACAATTTGCACCATACGACCGCAAGGTGCCCGCGAAATAAACAATTCAACAGCTCGTGTCAAGTGAAAAACATTGTCTACGCGTTCCAAGCAGCCCCAAATTATGGCCACACTCGAGTCCACCTACCATATAAATTCTATAAGTTGCGCTTTTGAAACTGTCCGCTCGTATCAGCTCTTTTTGAACTTAGGTGGTCTCTCGCCTTGACTTAATTGCTTCCAAATAAATAAAAAAAATAGATATTTCAGAGTAATTACATTGTGTTCGTGGGACGAGAGTCTACATATAGACAACCGAAGCTAAAAATAAACGACAAATTTTTTAAATATTTTCCGTTGATTAAATTTTTTGGCTTGATGTTACTCTCGGGGGGAGAAAAAAATGAACGTACGCTTCGGCGCGACTCGATGGTAAACAATGCTTGCCCGACTTTTCTTTATTTATAATGTGCGGGAAAGTTGCATAAAACGTGCAGCAGTCGCTGAAGGGCTGCTGGAGAAAGGTATTTGTCGTACCCTTGTACACGACCTTCACCGATTGGGTTTATAACGACTTCGATATTCCAGTAAGTTTTCAACCTTCTGATGAATCTTATCGACTGAACAAATTTGGGTCGATAAACGAAGGTTCGAGGCTTCGATTCGCGTATTTCACGAGATCACACACCGCGATAAATTGGAATTAATTCCAGACATCAAACGTAAAAAAACAAGCATGTTCTAGTTTGTCTTTTTTTTTTTTTTTTTTTAATTATGCGACCCGAACCAAAATAAAAGAGTGGTCGCGCTGATTTCTATTTTTAAAGAAACTAGTCGAAGTTCAATTTTATTTTAGACGCGCCATGCAACATCGAATGATGTTACGAGTGAGAAAAATTTACGCCTGATGGATCGGGTCTACTCGGCAGGGGGGAGGCTGTCCGGTGTGTTCTGTTTGAAAATAATAAACGCTGAATGTAATTAATGTTTGGATATTTTGCCGACGGTATTTTTAACCGGCCGAATCGTCCTCTCGGTCTAGCCGCTGCCAAAGTTTAACATGCTCTACTCGTTGATGTGTTCGAGTGAAATTTCGACGTCGTACCTAACGTTATGTTATATTGACTTAAGGAGCGCTGTTCCGGTTGCTCGCAAGTGATAAAAAGCTGATCTGGAGTACGGCAACCGTGAACTCGCAGGTACGTGAAATTAAGCGACCTTGGAGATGAACCGAACAAATGAAGTAGCTTCCGGGGTCAAAGAGAGTTAAATAAAAATATCCGATCGACGCCACTCGAGTCCACAAATTCGACGAATTCGGGTGAATTATACACGCTGCATGATGGCTGCTCAAATGTATAGACTAAGAAAAACTACTTCCCCGGTGCCGGTTTTAAACTTTCTAAAACCTCTGTAAAAGTTCTACTATTAAGGTCCGCTCCGAATGCAATAAATCAAAACCAAAAAATTTAGCTGCGCAGTTGTAAATACCTCAACTTCTAGTCCTTCTGAATTAGTTTTGAGTTTTATTTGGCGTCAACACTTGGCACGGTGCAGAACCTGAAACTGACAAGGCGGAGGGAAGCAGTCTTGATTAGAAAAGATCAGGCTTTTCAAGAACTTAGAAAGGGTACCTTTCGATTATTCGAGTCAGTTATTTTGAATTAATCAGTGAATTACCTGATAAAACGGTGCTTACAAGTAGTGAATATTTGCCGAAGATAACACACAGTTTGCATTTTCGCTTTTCTCCTCTCCCATTCCTCCCCCATTTTCCTAGAAAATGAACTGGTCAAATCCCTGTTCACGCTCCTCGGCGGTGTAGTCCTAAGGTAGGTTTAGTCAAACAGAAGAAAAGAAAGAAAGAAAAACTCCAGTAAGACGGAAGAAAAGAAATAAAATAGACAGAAATACGAGTACAACTGAAAATATGGCACGATAGACGGGTGGGCGGGCTTTCTAGTTCAAAGGGGATGAGCTAGTATCACGTTACAAAAGGGCAGGACCGTAGCCATGAGATGGGCATAGGAGGCACAATAATTTGAAATTTTCAAGGGTTGGTCAACTGAACTGGAGTTAGTAGAATTCAAAGTGTAAAGCTCTATTTCATTTTATTTATTTTTCATTTATTTATTTTGTTTTGCTCGACGTTCTTATAATTTTAGTTTCAGTCAAAAAACCCTCCCAATAATTCAAAATTTTCCTGTCAGAGTTTGTAAATAATTTAGCAGCAAATATAGCAGTCTTTGTTTTTTCCTTTTTTCTTTTCTCGACAACCTAGCAATTTTAATTTTCAGCGAGAAAAATTCAAACTTTTGCTTCCTGGGGAGGGGGTGAGGTCTCCAAATTTCATGTTAGGCAATGCGGATATTATTGTATCAGTTTAAAGGATCGCTAAATTCATTTCTGATAACCGCTTGCCCCAATCTGAAAATTGTGGCATCAGGTGGGGGGAAAGGAAAAAGGCTCCAGTTAAAAGGTATCAATATTATATGGTTATCGTTTCACAGGTTTTGATGGCCACTGCATTCATTTCTGATAACCACTTGCCCCTAATTTGAAAATTCTGGTATCTGGGAAGGCGTAAGGGTCGCTCAAGAATGAAAGTTGCTTTTCGCTATGGCCTTGAATTTGTACCCCCTGATAGGGAAGGCGTAAGGGTCGCTTAGGGAAAAAAGTTGCTTTTCGCTATGGCCTTGAATTTGTATCCCGGATCTACTGAGATGTTTTAAAACCCAATAAGACTGATAAAGATGTGATAAGACTTGTTCATAGCAATTATAATCCTCGAAGGCCCATTAAGACTATGTTTATACTTGTTCAAATGCATACTGGAGGCGCTGGAGAACGCATCAGTACCCACGTGCCTACGTGGAATTATTCGGGACTACTTCCAGGGCCGGATAATTGTGGCGGAAACTGCTACGGGCGCGGTGCAGTGCGAAATATCGTACGGTGTTCCGCAGGGATCAGTCATTGGTCTACTCGTGTGTAATATCGCGTTTGACGGAACCCTGCGAGCAGAGGTACCACTAGGGGTGAATATCATTTGCTATGCCGGATGACACCCTGGTAGTCGCAGTCGAAGACGACGTAACCACGCTCGAAAGGAGGGTGAACACGGGGCTGGAGGCAATGACCCGTTGGATCGAGTCGGCAGGGTTGTGCCTAGTAGCCCAAAAGACGGAAGTGGTGCTATTTACACGCACACCCCCCTTCCTAAAGAGAGCGGTGATTGTGCCTTGTACAGTCCTGAAGTACTTCGGGCTGTGGTTCGACGGAAAGCTGTCATTTAGAGAGCATTCAAAGAAGACAGCGCAGAAAGCGAAAAGAACGTGGCCGAATTAAGCTGACTCATGTCGAACCTAGAGGGGTCGACATAGAAGAAACATAAGCTGCTGGCCAACGTTGCCATGTCGGTCCTCTTATATGGGGCTCCAATCTGGTCCGACACCATCGGAGCCAAGGAGTACAAAAGAACCGATCTGGTATGGGTCCAATAAAAGACTGCACTAAGGTGTATCAGCGCCTATCGCACTGTCTCCACAGTGGCAGTTTGCGTTCTAGCAGGTATACCGCCGGTGGAGTTAGCCACCGACGAGCAGAAGAGGGTATACGGCGCGACGCGGAAGATGCTACCGAAGAGCAGAGCAGCGCTAGGGGCCAAGTGTGATTTTAGACAATCCACGCTCCGCATGTGGGAAGAGCGGCTCTCCCGCAATGCCAAGGGGAGTGGACTCGTCTGCTAATATGCTACCTCGGCGCGTGGTTGGGTAGACGCCATAGTCAGTTATCTGACGCAGGTGATGAGCGGTCACGGTGTCTTCAACAACTACCTACATCGGATGAGCAGAGCCGAGAACTCGCGGTGCTCCTACTGCACTGAAGGAAGGCGAGATGATGACGCCTGGCACACACTGTTCGAGTGTCCGGCATTCAACCGAGAGAGGGAAAAGCGGCGACCACCTTCCGAAATGAGGACGTTGAGCCACTTACTCCCGAGAGCCTGGTCCCGATAATGCTGAAGAGTAGAATGAGATGGGATCTGGTAGCTGCCTTTGTCAAGAAGATACTGCACCGCAAGGTGGAAATGGAGTGGCAAAGACAAAGGCAGCGGTCACAGCACCCAGTGCCGGCACTAGCTATCATCGACGACGAGGTCGCTGTTGCTGACAGTTGAAGAGGAAGATCTTGGGCAACTCTACAGTGAAGATGAAGGAGACGAATAAGACGCCGTAGACCCGCCGCCGAGAAGAGGCGAGAGGACCTCAAAGCGTTTTCCCCTATCCTGATGCAGGCCCATTCGGTGTCATTCCGGGATAGGGGTGCGATGTCCCGGGGTCAATTCATCTATTCTGACGGGTAGTACACCCCACATTGGGCAGTACCAAAAATTTCTTGGGCATCTGGAAACAAATTTGAACAGTTCCAAAAAACAATAGTACATACATACGTTAAGGAAACTTTTTTACTCGCTGTTTCTTTTCTTTGTCTAGTTTAACTTTGAAAATTTCCGAGTCAAAAATATTATATATTTGACATTAGATTGTATTTCTTCTAGGAAGGGGGGGGGGTGTAGAAGCAAAGAGAAATTGTGATGAAACCAGCAATTTTTTGAGTTGAGCAGCTCCAAGAAGAAGTTAGAATACACGCTGCCAGACGCATTAAGACTGACAAACAGTCAGCCAAGACTTACCAAAGACAGTGGGAGCCTTAGGACTTACGAAAACTCAGCTGCCGTCATTGATTTGTACCAATTTCACTTGAAAGCAGTGTCTTCTCGTCAGAACGTGTTCTGACGTTATCCCATCGTTAGTGACTGAGTAACACATTCTGAAAACTCAGTCACTGAAGCTGGGACAACGCCTGGAAACGTTCTGCCGACAAAAAATATTATGCTGTTTTCAAGTGAAATTGATGCCAACTTCAATCAGTGACATGAAATGGTCTGACCCCTCCCGCTTCCTTGCGACTTCATCAAATAGTAGTTTTTCTAATTTTAGCATCCCTCCATTACCCCCACTCCCTTTAGATGAGACCGGACCCCCTCAGTCAAGACCAGACCCTCCTCGAACACTAGGTTGTTTATGCCACTATAGGCAACTAATTTCTCACATACACTTCAAGGCCAACGATGGACTAGGAAGACCCGCTAAAACCACTTCACGACTCATTAAGACTATTCGTGTAACTTCCCCAAACGGTTAGAACTCACTAAGACGTACTAAGTTCATGTTAAAAGTCACTAAGATTGATTAGGACTTATCACGATGCAGTTCAAACACATAAGTTCACTAAGACTCTATTAAGACTAATCAAGAATCGTTGGAATTCTGTTTGCACTTGCTAAGATTTTGTAAGACTAAAAATCATTGAATCTTAAGTTTATTCAGACCGTGTTAAAACCAATTAAGATCCAACTAAAACTCATTAACACTTACAAAGAAACATTAAGACTCCGCTAAGAATTACGAAGATTCGTTACCATTCATTAAAACTATGTAAATACATATATTCATTAGAACTACTCAGATCTCTTAGGGTCTATTTGGATTGGCATTTTATGCAGGACATTACGCAGAAAGCTACGTACGGAGATCTTATAACTCTGAGTTTGGCTTTTTCACGCAACCGGGGAAGGGTCAAGGGTCCAGTTGTTAAATACATTAAGGTTTTTTCAAGCTATTTCAGAATTTGTTTAACTTGACAAAGATTGAGCTTTTGGAGTCTTTAGTCCGGAATCCTAGCACTGTGATTCCTCCTTACTCCGAAGTAGACCACGTTTCTATGTTTTCACATTAAACATAACAGATGTTTACCATAGCGAAAAGATTTCTACTCTCGGAGGGGTTAGAATGAGTTATCTGTTGTAAAAAACCTTGGCAAACCTTTGGCTCTTATTCGTCAGCTCTGAGATACCATTTTCTGGACGAACAAGTTTCATCTGGCTGCTGGCCTATTCTCCTTGATGGTTCGCATTCACCCAGGCCAAACTAGTGCGAACATATCGTTCTCACTCCATCTTCCAACTGTCACATTAACTCGCAGCACCAGAATGAAGAAATCAACGGAATGGCCTCTCAAACAACAACACATTTTGCATACACAAGCTTCACTGGGCTGAATTTTTCAAACCATCTTTCTAAAGCTTTCCCGCAAGATGAGTTCTTTATTAAAATTTCTTCTGGCGAAACGATTTATCAAAAGCTATATGCATCTGGAAGTTAGCCAGCCTCTAGAGTCGATGTGCAGGCTCAGCCCCGTCATTAAACTTTTAAGGTTTGGAGCTTGCTCAGTTCACATCGCTTCTCATGACGTGGAAAAAGAGTAGTTGGCCGACTCCTCGCGGATGCGATTCTTCAATTTGGCTGTCGTTGCGAAAAACTTGGGCATCCTATGGGGCGACGAAATGACACGTATCAACGTTTACAATGAAATAATCGTTTTGGCATAAATAATATCGTCTATGATTATATGTCGCCGCGAATTTCGAGGCTTTATAGTTTGACGTAAACAAGCATGTGTTCGAAATCACGCATTGAGTACCGAATTCTTGGGCTCATCAACTATAGGAATTCATAAATCTCGCACTGTCGTATTCGGTATTATAGCTCTTAAACGCCATTGAACAGGGCCGATCGACGGGATGTTTGAAATTGGTTCCCGTGAAAAGCAGACCAGCGAGAGTTTCCCCAGTAAACAGTGTTTGAAATGAAAACATGAAACTTACGAATGAAACAGATCGTGAATATTCGCTTTTTATGTTTCTTTTGGAGGACGCGATGACTTTTCGGCATCGATGAAGAAGCTTACGAAGTATCGAAAACAGAGTATACAAAATACGAGATGCGACATAGAGGTGTTCGCGAAAACAAGATCGTCGACTGGATGTCGATAAACGGAAATCTCGAATTTTACGATCATACGCGGAGCAGTATCGCGAAAATGGGCAATGCAATGGAGCCCCGTCAATTGAGGGTGAATGACAGCACACGTCAATTGCACAGAATGGGTAATTCGAGAAAAGCCCGAAGTTTTTGCGCTTTTGTACACGTGTGGGAAGCCAACAGTCGCGAATAACGCACGCTTTTTATTCGTGTTTGTCGTTGCGAGCGAGTTCGAGAACATTGTACACCTGATCAACAATTTTTTGCAAATGGCTACGTAGGTGACTCTCGTTTCATCCTGGAAGGGTTGTTGACATCGCGTCGATAGAAAACCTAATTTTGGTTACAATCGCTTTTGTGCAAGCAAATGAGGGGGAGGAACGAATTTTCTGCATTTTATTCATAAAAATGGAAGTACGTTGGTTCCACATTTGATACAGAATGATTCAGCAAGATACGTGTTTTTACATTGCACATAAATGCAAATCTGTTTGTGAAGAGGCGGTATTTTGCAGTTTGCTTGCACAGTTACTGCATATGGAGTTCGTATCTACCCGCGTTTGTATATTACACACGACCACAAATGCAAACATATCGCAACAGGCATAGTTGTTTGAAAAACTTGCTCGCACAACTAAGTGTATCTACAACTTCAGTTCATAACTAATGCACATTCTTATACAATGCATACAAATGCATCTATGAGTAATATATATCTACCTGGTGGTCACGACTGGCAAATGCAAACTTATTAGTAGTTTGCTTACACCACGACCTGAATCCACTACTTCAGTTTCTTATCTGTACATGTCTATGCATTGCACACAAGTTCAACGGAGAATCTGATTGGGAACACGCGAGAATCTGTGTGAACGTGAGGTAGTCAGCAGTTGGCTTGCATAGCTACAAAATACCTTATGTAATGAGCAGCATACACATACAACCACAAAACTGCAAATCTGATTGTCAACGCTTAATTGTTAGCAATTTACTAGCACAACTACACCTACTATCATACTTTTTTTTTTTATTTTTATTATTTTTTTTATCTATCAATACGTGTTTGTCCATTGCACACAACTGCAAACGTGGAACTGATTCGCAAACTTGCACAAATTGGCAGTTTGCTTGCAAAATTTAACATCTACAGCCCCAACCCTATTGACAATTGTATCTCTATATATACCGGATTTAATCTAGATATGTCGAATTATGCCAGATTCTATATCGACATCCCGAATAAATCCCCGTTTAAATATCGACATTTTCGATATAGTCATTTGACGTGATTTTTCTATATAGATACAATCTCGACATTTTCTATATAGGTAGAGATGTGATTTTTCTATATAGATGCAATCTCGACATTTTCTATATAGGTAGAGATGTGATTTTTCTATATAGATACAATCTCGACATTTTCTATATGGACGGAGACGTGATTTTTCGATATCGATTTTAAAACGCAAAAGTCGAGATCTACGAGAGTCCCAATAAAATTCTGCCTGCCGACAATCTTTTCGGAATAATTTTAATATTTAAATGTTTTTATTTCCTTAAGACTCGTACCAATGCATTTTACTTTTGCGATGGTTTACTTTCTTACATACATTATTCACTATTGATGCATCATGATGAAGCTCGAGGATTCTATAGTTTATACTTATTCTAGAAACCGCGAATCAAAATAAGTATCATTCTGTGTTATGTTAACTCCCTAATTTGCCTAACGAACTGACTATTCGAGTTGACATAAGGAGCTCCAATCTGTATTGTTCACGCGATAGAATCGTGCAAGAATAAATAAATGAATGAATAAAGTGCTGAAAAAGTCATCACTTTCGGGAACATTTTAGTCGATTAAAATTGTCACATGAACTCATGTGAAATGGAAATTCTATAATAACTGTTAACTTAATTCTCTAAATACTTTCATTTTCGCGAGTTATACTGTGACACAGGCGTACGGGTCCCGATGTGCAAAACCGAAATCTTGTAACAAAAATTTTTGCTACATTGCCGCAAGTCTGTTACACTGTCACAAAAACTGTAGTTTATAAATTTGCTAAATGGGAACGGACAGATGGCGCTGGAGTCAAACTGCGACAGGAAAGAGTGAAGCAAATCAGCTACATAATAAATTGTTACATTGTAACACTTTATTTTCGTAACACGGTAACAAAAACGTGTTACTGTGTCTCAATTTGGAAGTAGAAAATTTTCGAATATTTCATCGCTGTAATACATTTATGATGTGCATGTGTGTGAGAGCGTAAATAGGTGACAGCTACGAATTCAAATTAGAGTAGAGTTCGTGGTAGGTATGAGAAGTTGGTTTTTGATCGCTTTTTCCGCTACTAACTGCAAATATTGTTGAGTCAATTTTGCATAGTCAACCTAATGTCTGGGGGGGGGGATCTGTTTTGACCAAGAAGGAAGGGTATTAAACGGGGTGCTAGAATTAGGAAAACCAATTCTTGACTAACCACACCCCTTGACCTCTCTTTGGCTATGCTACTGATAATGATCAATAAAAACATTGTTTGCATTCTAACTGGTCTATGGTAGATTTACATAATATGTATAAAGTTTTCGTTAAGCGTATTTCTTCCTTAAAACTTATGGTCCTCCATCCAGAAAGCCATTAGCGACTCGCTTTACTAGGTGCTAGAGTATGTAATTATGTAACAATTATGCGCAATTCGCGCAATCCCAGGGACCGGAGCTTGCGGTTTGCATTTTCGCTTTTGTTTTCCACGTATACTCGTATATGAACAAGTGTCAGTGTGTAGTGTACAAAGGCCGATGACCAGAGTGAGAGCGACTCATTCTTTGATGAGAATCAACGAAGAAACATCTGGTCCGAGTTTTATTGCCCTGTTCCGGGAATGTTGCCTCTTGCCTCTGTGATATGTTCCCAAACACAATATACGCTATAAGGAACAAAGGATACATTCCTAAAAAAGAGAAATTGATCGTCCTTCTGCAACCACGGTCTCGATTTAAAAATAACGTTGAAAACCGGCTGGAAGAGATATAGGGCAGTTTGTATTAGGTTTTCGAAGTGCGACGTATCGTTTATTTTTGAATGCGTACGAGTTGTTAGTGTAGAATTATTTCAGTGCGGTAGAATATCGGTTTCGTAATTAAAACTATTTCGATTCGAGTTTATCTTGTTCGAAGTGTCATACTCATCGACACCGACTAGAATTTTGAATGCCGAGGGGCAGATGTCACCGGTATTCTCCCCAATCACTTTTGCTGTGCAAATTGGAAGGCCGTCTGAAGAAATTCAAGTTGCCTTGCAGTGAGGTTGTGGGAGCTAGAATTGGCTCCTCGTAAGCGATCATCACGAGTATCAACCACAGTAAGTACCAATAAATTTGTACATTATATTTCTTTTCTTACTATTCATAAGAAGTTTTCCAGGTTATATCTCTGTGAGGATGATCGACAGTTTGCATGAGAATTCTGCGAGGCAATATCGAATTGATTCTTGCAATCGGAGGTGTAACAAATGAGGGGGGCTGTCCCCCAATCAGTGGAATTGGAAAAATTGGCCAAATTCTTGCCAATTGGCAAATCGAACGATCTGGACACTCGACATTTTTTATTTAACCAGCAGAGTCCCACCGACAAGTTGGGAAAATCGACAAGTCAAAACTTTTTTTGGCTTTGACAGTTTATTTGACCAGCTCATAGAGGGGAATTTTGAGTTAAGGAGTTACAAAATTCCGGAAGGTCAAAAGCTTGTTTTGGCACTACAGTTAGGAATTTTGAGTTGAGTAGTTGGAACTTTCACAATTTTACCCTCCCCCGCCCACCCTAATGAAAACTCTTTGCTACGCTCCTACTCATGATTCTGATGTTGGTGGTGGTTCAGTGGGTAATCCTGATTACAGAGTTTATTACAATTATTAGAATTTTGAGGCACCCCCATTCTGAGAATCTAACTTTGTGACATACGGGACCCTTTCCATACGATCCGTTATTTCATAGTCTATCCGAAACATTCAACACCTAAGAATTGCAGTTTTATGGGTCAAGTGGCATTGCTTCTAGTACGACGATTTTATTGTTTACGATAGTAGCTATTTTGAAAACACATACCGTATAATTATGCAATTGAATAATGGTCGATTTACATTATGGAAGGAAAAATTCAAGTTGATAATGGAAACTGAAAACTTGGGATATTTTGTGAGAATTTAGAATCTATCTTTACCACAGGGCTAATTTTGATATTATTTTTGTTAGTTACGAAACGAATTGGATGCCACGTTTAACGATGTTTCGGAGCCGAACCTGGACGGTAGTGACGATGGTGAAGACGTCGAAATAAGCGAGGATGAAGACGACATTATTATTATTATTATTATTATTATTATTATTATTATTATTATTATTATTATTATTATTATTATTGAATAACTTTTTTTGAATAACTTTTTATTAGGCAATGAAATACAATGTGCAGAAATACAAGTAACGCCCCTATGCGCCTAAGACGCGAGCGGGGCGTGAGAACAATAACAATAATAATCACTTATAATAAGGATGAAATAAGTTGCCTAAATTAGCGAAGTACAAGAGAGTAGATGATAGATCTAATTATAAACTGACATCTTAAATGAGACCTTGTAGGAAAAGGCAGATAGAAAGAATGAAATTTAAATAGGTAAATAGTAAGCATACATAACAGCATAAGCAACCGATTATTTATTATCCATAGAAACCGGTATTTATGACAGTCCGGTCATAGGAATTTAGTACTGTAAGAAATGAATATGCACTATCTATATGTGTATATATATAAGTAACACAATTCGGGGCAGACGAGTAATATACGATAGTTTATAAACCGCAGCTGAATAAGCACTAACTGATAATAGTATTTAAATAGAATATTAAAACTAATATGTAAAGATCAAATAACATCAAATAAAATAAGCTCCAGATGAAGGGCATACAGTAATGTCAGAACCAGCATTTTAGGCTGGACATACTTAGTAGTCAAGAACCAGTCACATGAACAGACTATAAGAGGCAATAGGCACCATGGAATAATATGAACAGATTTCACATACACAACCCTTAGAGGAAAAGATTGACTAACGTAAATAAGCAACAAATAGACAGAAATGCAGCAAGATAAACAACAAACAAATAAACCACCACATAGTTAAACCATACATAGACAAACAGATAACTCACAGACAAGCAAAAGCGCCAACAAAAATATAAAAAATATATAAATAAAATAAAACAACAATAAATATATATAAATATAAATAATACAACCAACAATCACAGACAACCAAGAACGCACACAGACAACTGCAGAGAAATTTAACAACAGGGACAACAGAAAACTGTAGGTCAGGAATAGTCAGGGACATGGGGACACCCCGTCGAACCACTTCCATGAGCCTCTGGGTAGCCAACACGCATGAATCCGGCTCTGCGCTCGCTGCCGCCGCACCCAGCCAACCGGTGCCCAAAGTAAAAGCACTTAAGGGCCCCGCCGGCCAGCCTACGACGGCAACTGCGCACAGCGTCCTCGCTGCGTCGTACCAGCCGGATCATTGTGGCACCGCCCGCGCATGTTATTAATCCCCCAGCCTGCAGCCCTACTTCAATAGAATCAAGGTACTGCTGTCTGGGCGCCGTGCCGGCTGCGTAGCGGTATTTATCTAACAGCTGTTCCACGTTCAATACACTTTTTCGTGTTTTATCAACTGATATTTTCCAACGTATCAGCCGAAGTGCAGAGTGGTTTTAGGTACTTTTACGTTTTTATCAGCCGTTTTTTGATAGTTTCGTTTGAATAGTGAATTTAGATTAAATCTGATCAAACCGGCCAGGACTCATGGGAAATGGGGCGTAATTCGCGTCCTATATGCTCCAGGCAACCCTCCAGAACACCCACCGCCCGCCGAGGCAAAAGCGGCAGACCAGAGGACTGCAACCGTGGTCAGCTCCAGGACAGTAACCAGTTTTAATTTTTCTCGGAATTTCAGAGTACTGTCTATGTAATTTTGATATCATTAATTTCTTTCACTTCTTTTACAGGCTAGAATGCCGGGAGAATCACCCTGAAGCTCCCTTCATGTCCAGAATTGGCTTACAGAGTGTATTTAGCTGATCATTGGTACACTGCGATCAAAGCTGTTTCAAAAGTCGTTCGATAGAGGATTTATTTTATTTTATTTTTTCCAGTGAACTTAGTACTATTTTCTTGAATTCTCCTATTTTAATGTTTTCATATTATTATTATTATTATTATTATTATTATTATTATTATTATTATTATTATTATTATTATTATTATTATTATTATTATTATGCTGATTGCAATTAAATGATTTTTGATTGTGTGAGTCCAATAGGGGCATATCTTCGTCGGTGCCCCCCTCGTTCAAGGCCGCTATCACTCATTGTCTCACATGAAACTCTACGTATACTAAAACCAATAAACTAACAAAACATTTAACTTACATGAACACTTTTAAAACGAACTCTAACGTCAATAAATAACGAACAATAGTGGATGCAGGCACCGGCGATAGTAGTAATAGTAATGATAGATCCTCCATTTCGGGCCATGTGGCCCATTAGGAGTATGTTTGATATTTGAAAATTGTAATTTTGCAAATATATCCTTTGATTGATTGATTGATTGATTATTGTTATTATTGAATTGAATTGAATTGAATAACTTTTTATTGTTATTATTATTATTATTGTTATTATTATTATTATTATTATTATTATTATTATTATTATTATTATTATTGTTATTGTTATTATTGTTTGCTGTAATACTTCATATACAACTTTAAAAACTTGCGAATGTTGTTATGTTTACATTTTTAGATGTTGATCTTGCCCTGTTCAGTATGGAGGTTTATTATCGCTTAAATTTGTACTTTGGTTCTTTTCAGTGTACCATTTTTCAATGTAATACCAGCAAAATGGTAGAAGAAATTGAGTACCAAAAAAAATTCAATATTCCTGCCCTGTCACTGTGTCAGTATACAAAGGCGTTACTGGAAAATTTTTTGGGTCGTAATTTTTTCAGTCGTGTTGACCTACATTTGTCTCGGCATTGTTGGATTTTTGGGGGGAGGGGTAATTGCTGTATCACATAATACTAATTCGTTTACAAATTTTTTATAACTACGAGTATAAATATAATTTGCATTTAAATTTTTTTTTGGGGGGGGGGATTTTGATTATTTCCTTACTCCCCCCCCAAAAATGGGGTTAATATTATTCGCCCTCCCCCCACCCGGCAACGCCCATATCAGTATAGCATTTAAAACATAATTCTATTGAAAACGAACAGTATAGTGAATGTGTGCGTGAGCATCGAAAATAGCTATATAGAAACAACCCAGAAATGAGATCGAAAAATTCTATATCAAAAAAGCTATATAGAAATTTGACTTCAGAAGCGATATAGGTACGATATAGCAATGTCGATATAGATACGATATAGCCCTGTCGATATAGGTACGATATAGCCCTGTCGATATAGGTACGATATAGCACTGTCGATATAGATACGATATAGCAATGTCGATATCGAGTATATATCCGTACAATGTCGACATTCTATATCGTCATTTGTCGAGATCAATTAGCAATATTCGAGCTGGAAACGATATCGATTTAATCTCGACGTCGATTTAGAATCCGGAATAAATCTGACATAAATCCGGAATAATTGTCAACAGGGAATCTACATACGGTTGTACGCTGTACTTAAATGCAAATGTGAAGGTGATTATGAAGGACGCGGTGGTTTGCTATTTGCTTGCATGACTACAGCTACTATGTTCCATTCGCATCTGCACGCATTCGTAGAGGGACTGTTGTACCTTGGGAGTGTTGTATCATGGGGCTCTCGCAATTTTTTCTATAAGAATTGTCAAGAAAGTGAAAAATGATTTCTTGACACCAGAGGCACATTTCACGATTCCAGGTCACATATTGTGTTTATCCATTACTCGTAAATACAAATGGGAACCAGATTGCAAATATGCACTTATTTGCAATCTGCTTGCAAAGCTCTACATCTACTACTCCATTTTCTTATCTATACGCATTTGTACAGTGCACATGAATGCAAATGTGAATGCAATTGTAAAGACACAGCGGGTTACAATATGTGCTTGAATAATAACAGCAACTACATCCGAGTATTTTCACTTTTTGTCCGGTGTGAAGTCTTTTGTAATACCGGATGGCAAACGTCACCTATTTTCACATAGGCACCTATTTTTAGGGGAATTGGTAAAATTTCACAAAACTAAGCCAAAACACAAAAGACTAAGAATAAGCCTAGTGTACTGGGTATAAAATATCTCATAATTTTTAAAATTCTTCACTGGTAACAACGTTACAATTCAATATACGAGTACTTATCCGCTGTAGGTATTATTCCTGATCTAGAAAACAAGACTATTGCAGACGTGTCTAGAAAAATATAGATTCAATATTTCAAGACATGATTTCAGGGACGTACCAATCGGGAGGGGGGAATTCGACTCCCTATTTTTCACTCAGCAGTTGGGAAAATTTACCATTTCCGTCAGGCAGAGTTGGGAAATTTCAGTAGATGGATCAAAAGATCAAAAGTTGGGAAGATCCAACAAGTCAAATTGTATTTTTTCCCTTTGCTTTGATACCTGGAAATCCTGAGTTATGACCCCCTCCCCCCCTCCAGGAAAAACTTCTCGATACGTTCCTGCATGACCTATACTGATTTAGATTAGGGGCTTAAACTAAAAAGTGTTAACACATCTTTTCATTCAGTTTTAAAACAAACAAAAAAGAAATTAGCGAAAATACGTCGGTTTTTTTTTGAACTCCGTGTACAGTGTCCAGTACTTTAAAAATCAAAAGTTAGCGACCCTAACATATAATTGTACACTACAGCATGAGGAATGCAAACCTGATTGAGAACACGCAATTGTTCGCAATTTGCTTGCACAACTACACCCTCTACCTTAGACATGTTTATACATGTAGGTACATATAGGGTTGACCAAAAAGACCTGACACATTTCGAATGTTAATTTCTTTGATTCCTGACATCGCACCAAAATGGTTGAAAAAAAAAACCCATAAAGTAGAGAAAATAAGGTTTATTTCAAAAATATAACATTAGCCAAATGGTGGCCATTTTTTGCGTGATGCAGCCATTGAGCCGTTTCTGAACATTTTCGAACACAGTTTTCAGTGTCGCACGAGAAATTTGATTCATGACGGATATTCGCCTTCAGTTGATCCAGATTACGCGGCTTGTTAAAGTATATACGTGCGATTTTAAATATCCCCACAGAAAGTAGTCACGCGCCGATAGATCGGGCGAGCGCAGTGGCCAGGGGAATGATGTTAAACGAGGAATGACGCGCTTCCCGAATGTTTTGCCAAGCAAATCTCGCGTTATGGTCCATGTGTGGCAGGTAGTGCCGTCTTGTTGAAACCATGCGCTGCTCATTTTTCTTTTCCTCTTCCAACAAGATGGCGTTATGTACCACACATATGTTAACAAGCCGCATAATCTGGATCAACTGAAGGCGAATATCCGTCACGAATCGAATTTCTCGTCTGCGAAACTGAAAACTGTGTTCGAAAATTTCCAGAAACGGCTCGATGACTGCATCACACAAAATGGCCACTATTTGGCTAATGTTCTATTTTCAATATAAACCTTATTTCCTCTACTTTCTATTGTTTTTTGAACCATTTTGGGGCGACATCGAGAACTGAAGAAATTCTCGTTTGAAATGTGTCAGTTTTTTTTTGGCCAACCCTGTATATAGCATGCAAATGTAAATGTGAACCTGATTGCAAAGATGCATCTATTTGTAAGTTGCTTGCAAGACTTTATATCTACTACTTCAATATACACAAGTTTGTACATTGCACATAAATTGAAAACTAAGTGGTTTGCAGTTTGCTTGCATGACTAGAGCTGAACTACATTCACTTTGTATCAACACATTGTGCACTTTTTATCTACGCACCTTTTTATGAACATGCACTTGTTTGCAATTTGCTTGCACAACATCTCTACTACTTCAGTTTCTTATCTACATAGGTTTTTATATTGCATACAAATGCAACTATGAATCTCATTGTCAACACACGCTTGTCTGCAATCTGCTTGCACAACTACGACTACTAAGTTAGTTTCTCGGCTATACACGTATGTATGTGGCAAACTAAAACCAGATTGCACAACGTAGTTCACAATTTGTCTGCCTCACTTGCAGTGCAACATCAACATGAACTTATAGTTTCTGTTTCATCGTCTCTGAAGCGCATCACTACTATATGACACTACACACAGCTTTTTCTTTTACACGATCCTGACATGCAGTGCACGAACAACTCCATCCAGCATTCTGTTTGCGTATGTCACATAACGCATGTACCAAATAAATCGGCGCAACGTCTAAGTCGTAAAAATTATACATCGCATCATTCGCCATCTGTTGCCGCATCTTAGAGAGATAAAAATTTAAGAAAAATACCTAATTTATGTTACACTTCGAGTGAAATATGGAGAAAAGCAACTCTTCGCCTATTTAGTAGAGTCGATTTTAAAGAATTATAACGAATGCGTATAATGTCTGTGCAGTCGTATAAATATTTTCAGGAGCACGTTTTCGCTTTGATTATTACGATACGATTTTATTTGCGAATTCCCGTTTTTATTTTTGCAATATGTTACATAGGTCAGTACTTGAGTTCCCCGGATCGGTTACAGTTTTGATGAACTAGAGGGTGAGTTGTTTATTTACGCCAGTATTTGTTTGCGGAATGGCACGAGGAATGATTGCTGCGTTTAGTGACCCGATATGATATTTGTTTGCGGGAAAGGCGTACAGCCACATCTCATGTATTAACGACTTCATTAAGGAGGGAATTTTTCACTTCATGCAGCGGCAAGGTGATTTTTGTCATTCCTACGATGAATTGGGAAGCACTGGAAATTTACGACTCAGTTTGCCACGAGAGCATAACTTCACTCCAGGAGGATCTAATAGACCCTCTGGATCAAAGTTTTGCTCTCTGGCCTCATCTTTGCCCAGTTTCTTTGCTAAGACTGACTTCACTCAATTCAGTCGTTGGTCGGAGCTAATAAAATTTGTGAAACTGATTTGTGATTATTGCTGTATTGTAGGAATGCCAGAAATTTAAATTTTCTAGAGAATTAAATAAAAAGGAAGTTAATTTTTATATAATTGTAAAAAAAGGTAACAAAACAATATCGAAGTAGATTTCGACAACGTGCAGCAGAGTACAACTTATTGGGGAGAAGTCGCACGTTATATTAGAGCACCTAGAAACACCCGAGCATTGACATCCGCCATTTTGAGTCGCCTGGTGCCCGACGATTTGAATTCGATACGCGGAACGTCCCGGGTAGTGAATTGTGAATCGCCAGGCACTAAGCGACTCAAGATGGCGGATATCAGTACTCGGGAGTTTTCAGCTACTCTAGTTATATCAGCTAGAAACTACATTTTCATCGAACACATTTTACTCTTTCAAACTGGCATAAGTCAAGGAGTTTCCAACTTTAATGCCTTGCAGCCCCCGAAATACCAATTTTTCACGAGTCATTTCTATGACAGATATACCACTCAAGACTATTTTCTAGTTTTCGCCAAATAAAACGCTACAGAGAGTGGGGTGGAAAACAGTTTTCATTGTATTTTGAAAAATCACTTCTTCTGACTTAGGCCGCTTTGGAAAAGAGCTCTTTATTTGTAAATCAGTCGATAGTAACCCTGCGATTACATTTGCCGCCGTACCTATGTGAAACTATTCGGTAGGCCGAGATTACATTTAGCAGTATTTTTCTTTGTTCTTTTTTAATTTTGTTTTTATTCTTCTGATTTATATTTGGGTAGTATATTGTGCTTCCACATTCAGTTAATAATCTAAATAGTGCTGAATATAATATTTTCCTATCCTTGTATTTAAAACCAAAAGTATTTCTATTATAAGGCTGTTATTGTTTTTTTCCAGCATATAGCTCACGTGTTCGCTAAAGTTGAGATTTTCATCCAGGATCACGCCTAAGTACTTCATTTATTATTTAGATGTTAATTTTTCGTTATTTAAACTCAATATTTCTTTAATTTCAGATTTTATATTTTGCTTATTATGCTATTTTGTAATGAGTAGATAAGATATTTGTTTTTGATTCTTTTAGTGTTCTATTGATTTTTAATTGACCATTTTGATGTCATTTCTATTTTGTATTCCTGCAATTAATAGTAGATAATCTGCAAGCTTATCAAGTTGATTTTCTTTTTGAAATTTACAGTAAAACCTCCTACAACGGTCACTCCAAATAGCGGCACCCTCTAAATAACGGTCAATTTTCTTAGTCCCTACTTGTGTTATGGGAACTTTACATTACACCTCTATTAACGGTCATTCTAAATAACGGTCACAAAATCTTGTAAAATTTCGAATAAAACACTAGAAACACGAATAATTCTGAATAAAAAGCTTGGTACTGAATGAACATGAAAGTGAAGAAAGATAAAATGATTGTAGGTACATACACAATGAGTGGGCAGGCGGATGATCATTGTCAGTTCGTAAGACGTTATTGACGAAGCTCAGCTCATCTAAACAGACAGAGATCACCACTTTTCTCAAATAATTTTTCAAGTACAGTATGTAACCGCTATTTTATAAGTTATTCACTAAAAATGTACATACATATATTCTCTGTGAATTAAACCTAATTTTTAACGGTCACTTTTCATTTTTCACCTCCTTTAGCGGGCACCTCTACTTTGCGGCCACCTCCAAATAACGGGCATTTTACCTGGTCCCTTGGGTGACCGTTACTTCGAGGTTTTACTGTATTACAGTTTTTGTAAATCTTGGCCGTAGCTATATTAAAAATAGTTGGTGAAAGTGACGAGCTTCCGGAAACTCCAGCTTTCAGTTTTTTATTTTTTGTAGGATAGTTTCTTTTATATTACTTTGACTATAGAATTGTATTTCTCTATTTTCTAGAAAACTTCCAACTACGTTTACAATTGCACCCTGAAAATTATTTTGTCTTGAGCAATCTAATATGGCGGTCCATTTGATGTTGCCAAATGTTCTGATTACATCAAAGTTTATAAATATTATAATTTTACAGCTGTTTTTATTTTTATATTCATCTAGAGTATTCATGCTTTCTTCAGTTGCCCTTTCTGTTGATTTACATTTTATGTAGCCAAATTGATTTTTGTGCACGCCATTGCCTTCATTTATTTTTTCTTAGATTTTAGTTCGTATTATTTCTTCATAAACTTTTCTTAAATTTGACAATATTGGTCTGTATGAATTTGGTAAGAAGGGTTCTTTATCAGGGTGGCCACTATTTTCGACGAATTTTTTTCCCTGACTTTTTCAGAGACAAATTTTCTCCATAGAATAATAAAAAATATGTATTATACTAATAATAACCCCTCCTTACCTAAGACATGAGATTAACTTTTTTCTTAATACAGTAAACTTGTTAATTTTTTCTTCTCCTTTCGAACGTAGGGAGGGTCACGCAAAACGCATTTTGCATCAGTATTTTCAACTTCATCTAGCAGCTTTGTTCTTTCTTTAAAAATTCCCTAAATTTTACTGAAATTTCCAAAATTCCCTGACTTTTCCCTGTTTTCCAGAAACTGGCCACCCTGTTTATCAGGCTTGTTCAACAATTTAATTCTACCTACTTTTCAGAATTCTGAGAATTTTTACAACCCTAAATATCCATTATAAATTGTTACTAGAAAATTTGGTTGGTGTTTATTTATGATTTTTATCATTTTATTGGATATATTGTCTGTTCCATTAACTTTCCTGTTATTTAATTTTCTGTAATTTTTAAAAATGTAGTGTTGTCTTAGCTTACTCAATTAAATTTAAAAGTAGACTAGTAGAAACGAAGTCAGGGCCGTATACAAGGAGAGGGTTTTAGGGGTCTGACCACCCCCCTTGGGTACGGCCGTGCGCTTAAAAATTCAGGAAAATGTGTGAACCTCAGAAACATTAGAAACCCCATATGTTCGGTCACCCCCCCCCCTCGCCATATTCCCGGATACGGCACTGAACGAAGTCTATAACTTTGGAGATATTGCCAGCTTAAGGGTTTACATTCACCGACTGAGGATCCGATTTTATGCTGCAAGACAGAGAAAGGGGGGTGCAACTCTGAAATTTTGCCATCGATCTCAATTTTGACGAATACTTCCCCACACTCTCCCCCTTTCATGTGTTTCTTTGGTTGATAGCCCGTCTCTTGGTCTGGATCTTGGAATAACTGAAATTCTTCGGATGTCAGATCGGCAACCCACTTGGCGAAGGAAGAAAAAATTTGTCTATGGGGAAGCTTCTCGCCATATAACTTCTTTCTCTATTACTGCCCGAAAATTCCCCCATTCTATGCACTTCTAATCAGGAAGAATGAAGCGGATTGAAACGGTAAATATTTTGATACACGTATCAAAAGCAAGGGAAACGAACTATCTAATTGCAAAGTGGTCCGCTTATAGCAGAAGGTTATCACATACTGAAACACCTCGTATACTAACAGTTAAAGTTCAGCCCACATTTTTGGGCCCCTTACCCTAAACAGCTTCATCCAAAGAGTTTTCATCAATTTTCAAACTGTATTCATTCGAGTTCGAATTTCGTAGGAGGATCAGTCGCCATTTCTCAGAATCTAGCGCTCATCCTCCGCAACAATCTTTTTACTGTTTCAAGGAAATTCGAATACTAATTTGTTTTAAAGAAATATAACTTCATAAACTACGATTTTCGCGACATTCTCTGGTTCTGAAGTACCACATATTTTCTTATTTAGGAAATCAAAACGTACTGACTTTGGCAGTAAGTAGAACAATAATTATGCCTCCATGTTCCATTACCAACATGACAGTAATTTCGCAGTGGAAAGTATCATGAGAAAGTCTTTTATGCCAACATTCCATTTTTACGATTCAAAAAATAATATCTACTCGAAAAACTGTAATTTTTAAAGAGAGAAAATAACCCGCCTTCGCAGTTATTTTATGACTTTTTGTCGCAGGCTCAAGGCTGTTTGAAGTAGGGCCACTTACACATCCAGTAAGAGCGAAGACAAGACAATAGCAATTCCGGAGTCTTTCCTCAAGGGAGAACAAGCGTCAAATTGAGAATTGCTTTTGGATTCAAACATACTAAATTTATGAATTCACAGTACTGCGGGAAATTTATTCCAATATCCTGTCGGAGGATCAATGTTAATCGAAATGCGTCCAATTCAGAATCTATTGAATTTTCACCATCAGTTCATCGGTGAAAGACGTAAGACTTACATTATTTTGGACCCGGTACAAGCTTCTTGCGGGTATTTTCGCATCTTATTCTTCGAGTAAAATCAACAATGAAAATCTACGTCTTGTACATCTCACTTCAGGTATAGACAAACAATTGCGTCATGTCAGTCGATTCGAAATAATATTTGGCTTGGCTGTTCCGTGTCCCATCATCCGTCTCCGAAGTCGAACCGAAAGTTTTACGAAATAATTATTATGTTTCGACGTAGTGCGGCTTAATTTCCGATAATTACATGGAACGCCTGTCTGGTGCCAGTGTCACGTGCACCTTTTCCTGCCAGAATCGCTGACTTTAAAAAGGGTCAATGCCAGATTTTTATAATGAGCGCCTTTAGGTGTTCGATGTATACCGCCGGCCGTATCCCGTTCTCTCATTCTTGAGTACTAGAGGTGCTAATTGGTGGCCTTCATCGTTCGTTCACAATTTGGGTTATCTTTTTCAAAAGAAAAGAGTCGAGTTATTTTTATACGTTTGATTTGTCGCAGAAAGCGTCCTCATTAGCTTCTCGCGTCGCTCTAATTGGAAGGCAAGCGGAGTTCCCGAAGATCCACAACACACGCGACTTGACTCGACCTCGAAACAGATCATTGAGAGAACATGCGTACGTAAGGAGAAGGTGGTGGATGTCATTTTACAGGAGAGAGACAGCGTGACGGTACACTACCTGTTCTGTTTATCACAACTTTTCACAAAGGCGGCGTTGGTCATCTGAGGGGAGCAGAGAATACAACTGCCCCCCGGAAAATCACTAATGAATATAATATGTAGTTCTTTTTATATTAGGTGTAAAAATTAAGAATTAGATTTCTAAAATTTAAAAACTTCATTTTTTTTACTCATCGATGTTCGATTAAAAGTTTTTGATCACTGAGAAAAATAAAAAAGTCGCTGCGTGGCCAAGTGGTAACGTGCCTACTTCCCAATCCTTGCGTCACGGGTTCGAGTCCTAACTACGCCGAACAGTCGCGCGTCCTGTAACACCCGCCAATTCACACGAACACGGCATTGCAATCGCAGGGCGTGTTACCACCAGATCAGGAAGATTGGTACTGTGCGTGTGCACGTCGTGGACAGCTTACTCAACGTTGTGAAGCACGTGGATAGCGAACTGCGACTGCATAATCTTCGGCACAGAGAAGGAAAACTCTAACATAACCGAACTGCGGGTAAAGTAATGGCAAACTACTCCGACTAACCTGCACACAAGAGTCGCGGGCGGGGCTGGTTGCGAGACTACGTCAAGATAGATTGTCTTACCAAGCCACCTTCTCGTTCCTAAGTCATAAAACAAGAAGCAGAGGAAAACAAAAAACTAGATGGAGGGACGAGATCGATGGTTATATCAAAAATAAACTTTTTCACCGGATTGCCCAAGATCGAAAGGAATGAGAGAAGTTGAGGAGTACCTTTGCCCTCCATGGGCCGGTGGTACATTCGGAACGAGGGCAAAGCACGTGGGAGACACGCATTCCCGTTCTGTAATGTACCTTTAATCAATAAAGATGTCGTAAAGCGCGCAACATCCAGCATAGGATATTATGGCGTCTGAAGAAGAAGAGAAAAATACAGATCGCCACCACTGAATGAAGGATGAATGAAAAGAGGGAGCAGGGTACAAATGTGTCACAAGTTCCCTGTGGCTATTGGGACAAACAAATCTGCAAGTTCTCTGGTATCCTATACGAGTATGTCCCTCCAACTCGATTATCGCTTTCCCTAGACTTCCGTGAAACTGAATTTTCTCATTTGCCAGACGGGACTGCTGCCTCCAATGCCTCCGCTCCACTAGCTAACGTCTGTCTAAAATTAAACTGACACAATACTTGATAGAAATGTTTGAGAGGAATGGAAGAATTAAAGAAAGCATCTGCAGCGATTGATAAAAGCCTGTAACACGACTAGTTTCACTGGGAGGCAACTTCGGATAAAATGGTCAATTTCACGCTTCACGCCTACAAAGCCACCCCCACCCAAGAAAAACTACACACACACAAACGTTTCTGCTAGTGTAAAGGAAACGTCGTTCCCAGGGGCAGGCCATACACCCATCTGCACCTTTTTTCCTCGACGCTACTGACTTGGACAGATGTGATAGCAGTGGAAGAGGATCCTCTGTCATTGACAAAATTTAAAAAGTCAAGATTTCAAACGATTTTTCATTCTCTTATTTGATATTTTGTGGTTGTATAAAACAAGATTATCACTCCCCTGATTATAAGCACCCGAAAATAATAATATTCTAACCTTAAAAAAACCTCCGAAATTGATTTCTAGAAAAATTGTTAGGGACATTCTCCAATATATTTGCGCGGGGGGAAGTAAATGCCTTGCGTCCTCTCTCTCCTTTCCAGCACCTATATCGCACATATAGATGTCACTTTAGTATTGGGTTGACAAAAATTGAGTCTCGTTAAGACTCAAATCACGTCTAAGATTCCATAAAAATGACCGAAAACACATTAAAACATACTTATTTGGTTCCTTCGATGTTCTATTGAACTGAATTAAGACTCGAATCGGAGTAAGAAAAACGTAAAACTTGAAGATTGGCTATGTGGAAATTCGTTGAGATAGATTCAGATTTACACTCAACTCAGGTGAACTAAGATTAGTTAGGTTTTTGCGAGACTCGTCGAGGAATGCTAAAACTTTGTTCAGACATCCTAAGATTCATCTATAAGGACTATGTTATTTTAAGATACGCTGCATCTCGTGCACAGTGGCGTAGCCAAGGGGGGATTAGGGGGATGAATCCCCCCTTGAGATGAGAATTTTTTAATATGCTGGCAGTATCACAGTGAATGCGCAAAATGAAATTTAAATCCAGCTACATAACTGAAATAGAAAAGCACAACATACTGATACGTCAATGTGAAAACATACAGTTCATGTTAGGTGTACCCCCCCCCCCCACCCTAAATTTTGCTGATCCCTCCTTGGAAAAATCCTAGCAACGCCACTGCTCGTGCAAGCTTCATTAAGATTCATTAGAAATCGTTAATTAGACCCTTCACTGTTCCATTAAATTTGGGACTTGATTCCTAGCAAAAAAGTCTAAAACCCCAAAGATTTGAGCGTTGAGATTCAGATTTATCAAGATCTCAATCAGGCAAACTAAAATTCGTTCGGGTCTTGCAAAGTGTCATTGAGGATTGTTAAAACTCTGTTCAGACATCTTACGATTCTATAAAGACTATAATTTTAATTTAAGAATCACTGCATATGCAACCTTCATTACGACTCATTGAAAATTGTTAAGACTCTATGAAGACTCACAGAATACGTAAAAGAAACAGGGACAAAAGAATGGAAATGATGGCAGACAGTGGAAGTGATAGAATGGAACCTGCCACCAGTTTTACAACATGATACAATAGATAAGGTGGTCCGGCGCAAAAGTCGGACAACAAATAAATTTTTATGAATTTCTTTACTTGGAGTTGTTTTCTTTTTATTACTCTTTTGAGTATATCAATGTAAGCGTAAGACCTTCCTGCTCATTTTCGATTGATAGATTAGGAGATCTTGCGCATAATACCGCAGTTATTCGCCAGCCCTCCAGTTCACTTATTAGGCCGGCATCTGGGGCAAAAAGATGAACCCTCTGGGGTAAAATGCATAAATATATTTTTAATGCAATTTTCAATGCTACAACATAAGCTGTAAGGAAAATCTTTTGTATGTAAATGTCGTGAAGAAATGAAATGGGGTGGTGGGACGTATGGCGATGTACGCATGCCAAAGTGGCTCCTGAGACACCGCACCCCCGGCCCCAGAAACTATCTTTTTGAGTATCGCAGCAAAAGAAATGAAATATAGCGTATAGGGGAGACCGGAGAACAGTGTAACACTTTTCGTCCATTTTAATCTGTGGACTACAAATTAATTTTGAATTCAGACTTCAATACCTCACCTGAAAAATACAACCTTTGGCTACATTTTGGTGTTATTACCGTCTGAAAATGTCAAAGCTGAAGAATCTAGAAATTATTTTAGCCATGTACTTTTTTGTTACACTGTACCCTAGTATCGGGCAGAATGTAACCCTGCCAAAAAGTTGATAGGGTAATGGTTTAGCTTGGAAAAACTTAGAATTTCCTGAATAATAGATAGAAGAATATCTTAGTACAACGTACAAACTACAGTTTTATCAATATTAGCCACAGTTTTATTAAAATTAGCGGATACCGAGCATATCAAAATGTAAACATTTCATAAACGGCAGTACACAGACGTATGTAAGAAAGAAATACTGTTACACACTGACGTATGACAGAAAGAAATACCTTCTGTTATACACAGACGTATGGAATAAAAAAAATATTGTTACACTGTTCCCCATCACATAATTTTATCAAGTACGACATATTGTCGAAAAACTATCAAGTCAAATACAAATTGTACTGCTTGATTAAAAAATGCATACTTTTCTTGTAATTTTTAAATATTTAGATGGTCAAAAGGATAAATTTTAATGAGAAAAATCTTGATTCAAAAGTATTTAAAATTACAGCGGAGAAAGACCAAAAAATCAATTAAAATTTTTTTCGGGGTGTAGATGAAAGTCGAGGCATTCCATTTTTTTTCTTCTTTTTTCTTGCTTCACAGATTCCTTTCTACAATTGCTATCTAGTAACCAAAACGGCAACATTTTAGAGTGTTACGAAGCAATTTAATGATCACTGTTACACTGTTCCCGGTGTTACATTGTTTCCCAGTCTCCCCTACCAAGTTTCTAAACTATTTTCACCATAGCTGGCGAAGAATGGACATGAAGAATATCTCATTGCAATAAAATCTAACACTGATACGAACAATTACACGCATCCTTATTGCCCCAAAACTGTTCGTCTCTTACCCCAGTAGTGTTCACATTTTTCCTTACAAATTTTATCGCTCATTATTCTTTTTAAACCATTATTTTACAACGTTTAAGTACTTGTACAGAAAGTTAATGAACTTTGCTATTCGATAATGGGTAAACATTCGAGAATTGACTTTGGACCTTTAAAATAACGTTTTTACGTTTCAGAATTTTTCGTTTTCAGGTACAGAAAAAAATGTCTGTTTTATGTCCCCCCCCCCTCCCTCCATGGAAACAGACCTACATATCACAAGAGAACAATAATTTGCGGTATCTTCTACATATTGCAATAGAAAATCGCAATCAGACATTGTATTCAAGAGTGATACAACTAGTTCACTTTTTACCTCAAGATTGTGTACGTCCGACTTTTGCCCCGAACCACCCTATTCTCTAAATCAATTTTTTCGATAGAATTACATCGTTTTATTTGGTTTCCAATGGGTTTGTAGTCACGTGAAGAAAAGAAAACAGCACTGGAAACCAAAAAAAAAATTGATAGATACTTTTCAATAATAATTGATTTGTTTCATATAATTTTGTTGATACCAGTGGATACAGAAGTAACGCAATCCAAAAAATTGGTAAGAAATTCGCCAGAAATTCACAATTTAGTTCCAATTTAATCTGATGACACGTTGTTATTGTAAAAACGCCTAAATTTATCCGATATCATATTTTTTGATAGCTGTAGTTCGAGTGATATCTGGGCACAAAAGGTAGAAGGAAAATGGGATCATTTCAGAACCTGTAAAAAGATTATTGGAATCGAATAAAAGGAATCAAATAAAAAATAGATCTAAGATAGATCTAAGTATACGTATTCAAGATGTTTTACACATTCTAATGATGTATTGGATGTCATAACTTGGTAGGTTTAAGTATTATTTGATCGTATAGACATAATAGCATAAGTTGGGAAGTGCAGTTGCATGAATATGGAATACTCAGTGTGTCATTAAATCAGGCCTGATTGGGGAAGGGGGAGATTTCCCCCGGGCCCCAGTCTTGAAAGCGGGCCCACCAAAAATACTAAAAAGGCAAAAAACAATATGAAACTAATCGAAAACAATAAATGTTTAGGAAGCAAAGCAAAATAAACTGAACAAAAATACTGATAAGCAATCGATGCGGTTGGGTCGATTCGCAGTTGCTGATATACTGACAGACAGAGCTCTTGAGCAAGGCGTCTGAATTTTAATCCAATTATAGATACTTTTGCATTTAAAAAAGCTCCTAAAGCTCATCTTTCGTCTTTAGTTTAAGTTTGTTCCTTATTTCATTGTTTTCTGTTTGTTACCAAATGCAATTACATAATACCAAATATATATTGAAAAAATTATTTACTTTTTAATCCCCCTGACCCTGAAGCCTGAGTGCGAACGATTCCGTTTTAATGAAGTAATTTTCCAACCGAGCCCCATAAAAAATTCCCCCGGGCCCCAATTTTCTTTCTACGGCCCTGCATTAAATTTGTTCAAAAGAGTAATTATTGTAAACTGAGAATCAGCCAGATAACGAAAACGTTGAGGTTTAGTATCATCATAAGTTGTAACTGAGGAGAAGTGGTGTAAGTAAGTCGTGGACTCAATGCCCATTGTGTCTTATTTGGGCGTATTTAGGATTTCACATCAGGAAAACACGAGACATTTCATACCAAAAGTTTCCACTTAGCCGATATGAACTCGAAACTAGATTTTGAAACTGGAAGAGGTTACTCAGAAAACAAGCCACCTCGCAATCTTTCAAGTGTACAATTGGCCAATGCGTACTTGAACTTGAAAGCTCAAAAATATTAATTTAGAGAGAAACAATTCGCAAAAACTTTGAAGGCGTGTAATTCCTACATTGAAGTGTATATTGCAGGTCCCTGTGTGGTCGTGACATACACGTTGTTAAGCCTGCGGCTTTGAAAATCATCAAAGGTCGCTTCGAGAAAATCACCCTCTATTTCGAAAGTTCAACAAATTTCCAATTTTTGCATAGGTAGAATGAACTTCAGACCCTTTTTTGTTGGTATTCGATATTCAAATCCCAACTTGCAAAACATTACCGGGATGACTTCAAATACTGATTTCCCTAAGACTGAAGAGATGTCAAATTCAAACAGATGCCGGGTTAAAGTGGATGAAATTCCCGACTTCTTGACGCATAAAAACACATCTCATCAGATCCAGAAGTTAAGGAGCTACAGAAAGCACCCGGTATTCGTATCCGCTCTGTTAACGAACTCAGTAGAACTTAGAATTGGTTCGAACCAAATTTAGAATCGCTACTATCTATAAAATCAGCCGGTATTACACCCGGTCTTCGGTATTTGCCTAATCAAAAACGTTCTCAAAATTGCATGTAAAAGCTCATCTCAAACTCTGGTCCATATCAAGTGGCTTCCCTGCAGCCCGGCTAATACCCATTAATAACGGTGGCTAACAGGTCTTACCTCTTTATACTCGAACCTGTATCTGGCCATGACTGCAAAGACTCAAAATTTGACCAGTAACTCCAATAACTGAATTTTTAGCGTCCACGATTCGTAGACCGAACATATAAACTCGAATTTCGAATTAACACTTTAGAAAACGAAAACAGTAATAACGTAAATGTACGAGTGAAGCAAAAACCGTACAACAGATGAAAGCTTACGAAGTTACGAAAATGAACACAGGCCACACATTTGTTGAAAGCACGTGCGTAACATAGCGTCGAGAAGCTTTCGAATAAACTAAAATGAAAGCGTCCGCGTCTGATAACGATGAAGCGTCGCCTTCCTCTCGAACATCCCCACTCGACGTTCGCCTGTCTGTAAGATTACCGCCACTTTTCCGGAGAAGAATTTCATTTTTGAACGTTCGTGTTCAGCACGAATTGAACAGATGAACAGAAAGAAGATTGACAGGGGTGAGGGCTGTCGGGGGATATTTTTTTCGATGCACGCAAACTAAATGGCAGTGATGTGTAGTAGGGTCATTCTCACTAAGCATGTTAAGGTGGCATCATTTCCCCCCCCCCCCATAATATTAAGTGAGAATATTCAACGAGTTCACAGAGCAGAAACACGCATTTGTCCACGACGATGAACATCTTGTCCATGGCGACAGCACTAATATCCAGCTTCACGAATTTCATTTGCCACGGATTTTTGGGAAATTGTACCATCACATGCGCCAGTGACTATACGATCTGGCACCAGCATCGTGTTCAGGGATCAAAATCAGTATTGCCATTTTTGTTGTGCTGAAAAATGTATGAAGCACATATATTCGCACCAGTCAAAGATTGACCACGATAATGGACTGAAAACCCTGGTAACAGAGCTCTACGCCATTCCTTTTAAAAATGTGAAGTCACCGACAGCAAACTGAACTTCTTAACATATCGACGGTCTCATGCACAATTGCACGAGTGACATTTTTGATGAAATGAAGTAGAGGAAAATGTAGGTCATCATTAGTTCTTTCCTTATGCAATGATCTAAACTTGTAAGTATTTCATTTTGGCCACATTAGATAGCTATTCACATAAGTGATAAGGGTTGAAATTATTCTGCCTCTGTAGTGCATGCATTTAATAAGTTACTGAACACATTTGGCAGCATGGAAATTAATTGTTGTGAACAATAAATTGTAATAAGTGAGTACTTATGCAGAGCCGGATTTGCCTTCTGTGGCGTCGTACGCAAAACGAAAGGTGACGCCTAAGAATTTTCACCTTGAAATCCCCCCCTCTCCCTTTCCCAAGATTTTTTCGTGGGAAGAAATTTCTTCATTCTTTTCTCTCTCTCTCTCTCTCTCTCTCTCTCTCTCTCTGTTCTGATTAATCAATCTTGAAATATGAATAATATGATCATGTATTAGGAATTAGGAATAATAAAAAACTACAAAAAAATAGTGTTGATGATTGATGAACCAAAAACTAGATAGCGAGACTTGAGTTATGATAATAATTGAACATATGAAAATGAAAGTATATACTAGGTATTGGGATTTAAAAGGAAATATAGAGCGCGCTGAAAATCACCCCGCACCAGCAATATAAGGGTGATCAAATCGTTCTCTTATGGGGCAACCCATGTAAAACGCAATTTTTCAAGGAGTTCTAATTTTCTTAGAATTTTTTATTTGAAATCGATTTGTCTTTTTTTTGATTATTTATAACTATTTCAACAAAATGTAGGACATACATTTTTCAGAAAAAAAAAGGTATGACTGAGAAATTCAAGTTTGAAAATGAAAATTTTCCCATTTAAAATACATGGGCTTTTCTGGTTCGATAAAAATCCACCAGATGTCAGCCACTTTGCTTTTAAATCCCAATATGATGAGAATATAAATAAGAAACAATTGTAGGCTATAAACGAAATCACAAGTTTGGTAATAAGTATAGGTAATGAAAATTCAACAATACTGCACAAGTAAATGATAGAGAAATATAATAATACAAAATCATATTGTGATAGACGGTCAACCGTATCTTTACTTTGAAATATGGACTCTAGAAAGATTTTTTCTGGCTTTTTTGGCGGCAAATGCATCAATAATCTGATAAATATCATATTCTTTGGTCAATTTAGACTCAGTGTGCAACAACGAGAGATATGAAGTTTTAATCTGACGCAGCGTGTTCCTTAGGTAATTTTTGATACGTTTCAAAGCTGAAAAACTCCTTTCCCCAGAACAGTTGCTGGCTGGTAATGTTAAAAAGATTTGATAAGCAATAAATATGTTTGGAAAGGTGGACATCAAATTATTTTTTGTGATACACTGGAAGTTTTCCAAGGGATCCGATTTACGGCGAGGACTTTAAGATTATGACTCTGCAAAAAATACTTGAATTGAATTACTTCCTCAGTTATGTCACTGGATTCATCGACATCATAAAATTCTGAAAATTTTTTCGCACTTTTCCTTAATTCCTCGTTATGTTTATCACTTTTTCGTAAATTGAAAAGAAATTCAAATCATCATTTATATCATTGTAAAAGCTTTCTTCCTCCGCTGCATCTCGACCAAATTATCAATAGTCACGTTGAAACCTTTCCACTTCCACTTCCATTTTTTTTTTTTTTTTTTCTGGTCCAGTCAGTATGACTTCAGGAATCTGAGCTTTATCACCTTTTAGTCCTTCGAATTCTAGGTACCCTAGTTCCACCCTGATTAGAATCACCTTCATCCGGCACAGTCATATCTAGAGAAGTGTGAAATGTTGTGTTCATTTTTGAAATTAACTCATTGTATCATCCTCTCAAGTCTTGAAAATATAATTGCAAAGATTCATACAATTCACTCGAAGTCTTCAGAAATATATTGACTTTTTGTAAAGTTATATTCGTCTTATTCAGTCTTTTCAGTATTTTTGTCCACAAAATCATCATAAAGTGAGTTGTTGGAGAAAGAAGCTTCTGATATTTAAAAATCAATTTCAAAATTTCGTGAGAATTCGAGTAGCGCCGATGAAACGAGTGGCGCCTATTGGCGCCACTCATGAGCTTTCGTCGTAGGCAACTGCCTACTTTGCCTATTCGTAAAACCGGCCCTGCACTTATGAGTGAAATGCGTGTTAACTTCAAAGTTAGAACTCGGATATCGCTCTTCAGTTTGCGGGTTTTTCGAGTCTTAAAATTTTTATTAGGACCAAATCGATTATTAATAAATCCTAAAATTTTTCGTTCAATTAATATAAAAAACCCTATTCTTAATAATAAATTAATTAATAATTTTTAGGAAAATAATCCAATTAAATTAAATTTAGAATTTAAAAAATAAAGCTTCTAACTTTTTTATATTAAAATTCTTTACATTTAAAAATTTTTTTTTGGCAAATAAGTCTTTTGGATTTTTACAACCTTTAAAAAAATAATAAATTTTATTAAATTGGAATAAATCTTGCAGGAAAAATATTTAGTTCGGATTAGAGCGAGGGCAGTCGACATCAAAGAAATGAGAATGCGTATCGACCGAATAGAAGAGGTAAGTCTTACCAAGAGTGCTAAACCAAAAACTGAAACTGATGTCCTGGCTGGTCGATTAAGGGAGAAAAAAACGAAGTACAAAGAAGCGGAAGAAGAACGTGGTTTTGAAGAGATCATGCGAGGGGGGGCAGTGGATGCTACATCAATATGCCGTCATCCTATTGCTGAAATTAATGCGCTACAATACGTTCTGAAATGCTCTTTTTGATAGCGTTGGGGGGGGGGAGATGCCTAACCCGAATCCTCCCTTACGCCAGTGTATTTACCTACACACAATATCTTGGCACTAGATTTATTATAATAACGGTGAGAGACCTTCAAATATTCTGATCGGTAATTGGTACTTTACCCTACTTAGTCACTTTCACCGTGAACAGTCCAGTCAAATTAGCATTTGAACTGGAAAAAATTGCGATCAATGGATTTTTGCGGATTATTGTGCAGACTGGCCCATTGAATGACCTACATAGATCTCATCCCCTAACCCGTGTGCATTTTCTACCGCATGGTAATAAATGTGTCCCCTACGTCAATATTTTCCAAATAACTCACAAAATGTAAATGATAATGGAATAGTTGATGGTATCAAAAATACGCTCACTGAAATTCCCTACAAAATGATACCAAATATGATGCCTCTGACTTAAAGAGGAGCCCACGAGGCCGGCCAAAAAGGAGGTATTTTTTATTATTATTATTTTCTTACCGATTAAATGGAAAATTATGCGAGATAAGGTAAAGATTCTATCTATCAAAAATATTCTGTTATAATTCCCTACAAAATGATACCAAATATGATGGTCTTAACATAATGGGAACCGCCACAGGGGGTTGCCAAGAAAATACGGCTTGCAAATACTTCCTGGTTCATATGATATTCACATAACTGCGAAGATAACATGAACTCAGGGGCGGCGTGAGGTTTTTGGGGGCCCGAGGCAGATAGTGATAAATTTCCAAGGGGCCCATACTTCATCAGAAAAAAAATCAGAAAAAATCGAAAAATAATCCACAAAAGTGATTTCTTGCGCTAACACGTGAAATAAGTTAGATAAAGTCCTCAATCTACCATTTTAAATTGTATAGGCCTATTTGTATTGATTAACTCAACATTAGCTGGACATCTAATTGAATATTCTCTGTTGTTGTCATATTCCTTAGTCTCTCGACTAGTAGGTTGCGTCTTTCCACTTTTCTCTCTCCTGTGCTAATTTTTTCATTTCTGAGAAGGATTTACACTTTACATCCTTCATTATCTGCTCTTCATAGGCCATTTTTTGCCTTCCCCTCCAATTCTTTCCCTATACCATTCCATCTAGCAGTAATAGCAATATCCCTGTGTCATATATTAACCCTGTTCTTTACAATTATATTCCAAATTTCTCTTTTCCTTCCTATTCGCCTCAATACTTTCTCATTCCTGATCATTTATGTCTATTTGATTTCCAACATTCACCAATGACATCACGTTTTAAAAGCTTTTGTTATTTTCCTTTCTTGTGTTCCCATTGTTCCGGTCTCACATCCATACAATGGGGACCGGGAAAATTGTAGGTTCACTAGCATCGATTGGAGAAAAACTGATGTCAAAAAGGGGGAGTTCAGCGCAGCAGTTTATGGCAATTTTAATGTTTTTTCAATATATCTCGAGAATGAATGCGGTTAACGGAAAATTTAAGAGAACATGCTTTGTAGAAAATAAAATTTCCTTTCAGCTGAGCTCATTTTTATCAAAATCCGAGTGATTTTCTTTTTCGCATAAAAATAGCATTGCATTGTTGTTGTAGATGTTTGCCCGATCCGAATGGTATACACTCCAAATGAACGTTCGAAGAAATCTCAGTATTATTTACAGATCTGTGTTTGCCCCAAACATGTCTCCTTAAAAAAAAAAAAAAAAAAAAAAGCTCCCTTTGCATGTTCTATTTTACTCTGTATTCTTATTTTACTTCTTCCATCCTGCGTTACCAAACTACCTATGTGTTTAAATTCCTTTATCTCCTTTATTTTTGCGCCTCCCGTTTCCATATTTATCAGATTTTGTTCCCATCTACTGACTACCATCACTTTTGTTTTATTTTTATTCATCCTAAAATGTTTTGTAATTTTTTCATCCAACTTTTTCGACGTCTCTGTATTTTCACACTTGATTTCCTTTCATTCATTTCTATAATCACTTTTTTTTAAAGAAATAGATTAAACAGTACTTATTGGTAACTAACAGAAAGCTTGTCTCACTCTTTGAATTTTCGCTCCTCCCACTTCATCCTCTATTTGTATTTGTACCATTTGATCCTTATTTATACGCGATATGCATGGTTAAAGTGATGCCTACAAGTCAGTTCTGGGAATTTCCAAAAAACAATTGTTGTTTTTGCTAGATACTAAAAGAATACCACACACTATAAACATTTCTATGAGACACTACCCCCATTAGAATAAGTTATTCATACACAAATAATGATATTTCAGATAAGACTTTCATATTTGTGTACAAATGTGGCAAGTGCCTACTATTCTTCGTGCCAAGAGTTATGAGTTTCGTGTTTTTCTTTTAAATCATGGATGTACGGTGTAGTAATAACTAATAAGAATTTTCATAATTTTTCACACTTCCAGATAATTCTGAAGGCTGGCCGATTATATCTCTAATGTAATACTACTCAAATTATTTCACAAAAGGTGGTATGAGAGTTCAAAGTTATAGAATCTTTCAAAATGCTCTCCTGAAAAATTTGGTATTTGTAACTTACGCACACCGTGCAAGAGATCCTCGATATATGTACTTCCAATTTTTCTGAATAATAATACCGCTTTACTGAAAGAGAGAGAGAGATAAAAACTTGAAATAAAAATTAAAAAAAATATAACTAGAACTGAGACAAGATGGTAACACCCACGACGATGAATACCTCCCTATGCTTTTCGATTCAACAGATGGCATTTGTCCCATTTTTTGATGAATTGGTTGCGGATATTATTGTGTAACTCGAAACAATCCCCTCCCCCAAAAAATAATAATAACAATAATAGTAATAAATAAGTAAATCGAAAGTCAGGGTTCAAAATTTGCTGGTGACAAAATATTTTCAGGTCTGATCCCCCAACTGAAAAAAGTCATGAAGGGCCACATGTGGTTTAAATTGAGGGCATCAAAGACGATTCGGCATACGTCCTGAAGAGGCTCACAAAAGAAGCCTCACAGGGGTGCTTCACCGCATCGATAAACAGAATGCACAAGTATTTCAAGTCACAAGGAGAATATTTTCGAAAAGACACTATTGCTTCAGACAAATTTTAACTAATTTTTTTATTTTTATTTTTAAAGTCGATCTTGAACCTTATTGTCATACCTCGTATATTGGCTGTAATATAATAACCCACCCCATCATTCTTTATTCCGAAGTCGGATCAGCATGGAACACACTAGCATCTTCAAGCGGAGGCAAGCAGAAGTGCAGAATGAAGGAATGCATTCATTCTTTTTTTTTTTTTTTTTTTGTGTAAATAATACGGAGATGAGCCCGGACAGAACAGCTGTTCTGATTCTCTACAGGATTTTGGCTTTTTAAGATCCTGATCGGCTCGTTTCTCAACTGCTTACATTAAAAAAAGTTTGTGTACTGTTACAGAATAAGGTTATCCCTGATTTTTTAAAAATTTCTATTACACCACTCGGTTTCTAACTTTCACCCATTCCACCCTAATTAGAACTGGATTTCCAGAAGAAAAGGAGCAAAAAGAGATTGATCGCCAGATTTTTGATTCCCTCCCCCTATTAAGATTCTCCTTCAGCGACTCCCGTATCCACAAGTCTCTCACTTAGACCTGCCACTTTCCCACATCAACCGAGACCCAATCTACGTGTATCTAGCGAAGAATACAACGAGTTGAAGATTAGGAAACTAGATTTAGGTATGTAATTACGTAGATGAACGGGATAAGTGTGAATTCGAAAACCTTACATCAGGCAAACGACAGTTAAAATTTTTTTACGTAACTGGAACGCATAAACAAAGTTATATACTCGAATACTTAGTCTCAAAAAATGTCTTATTTTAGTACCCCATAAAATTAATTCTATTCAGCTTCTCATAACCTGTCATAATTTTAAAACTGTCTGCTAATGAAGTTGAGTGCGATTTTAGAGACCTAAATTTTGAAGTAGGCCATCACCGTGTTCACGATTTTACAATGTTACTATACACTTCGAGTAAATTCTGAGAATTGTATAATTAGAACAGTAAGTTACTTATACGCTGAACATTCGCAGGGTGTTCGGGAAATGACAAACAAATTTTAAGACGATAAATGTTGCTTAAAACTCGGTAGGTAAGCATTCGTAAGTGCTCTGTTCGGAACTGTCAGGACTAACAATCTCATTAGTGCATTTTTAAAACTCGTTAGGACGAATTATAACTCTTCATGATTACGTTAAGACATTTTAGGATTTATCAAGACTAATTAAAGCTTGTTTTAGACTCAGCGAGGGCTCAATAAGACCTTGTTGAGTCTCATTATGACAGTGAAGATTCAACAGGACTTGAGACCTTTCAACACTCATATTCGTTCTGTTCATAAGCATTCTTTTCCAAAAAAGAATCCGAGCTGCCTTGAAGCTTGAAAAAAGCTAGGTGTTTTGAAAAGGACCACATACTTTTCATCTGCTAATACATATATCAGTAAGACTTGTTCGGTCTTCGTTAGATTTTCTTCAAGACACGTGAATACTAAACTAGGATTAGATGAGACGGTCAAACTTTTTCATAACTGGTAAAGATTGTTTGGGATTTTGCTCAAACTTGGATATTGAAACTCGTCAACATTATTTGAGAATCGTCAACATTCACTCACACTGATTAAGGCTTTGTTACAACTTTTTACGACTGAAGACTCCTTCAGATACTGGTTGAATAATATGTCACGACTCTTCAAGATCAAGAATGATTAACACTTTTTAGACTCAGATATTTTTCAAAATCGGTCAGGGTTTTATAGTTTACCTATTTTTCCGAAGAGAGGGGGTAACTCGGAGAAAAATTTTCACTGCATATCTAGGAGGCAAAAAAAAAAATAAAATAAGGAGAAACAAAACAAAGGTCCTCACTTTTCTGCTGAGGGGCCAACAATTGGCTTAGGGGTGGACGCTGACCCCATTCATCCTATCCCTTTCCAACGCTATGGGTCTAAATTCGATTTGTCCCCCTCACCTCTAATGCTACGGGCCTGAAACTAACAGTTCATGAATTTATTGTTCTCCAGTTAACACTCATTAAGACGCGTTGAGATTCAGTCAGGACTCTTTTATGATCGCTTAAGATCTTTTAGGATTCCGTGAGAACGTGCGTAAGACTCGTCCAAACTGATGGAAAAGTTTTAAGACTTTGTTAAAACCTTTTAAAATTTCGTTAAGAAATTTACATACCTTCCTTCATACTTACTGCAACTCATTATAATTCCTTAAAATACTATCTTAAGATGTATTAAGTCTCAACTATCTAGTTCACTAACACTTGTAATTTAAAAGGTGAGACTGAAAAGAAGCCTCTGAGATTGGCTCCTAAATAAAACAGCCTGTTTCCTCACTCACCTTGGGAGGTTTTCCAACTCATTTTTAGGTTTTCCAATAATATTATGGAAGTTTTTACACCAACCTTGCTTTTCACACTTCGCAGCTTCGAGTTTTTCATCCCAAAACGGGGTTTCCGAACTCGATTTCGGCTTCACCCACTTTAATTTGGGTGTTTCTAATAATAGTACGTGCGTTTTCAACCAAAATTAGGTTTTACCACTTCAACTTAGGATCTTCCACGTCAACTGGAGCGGGGGTTCCAACTCAATGCTTTTTCATACTTCAAATTCGGAATTTTTTAAACAGACCTTAGTTTTTCTTTTTTAAACCTTAATGAGTTCGCCATTTCAACGTGGGTTTCCCCACTTCAACTAAAGGTCATTCAATTCAATCTTGAAATTTCTCAACTTGGTGGATTCCTCATTCGATTATCCCACCTTAGCTTGAGGTTTTCGCACCATTCAATATCACTAGGGTTTCCGCACCATCTTTGGTTTTCCGTCTCAGTTTGGAGTCTTTCACCTTACTGTATAAGCTACCCAACTTAACTTGAGATTCTCCAACCTCAACGTAGGTTACCTTAATTTCAGAGTTTCAGATAATATCATGGAAGCTTGTCGCATCAGCTTAGGATTCTCTACAACTACTTAGGGGTTTTCTCTTTAAATTTGGAGTTGTCCGGCTTAGTTTGGGATTTCTCACTTCATTTTGATAATATTACTATGGAGTTTTCTTCAACTTTGACTTTTCCACCCAGTATTGCGAGATCCCTTTCATGAAAATTCTTCGGACTTGGTTATGTCACTAGCTCACTACGTAGTATGAATACATTGGAGCTTACACTTCTTCATGTGCCAGTTTTTTTGTTTTTTTTTCTTCTCTCAAAAAGTGTAATATCACGAAATTACGTGAGAAATGGTTACGCTGCCCCCCACCTCAACTTCCATTCCCACCCTAATTTGAGTTTCCCACGTCAAATCGGTTTTTTTCCGAGGATAGTATACTTCATACTCCTTGAAAAATATTTGACAACCCCCTCCCTTCTACAGGTGACTCACAACTACTCATACATCCCGAATGAAAAAGAGTAGGCCCCACTTTCAGCTATTTTTTAAACTACATCGGACGGAGTAAATCCGACGCTGGTTCCACTTCCTCCCGAAGACGACGGAGACGGGAAGCTCGAAGCAGCTGGCAGTGAGAGCCCCAGTTTTTAGTTTTGGAATAGAAAGATGTAGGTACTTTTAAATTTAGAGAACTTATGGTTTTAAAATTGTTGAAGTATCAACAACAACGAACCTTAATGTTCAGGATTGGCGCGAGGAACATCCATTCCAACAGACGGTAGGAGGCTATAGACATGAACCACCACGACGAAAAATTTTATAAATTTTAGTTGACAAGCGGGGGGGGGGGGTAAAAATTCACCTCTTTAATTACTTATTTTTTTATCCAAGTTCCAGAAATGTTGGCCTTTTGGTAAACGCCAACTAAAATGTTACAATATTACAAATTTCATGAGACAAGCAAGAAAAAGTTTGTGTTTCTCGTTAGGTTCCTAAATTCTTGATTTTTTCGTAAATACCAACTAAAATGTTTCCAATTTCGTATAACAAGAAAAAAAAAAGAAGGAAAAAACCAACAAATAAACAAACAAACAACAAATGAAAAAGAATTTTTGTTTACCTAGATTTTTTGACTGAAACTTTTGGATACATAGTCTGGGGGAGAGTTACATACGACTCTATGTCCCGGTAACATTCATGGATATACAGGGAGCGTTTGACGCGACCTCTCATGAATCAATAGAAGCAGCCCAGAGGGACAGGGAAGTGAAGGAAAGCCTAATAAGCTGTATTGTATCTATGCTAAAAGACAGGGAGATCCAGATAACATACCAACAAGAACAAATCCATGCAACGACCATCAGAGGCTGTCCACAGGAGGAATACTCTCTCCCCTACTGTGAAGTCTAGTGGTGAACAGTTTGCTGAATGAATTAAATGGTCAAAATATATATATACACACAGGGCTACGCTGACGATTTGGCTGTGGTGGTAACTGGCAATTTTCCGGGAACCATCGTGGAGTTAAGGCAGTGGGGGCTTAGATGTGTGGAAAAATGGTGTGCGAAAAAGGGGTTATCGATAAACCCGGACAAAACTGAGATCACTCTTTTCATCCACAAAAGAAAGGGCAAGGAATTGATCAAGGTGCAATACAAGGGAAGACCGTTAGCCCTCACAAGAAAGGTGAAGTACTTAGGAGTATATCTTGATGAAAAACACTCCTGGAGGGATCACGTCTCAGAGAAAATAAAAAAAGGGATTGAGGCTCTTTGGGCTTGCCGCACTTTTATCGACAGGACTCGGGGACTTTCTCCCAAAATGATGCACTGAATATATACCGGTGTAATAAGTCCCAGAATCACATATGCGACCATTGTGTGGTGGAGCCGGGTCCACCTGGTCAAGGTCAAAGAGGAACTACACCGCCCGCAAAGACTCGCGTGCGTGATGACAACGGGGGCAATGAGAACGCTGCCGACTGCCGACTAAGGCACTGGAAAGGCTCCCAAACTTGCCACCACTTTACACGGTTACAGAAGCAGCTGCGATAATGGGGGCTTATCATCTGGGCCAACCAAACCTTCAGACCCAAAAACGTGGCCACAGAAGGACATGGGAGATGGCAGGAACGATGGGCAAATGCTTTGGGATGCCGAAGGATATAATCGCGATGGAATACGTGCACTGATACCCACACGGGAGGCTTGAGAAAAGAGGTGGCCAAACATTCTACGAGAAGAGGAAAATGTGTGGTTGCAGAAGCCTGCAAGAATGACCAAGGTGTAGGAATCGGAACCACGAACGCAAAAGGCGCTGACAACTATTCAATGGCATTGGGTGAGGGCGTCACTATCCTCCAAGCAGAGGTAATGGCGATCACGGTGGCCATTGATAGAAGCCAGCAGAATGGCCTTGTTAATAAACAGATCTACATAATCTGTATAGACAGTCAAACGGTTGTTGAGACCAAGGACGTACCGATAGGGGGTGGGGGACAACTTACCCCTTCCCTCTGTAGGAACTTTTTACACAGCAGTTAGGAAAACTTACCATTTCAGTCAGGCGGAGTTGGAAAAATCCAACAAATCAAAAGTGCTTTTTAAAATATTTTTTGCTTGCTTTGACACTTGGGAATTGAGCTGAGAAGTTGAGAAAATCCAAGTCAAAAGGTTTTATTTTATTTTGATACTTGGGAATTTTGAGTTGAGTCAGCATCAATTGAAAAAATCCAATAAGTCAATTAAACTTTTTTTTTTTGCTTTCTTTGGCTCTTGGGAATTGAGAAGTTTTGAAAATCCAACAAGCCAAAAGGTTTTTCTTTGGCTCTGATATTGGGGAATTTCGAGTTGAGTCAGTTGGGACTTCACAATTTTTTCCCGCCAGCACTATCGGTATACCAAACTATATCCCTGGTGGTGGCGTAGGGATTGTGTCAACAAATTATACACCCTTGCTTAGGAAAACCGTGTCACCATACCATGGAAACCAGCAAACTGTGGCATAAAAGGGAACATGATCGCTGGCAAGCTAGCGAAGAAGGGCATAAAAAAGGAACTGGTAACACCCAGACCGTGTCTTCCTGTAGCATACACCGTCATAAAACCCAAGCTAAAGGCTTGGATAAGTAAGCAGACGGAAATGCACTGGTAGCTAGCCAGTTACATGAAAGTCAGCAAAACACTGATAGGGGACGCCCCCAGTAAGTATGCCAAGTTCCTACTAGAGCTTGACAAAAAACATGCAAGGCTCATGGTCGGACTACTGACTGGTCATGGGGCCACAAAATACAAGTGGTATAAAATAGAAGTGGGGAAAAGCGGCTCTAGTAGGTACTGTGAAGAAGAGGAAGACATCTCGATCCATACCATATGTCAATGCCCACAAATAGCCGGAACAAGACGCGAAGCAGTGGGACTAGAGTATCCAGCACCAGTGAAGTCAAAGGGATAGAGCTCAGTAAAATTCTCACTTCGGCTATAGAAGTGATGCTACTGAGTTGATCGTTAACAGGAACCTGAGGAATAGTGCAATAGACTACAAAGCCTGAGCACGCGGCGCATACAGCGCCACCTTATACAAATGTGTACACACCTTTCCCTCCCCTCGTCGGTCCTGCACGCGTACATCACTAATAGTTACTCTTCATTAACAAAATAACCGAAGATTCAACGGTTCAGAAAATATTGGATTTGTAAAGCCGTCGTTATTGTTACTACCAGAAATAAGAGAAAAGGCGAAAACATTTTCTTTTCTTTCCATAACGCGTGCAATAAGGGTAAATAAAGGTTTATTATTACACTTTTGAGCCATATTTTTGACGTCATACTCGTATTTTAAGAACTCGTGCTTCAGTACCCAGCCCGGTACCAGAATTCTATCACGGGGGCGGATTTTACGGTGTTGACAAAATGATAAAAACCATTTATTTGCGAGGTAAATAAGCAACATTTTCTTTAATTCTTGAAAGAATTTGAGCCGAAAAATTAAGTCTGGGACGGTGTGGGAGGATTCAAATTCGCACCATTGAAATCGGCTATGTTCGGTACTGCGGGTAACTCAGAGAGTACTGGCTGAAATGAAATTTTTTCCACAGTCAAAGTTACTCACTCCGTTGGGATAGGACTTTCATCTCAGGCTAACTTAACTACCATTTTATTCAATAGATTCTCAACCTAACCGTCTTCAACATTTTCAGTCTATGATTCTGAATCCAGACACGTTTCAACCATCCAATCTCCTCCATCACCGCGCTATTTACAATCTTACTCATCTATTTCGTAAACCCAATTGTTTACCACACGACACGTACAACCTCCTAGAAATAACACGGCGTTACACCCGACGGGTAAGTTGAACACTCCGAAATTAACGACACGACATGACACGTCTTGACGGACCCGACATTAGCTCGTCAACTCGAACATATATTTTCCCGTCGGGACCTCGGGACGGATTACGTGATTTGATGAACCGTGAAAAGCTTCCAACAGCTTACAGCCACGAATTTGGCGATTCCAAACAGACCTACACAGTGCAGAGAGCAGAGACCTCAAAAAGGCATTTACGACGTCACACACACATCGCTGACCTCGTAAACCGCAATTTAACGAGCTTTGGTTTCAATCGTTTAGCGATGGTGGTGTTGAGTGTATCAACTTGAAGAGCTATAAACACATTTTAATTTGCAAAGTTCTCGAGACGTAGGTAGAAATAATGTAACACGAGAAATTCGATGCAGAACAACACTTAGTTTCGCGTTCTGTGGCATCCGAAAATATGCACAGTATTTGGTTACTCCCAACTTGAACGCATTAAGGAAAATAGACTCCATTGCTGGATGTGAATAGCTCGTGTCAGATTATGCCAAGAAACAAGACATTTGAAAGTCGTATGCCTCGTTCAGGTATCATGCTGAAAAAGTCGAAGCCCCGAGGGAGGAGATGGAGATGAGAACAAGCCGGCAAATTTGAAATTGAGACCGATGTGGTAGGATAATGACTTTGGAATATATACAGGGTTGTAAGCGCTGTCTTCAGTTTCGCGGCCCAGTTAGAGCATTGGCTGGGCGACAGCAGAGAGAGCAAAAAAACAGTATACGAGAGAATAGAGTGAAATGTTTTAAAAAGCTCTCAATAGATAGCAGCGCGTAGCTGATTAGTAAAGTGTGCTACAGAATAGAATGGAATGTTTAAGCTCTCAATAGATAGCAGCACGCAGCTGATCGGTAAAAGAGGCACGAATGCGCTACTCACCGCAGGTGTGGATTAATGCACTTTCTTTTTCGAACGTTAACACGAGTTGAAGTTGGCAACAGTTCAGGAATTGCAGTTCTCAGTATCCAATACAGGCGAAATTTTCGAGAAAAAAATTGCTTTACGAAAGGTATTTTATCATTTTACAATACTGTTTATTATCAGCCTTGCTACTTTCTTAGACTGTAAAGCTGAAAGGAAAAACGAAGTTTGTACTTTGGCAAGTACAAACCTGCTCCTCCATTTTCGTTTCAGAACTTCATCTTTGGCGGAATCTCGTTCAAATGCGACAGAATCGCGAGGGGTGCCAATCAACAACAACTTCAAGTTGCTATATACACGCTGATGCTGTATGGTTTCTCCGTTTCCCTCGTCAGGAGTAAATTAATTTTTGTTTTCTGTTACGCTAGAGATGCCACACGCGTCAAAGATGTTTGTTTTCCTTTCACTAACACGTGAGTTACGCATGTTTCTTGCTAATACAAGCTCAATAAAATCCGAAGGTTTGGATCATAGACGCAGATATGGGGGAGGGTAGCTTTCTCAAATCCTCTCAGAGACCCCAACGTTTTGTATTACTTAGATATGTACTTGCAAGCTCCTTATGAGCTCACTACTTCAGGTCGGCTATTTGCCCTCATGGTGTGGATTGAAAATCATACTGTTTAAAGTTTTTTCCTGATATAAAGAACATTTCAGCCAGCGTATTGGTTACTTTTGGACCTGTACAACCATAATCTGGTATACGGGTCACCACTATAGAAAACGAGAGGTAGACCAAAAACTAGGTGGGCTGATGAGATCCAAAATATTTTTACAGACAAAAATTTCATGTTAATGCTCAGAACCGGTTTTTTTTTTTTTTTTTTTTTATTTATTTAATAAATTTATTGACACAACATATTCATACAGACAACAGATCTCTCCAGTGCTTTTACAATCAGTTTATCGCACTGGTGAGGTCTGATTGAGTTCTTATGTGTATACTATACAATCAGGGATGAGAAGTTTAAGCCGATAACCGCTTAAGCCGAAGCTTAAGCTCATTATTGAACGGCTTTTAAGCGAATGAAAAAGTCAGCCATTCGCTGTTCATTAAGCGCAAAGCCAGCCAAAAAGGATACGCTGAGCAGCTTAATTAAGACATTCACATTTTCTATCAAAAAGCCGAAAAAAATCACAACACTTAATTTTTTAAGTTGAAAAATCATGTCAGCGGCCGCGGGTTCTGGGTTCTGGCTTCTGGGTTGTTCTTTGTGTTCACCTGTTTCCTTGGTGCTTCCTGCTTTAGTGCTTCAGTGTCGACTTCGCTTCACGTTTCACGTCTGACTGATGTTAACGTTGACCAGTAAGTACTAAGTACTACATACGAAGTTCATACTTGATGAATTATTCACTATGGTCGATTTCATGCGGAATTGAGCATAATGTTGAAAAAAAAAGCCGATAGCGAAGCGCTGAAAAGCTAATGATAAGGGCAAAAAGCTGAAGCTAAGCGAATGAGATTTTTGGAAAAACTTTTAAGTTTAAGCGAAAGTTTAAGCTTAACAGTTTAAGCTTCTCATCCCTGTATACAATACATCTATTTACCAATCCACTTATACACGAGCTTATAGTACGTATACATTTTACACCCCTCTTTTTTTTTGGCGTTACATTGGACAGAGCGTTACTGAATATCTTTTTTGGTTTTCAATATTTCTTTCAAAAATTTGTTTATTTTGACATAGCTTTCTTTTTCTTGTAAACATTTTCCTAAGATCTCCTCTGTAATATTATGTTTCGTTCTGATTTGATTAAAATTTTGACATTCTATAAAAGTGTGATCTGGACTATCTTCATATTTTTTATTACAAACCCTCCAACGACTGTTATCTGTTATTTGGTATTTCTGTAGATATGTTGCAAAATGACCATGTCCGGTGAAGTATTGTGTTAGGAAATAGTTAGATTTTAGATTTTTATTTTTTAGTCTCTCTTCTATGTGAGGAATCAGTTTTGCCGTTCTTCTTCCTGTCTTCTCTGTGCTATATTGTTCTTGCCATATTTTATTTGTTTCTTGTTTTACTTCCTTTATTTTCTCTTTTAGTTGCTTTTCTGTAAATTTTCTGGTTCTCGCTTCCGCTTCAATTCTTTTTATTAGAATCGAATAGTGATGTCGATCATTTACTCGATCAAAAATGATCGATCACGATCATCTCGATAAGACTCGATCTTTTTCGATCATCGATCGATTGATCGATCATGAAGAATAAGAAAAGAGACAATTGGTAGATAAGTTCCTTTCTATTAACGACTTCTCTGAACACAGAAATGAATGCGTTTTTTAAAAGTTGACTTAGAAAAGGACCTAATAGAGAATGTTTTTAGGTATTTTCTGTTTTTGCTAAACATTTTCTTATTTTGCAGCCAACACAGTGGAGAGGAGAGTGCATTGGCATCGGACTGTGCAAACAACAACAACAACAACAACGCCGAAACTAAACCCAACTGATAAGCGAACGACGATGGTTACTTGGACTCTCATAAGAAAAACACATATTTTTGTGATGGAAATGAATATCTGTCTGTTGTATGCCTTTGGGTACTTGACATTGTAGTTTGTGATCGATCATCAGAAAGATCGATCATTTTCCAGTGTGATCAATCATGATCGATCTTACTGGAAAATGATGATCGATTGAACATGATCGATCATGGTTTTTGTAATGATCGACATCACTAGAATCGAACCCGTTACAAGACCCCTGTGTCTACTTCGGTTCTAGGGCAGCTCTCTACATAGATATATTTCAAAAAGATATCAACTATAGACAACGCTCTATCTTTCTATGTAGTATCTTCCTAAATAAAGGTATTATCTCTCTTCTTTATCTCGCTATACAACAATTCGGACTCTTCTGCTGGGCAATGGCGCGCTAGTGTCGCTCGGTTGTTATCAGTAATTTTTTGTTATCAAAGTTAGGATAACTGTAGGAGAAACGTTCAGTAAAATAGGTAAATACAAAACAGTAAAATCCGCCGCCAACGCCGCCATGGCCACCGCCTCCGGGAGAAAAAAAACGCACTGCGGGTTGCCTACCCTTGGGAGGGAGTTCATGATACTAAAAAAGTAAAATCCGCTGTCGCCACCGCCTCCGGGAGAAAAAAAATACTTCGGGTTGCCTACCCTGCCCCTTAAGTGCTCATTTCTCCACGGGTAGCTTACCCTTGGGAGCGGATTCATGTTGGAGGAGGGAGCTTAGTAACATCCGCCGTCGCCACCGCCTCCGGAAGGTAAAAAAAACACTGCGAGTTGCTTACGCTGCCTCTTAATTTCTCATTTCTCCAGGAGTAGCCTACCCTTGGGGATGGGTTCATGGTGGAGGAGGGAGCTTAGTAAGATCCACCACTGCCACCGCCTCCGGGAGAAAAAAAACTGACACGGGTTGCCTACCCTACTCCTTAATTGCACATTTCTCCAGGGGGAATTTAGTAAAATCCGCCACCGCCTCCGGAAGAGAAAAAATCCACTGTGGGTTGCCTACCCCGCCCCTTGATTGCTCATTTCTTCAGGGGTAGCCTACCCTTGGAAGAGGGTTCACGGTGGAGGAGGAAGCTTAGTAAAATCTGCCGTCACCGCCTCCGGAAGAATAACCCACTGTGGGTTGCCTACCCTGCCCCTTAATTGCTCATTTCTCCAGGGGTGGGAGGGGGTTCATGGTGGAGGAGGGAGATTGGGGGAGGAAGGTGCAGTGAATGACGAGGAGTTGTGGGGGGCTCTCTATACACTAAACAGCAAAATCCACCTCCTTCTTCCCCTCAGTTAGGATAAATTCCTGGTGGCCTCCTCTGTACCTTAATATCTCACGTTTCACTAGAGATACTTTACCCTGGAAGTGCTTCTCGGTGGAGGTGGGAGCTCCTGGAGAGGGAGGACGGCCACGGTGAGGAAGGGAGTCGCGGTGGGCGAGGAGCATGGTGGGGGAAAGTGACTGTGATGGAGGAGGACAGCTGTGGTGGGGATTAGCAGAGGTTAGCCCACCCCAGGGGGGCCCTTGGTGGAGGAGAGAGCTCCTGGACGGTGTAGTGCCGTGTTGTTTTCATATAATTTCCATGGAAATGTTTTATGTAGTGTAAGATACACTTAGGTTACTATGACGTCCAGGACCATATTTACATATAGGCAACTTGGACACGCGCCTAGGGTGCTAGATTTTGAGGGCAACTCTTACCAACAAGAATTAATGAGGGATGAACAAACATTTAAGGGGGCGCACAATTCTTCAAAAGGAAGGTTTCACTTATTCTAATTTCGGTCTGTCACTTCCCAGTAACATAGATGAAACTACGGTAATTGAGGATGAGGACAGTCATCTGACCATTAATGAACATAAAAATAAATATGATTCAATGCTGCTTGTACTCAATGAAGATCAAAGATGGATCTTCAGTGATGTTATTTTGGCTACAGAAAATAAAACCAACAACTGCTTTTTCCTTGATGGTCCTGGTGGCACTGGGAAGACATTTTTACGTATGAATACCTAATCCACTCTTTCAAACAAAAATCAATGAAAGTGGCCTCAATTGCTTGGACAGGCATTGCGGCTACATTATTGCCATTCGGACAAAAACTGCACATAAAACGTGTAACCTTCTCCTATCTATTGATGTACGCACCTCTTTGAAGTGGAAAAAGTCCGACAACCATAGGTTGTCCCAGATAGACTGTTTCATTTGGGATGCAGGATCAATGATACCTGCACACGCGTTAACAGCTATTGATGCAGCCCTGCGAGATCTATGTCGTACCCCTGAAACTCCATTTGGTGAGAAAATCTTTTTTATTGGAGGTGATTTCCGACAGATGCTGCCAGTTGTGAAAAAAGGGGGTCGTCGGCAAATTGTACAAGCTTGTCTAAAAAACTGTTCAATTTGGCCAATATTTCAGCAGCATGGGCTAACTGAAAATATGCGTGTAAATACCAGCGAGTCAGAATTTACGAAATATGGCTTTTAGCAATAGGTAATAATGAAATAGACGAATTTGTTCCCCCAGAAGACATGATCAGCACAGACCTCGTGGAAGATATGTATAATGACAATATGGCTCCGGAGGAAATGTCTAAAGTAGCCAGTTTAGCATCACGAAATAATAAAGTGAATGAGCTTAATGGACGAATTCATAGTAAACCTCCAGGGCAGGTGACAGTTTGTTGTTCAATTGATAATGCTCAGGCGTTAAGCACTGATCTAACTGAAACTTCCAATGAACAAGTGCAATTGTCTTTTCCTCCTGAGTACTTGAATTCATTAACACCATCTGGTATACCACCTCATAAACTATACTTGAAAAAGAGTGCTATTGTCATGCTACTTCGAAGCTTATGCATATCTGATGGTCTTTGTAATGGAATAAGACTGATTGTGCGCTTAATTGGCCAAAAGATTCTATGTTGCGAAATACTGACTGGAGATAAAGCTGGTAATATCGTGTGTATCCCGCGTATAGTTTTGGATACCTGTGGTGATCCTGATATGCCTTTTACACTGAAAATATTGCAGTTTCCTGTCAGGTTAGCATTCGCTATCACGATCAATAAATCTCAAGGGCAGAGCTTGACCGCATTGGGTTATATATTTTTATCCGTGGTCAATTATATGTAGATTTCTCACGCTGTCGTAGTAGAAGCGGGATCCGAATCCAAATTAATAACCAGCATAATGATGAAACAATAAGAAATACGATTAAAAATATAGTGTTCACTGAGGTATTGTAGACTCATATTCTTGGCTTACTCGACAGGATAGTTAAACTGAAGCAAAATTGCATCTCCCGCCCTCAACCCCACCTACTGTTGTAGCTAACTTTTTCCTTTCCTGTCTCTCTACAACTTCGGTTTTCTTAGTATTATTAGGAATTAGAACATTTTATTAAAACCATAGATTATAGATTACACAAAAAGAATAAAAAATTGAATTTCAAGTTACTAATGTCAGAATTACATGATGTTGTTTTACAGGGTGTAGTTTTTTTTACAAGAGTACCTTACCCTGCTATTCATGTAAACAATTAACAAAAGTCTGAATCTTCTCCATCATACAGGCATTAAGAGGGGCTACCCTCTTCTTGCGGGCTCATGGCAGTTACCTTCTCGTGGTGAGCCTGGGAACTGGCTGAATTTCTTTTTTTTATTAATAGTAGTTATATATACTTTTCCAGCTTACGAAATACTGCAGGCCGGCACGAGCGAAGTGACGGCAGGGGTTGGACCGCTTCGCGGCCATGGGGCGAAGTCTCCTAGTTATTATTATTATGGTTTTTTCTCACGCACTTCTGACGGCAATGTAGGCTTCTTCTTATTCTTACGCCGCCTCCGATGTGCGAAGATTGGCGACCCTCATTGCAATCCTCAGCCTGGCGACTGCTTTCCTTGGATTTTCCCCTCCAACACGAGTTTTAGTATACTGTATCTGCTGCCTCTCAGCATATGACCCAGGTATCCCATGTTGCGTTCTTTAATCATGTCCAGCACACGGCTTTTTCGTTTCGGCCGATCTGTTTCAGAACGTTACGATGGGTAAATCAAGGTCCTATAGTCTATGCGTACGGCTATCCGGTGACTTTCGGCACAATGCGTGTTATCGATAGTATGACTTATTTTCGTTACTTTATGACCTGAACGTAGCACAAATTTAATATTTAAACGAAACACCAAAAACACAATGCATCAGAAGAACCAGTTGTGGATTTAGCGAATATTCATTACGAGGCTTCCTATCCGTGAGGGTTTACAAAAATTCAAAGCAGTAAATTGAAAATGTATTCAGAGGTCAAATTCCCAGCTGAAAGTAGTAATAAAGAGGTGGCCTTCACACACAAGTTGAGGACCTCAGAAGCACATCAATCTTTTAATTCCTACTCAGACGGAAATGATATGGAATTGTATAGAACCTAATTTTAGTGACGTTCCGTAGGAAAAGGGACAACTTTGGTAGATTTGTGAAAAATACGATAGATGCATGTTCGTATTCTACATAAAATTTCCTTTCGCATGAGCCCAAAACGAACCCTCTAGCTCAGTTTACCGCAAAGTTATGAAAGTTTGAAGTTTACACTCCAAAAAACATGATTTTGAGAAAAATGCATTTATAAGATGTCAAGTTACAATTTTTTCTTATTTATGCTATACCAAAGTTGAATTTGCAAGGAAACTACGCGTCGTACGGAAAAGATGAAAAGAACTTAAATTGTAGAGCATGAAATTTGCTATCTTTTGAGGGGAAAATAGTGCATGTGCAATGCTTAGTTTGGAAGATACATATGAAAACTGGGCATTGCAGGAGACAGCGTCGCAGAAAAAGGCGAATTTCGTGCATTAGCAGATGGCGGCGGCAGTCGTCAGTGGTACTACGAGAAAAAACACGAAATTTCGTACAGCAATTTGTAATAATCCCAGTTTCGCCAATTTCGACCCACAAAATGTATTTTGCGTTTTTCTCGGATTCGCGTTTGTTTCTCATTAAGTTGTCCCTTTTTCTATGGAACGCCACTTTATTGTACTGGGAGTTCAAAAAGGTAAGACATAGCCTAATATGGACCACATTTTGTTTGGTTATAAGTTGGCTCTTATGAGCTTAAAAATATTGCTAATGGTCTTGAATGGCAGCCACAGCATCCTATAGGATCACCCTCAAAAGGGAATTTCAAAAAATAAATAAATAAAAATTGGATTCTCAATATTTTCCTTTTGGTAAACGCCAGGATTTTTAAGAATTGAAAATTTGGGCTCCTACTTCCAATTCGGAAAACATGCCATATTAAGGATGGGAGAGGGGGGGAGGAACAACTGTATTAAACATTTAAAATTAGTCCGAAAATTTGATTTGGGAACTTGATGAACCATAGGAACGTACCTTTCTTTATGCAGGATGTCTATTAAAATGCGCAATTCGGATCATTAAAAAATTTTTTTTTAAAGAAAAAAAGAGTTAAAATTGCAAAATAAACGTTTAATATTAAGTTTGTGGCATTTTTATGAACGACCAACCAAGAAAAACCAAGGTATTTCGATCGCTCACAAACATGTGCACATTGTACTGCTGATACCTTCCGTTTATCAGCGGGTACGTGCTTAAGTCAGAAAATCGGCGTCAACGCTCAAAAAATGCAGGCATCCGAAAGGGCCTGGGAAAAGCCACGACTAGCTCATACGAGACTTGCCCAGGGAGCGGGAGGTGCCAGGGCTTTGGAAGGCGGTTACCCAGATCACATGTTGAATATTCTATAGTTCCGGGGCCAGAAGCGAGAAAAATAAAAATAAAATTAAAGCATCTCTCTCTCTAAGCCATGGTCCCTTACATTCTCTCTTACATAAAAGGTACTTACGACCTCATGTCATTCACGCGGTGCACCTCAAAAAGGAAAAAGAATAACGCAGGTTATACATCGCGGACAGACATTTATTTATAAAGAAACCAAAAAACTCCACGGACGCGGTGGCGGTCACGAAACTGCGGCTAAAAGAGCCGCACGAGAAAGTTCGCGAACACGCGGTCAGGTCCCGGGTTGAAGAAAAAAGAAAAGTCGCGGAGCTCGGCAGGTCGCGGAAAATCGCACCAAAATTACACTCGAGGTCGCGGTGTCGGGTGGGAAAAAGGTCCACACCCAGAACGCTCTCAAAAACGTAAAAAAAGAAGTCAAATAAATGAAAATCAAAACGACCAGAAAAGCTCTGTCTTAGAGAAAAAGAGTGTAAAAAAAAGACGTTCGCTGCCCAAAGACAGATTCACTAACAGTACACCGCCTCGATTGCAATTAGCTGCCGATACCAGCAGTGCGGGAGGGGTAGAGGGAGGAAAACTGCAAGAGTTTTCATGCAGGAAGATCAACGTTTGTATGTGGAGCACAGAGAAATCGCTAGATGGACAGAGAGGAAAGGTGGAAAAGCGGGTTGTGGGAAAAGAGAGAGGAGAGGACGTACTAATGCCTGCGGAACTCCGTGACGTCGAATTTTGAAGCATATTCACGTGTTTCCATGCCACAAGTTCAACAGTTTCGATAAGTGAAAAAAAGTCAAGTATCATGAATTCAAATATTCAAACATGTTGAGCACTAACAAACCGCTTAAGAGTCGTCAAAAGAACGGAATGTAGTTCGGAGGCTCTTAGACATGCAGTTTCTTTTTTTAAAACCCTGAGAATAACCGATCGCACTTTTTTTTGGTCCATAATTTACGACTTTTTGCCATCTGTACAACTAACATAATTTTTAAGCTCATTTCCATGTTATCATACGGAGTCCATATTAAGATACCAAACACATTTTTCAAAATAACCTACTGTCAGTTCTGAACCTTTAATCGAAAAACTCTGTATAGCATTTGAATCGTACCTTTTTGGGCTAATATTACACTTTCAAAAAATGTTTACCGTCACTTTTCCCAAAATTATGACACAAAACGTACATGATAACAAAAAAGCTGAAAATATCAAACTCGTTTTTTCTTTTATTTTTTTGTGGGAGGGGCGGGGGCCTTCACGTTTGAATTTTTCACACGTATCGAGATGATACATCAAGAACAACAATTCAGATTTTTTACGGGCAAGTAGCGCCATACACAGATGAGAAAAGCCGCTGATCCATATTGAGAACTGGTCCATATTATGCGACTCTACCTTACCACATTAATCTTGGTTTGCAGGCCTCGAGTCGCTGAATAATTGCTCAGAGTACACATATTCTTTCCATCTATCTATTTTTGTTTTTGTGTCAATTAGGATATTACCATCTTTGTCCTTTAGAGCGTTGACACCGCTTCTCTTATTCACTCCGAGAAACTCCTTAACCCTCTTTCTACTCAGGCGACTAATCGCAAATTGGGCGACTTTTTACTAGATCATATTTTTCCCCAAAAATGTTTGTTTTTCCCACTGGAACTTCATTTTTGATATGTCAACATTGTCACTCATTTTCATGGTAAATTCTTAATTCACTCAAAGATTCATGTCCACCCCGCATCAATCGATTTTGCGTTCAGACAAAAAGATGGGGTTATCTTTTTATACTCTGTAGAACTGAATCACCGGTTTCACTGTTCAGCCTCCCGCTAGAGATGTACCGATAGGGGGTGCGGGCAACTTACTACCCCCTCTCCACCGTAGGAATTTTAACTCAGTAGTTGGGAAAACCCAGCAAGTCAAAAGGCTTCTCTTCTTTTGCTTTGATACTTGGGGATTTTGAGTTGAGTCAGTTAAAAAAATCCAACAGGTCAAGAGTTTTTTTTTTGTTTTGATACTTGGGAATTCTGAGTAGAGTCAGTTAGGACTTTCACAATTTTTCACCCCTTCCCCCCCCCAAAAAAAAAAACTCTTTGGTACGTCCCTGCCTCCCGCTAAAGTTCAATACAATTCACATTAATGTTGATTCACTTGAAGAGTCACGTTTACCCCGCGTTCATCCGATTTTACGCTGAGAAAAAAGTTGGAGGAAGGAGTTCACTTTTTTCACTCTGCAGAACTGAATCGCTGTTTCCATTTTTCAGCGTCTCGCTAAGTTCAAAGAGGTAAGGTGGCTTACTATGGACCACATTTTGTGTGGTTATAAGTTGGCCCTTATGAACTTCAAACATTCAAACATGTTGAGCACGTAACAAATCGCTTAACAGTTGTTAAAGGAATGGAACGTAGTTTGGAGGCTTTTAGACATCCAATTTCTTTTTTTTTTAACTCTTGAGAAAAGCCGATTGCATTTTTTTCCCGGTCCATATTTACTTTTTGCCATCCGTACAAACTAACATTATTCTAGAACTCATTTCTATGTTGTCATAAGTGGTCCATATCGGAGATACCAAGCACACATTTTTCAAAATGACCTACTACTGCCAGTTCTGAACCTTCAATCGAAAAACTCAACATGTATAGCAGTCGAATCGAATTCCTTTGGGCTGAAAATAACACGTTCGAGAAAAATTTTCAATCAACGACAATATAAAAAAGTTAGAAGTATCCAAATAATTTTTCTTGTATTTTTTTGTGAGGAGGGGCCTCCAAGTTTGAATTTTCAACATGTATTGGGATGACACATTAAAGGCAACATCTTAGATATTTTACCAGCCGGTAGTGCCATAAACAAATACGATAGACTGGTGGTCCACATTGAGAACTGGTCCATTTTAGGCTACTCTACCTTACAACTCGCATTATTGTTAATTCACTCAAAGATTCACGTTCACCCCACGTCGATCCGATTTTGCGTTCAGAAAAAAAGATGAGGGGTTATATTTTTATACTCTGTAGAACTGAATCACTGTTTTCATTTTTCAGCTTCTCCCTGAAGTTCAATACAACTCACATTAATGTTAATTACTAGCATTTCACTTGGATATTTTTCAACCTCGGTCGCACTCAGCTCCGGTTTTGTTTATAGCGTCCCTCGGTGCCGAATGGATGATAATATTCCAAATTTGAGAGAACTTTCTTTCGAGACTTAATAGGTAAAAGCACACAACTTACCAGCATAGCCAACCCGTGCCGCGGCCGCGAATTCAGGTAGGTCACATTTGTACGAAACCACACATCCGTAACTATGCCCACTTTTCCCATTGTAATCTCAAGTTTTAATTTCGCATAGACAGTCGTATTGTCTCGATGCGGCAATTAACTAACCGCGTGCTTTTTTTTTTCTACTCTTCGCAAAACATCGTTTATAAAAATTCTTGCGCAAGTGAATTGCTTTTATTTTCTCCCTCTAGACTGAAGATTGACGTCAATGGCGCTATTCGAGTGGGCTTCCTCTGTTCTGTCGATCATCTCTGAATCGTCAGCGTAAAAATTTCTTTGTTCGGCGACGCCGCCCTCTCACGTATATAAACTCGTACACAGGTACTCCCGTCCCCCGCCCCCGCATTTCAAAATTTCGGGACCACGCCGGGGTCGTTGTTATACGTATTTATACATTACGCGAAATTCGCATTCGTCAAACGTTTTTGTTTCTGGATTAAAACAGGAAACAGAGAAAAGGCCGCCGTTGTCGCCGGCATGTTCGTATTTAAAACGGCCGAACTTATTAGTTATAGATTGCTGGTCAAGGGTATCCTTTTTCATTGAAAGGGCTTTCAATTAACAAAATGGGACTGCGTATCCTTTCGCCGACTTATCACCGAGGTCTGTACGTAATGCAATAATATCCGCGGCCGACATTATTTCAAAAAGTGTAGTCAACCGGCGAACACTAATGGAACGTCGACCGGGGGGCATTACACGAGGCCGTAGAATTATTCAATTTTCGTTGGTCTGCGTACTCCACCTCGAACCAAGAAACGCATCGTCGCAATAACGGAATATTAAATCGCGATAAGGCCCCTAATTTGGAATACGTTGGTACACATTTCAGCTATTTCTCCAATTTGCAGGTAAGCCAAGTTTGACGGGAATACAAAAAGAAGGGTGAAAAAGTTTGTAAAAACTGAAGATTGCGAATGTTATGTACAAAATCGAGCCAAATACAGACTAAAATATACGGTTACGGGGGCAGCGAAAAAGGACAGGGGGCTGGTTCAGGATACATTTTTCACTACGGCCACACACAATACACACGAAATGGTTGTTTCGTTAAGGACAAACTTTCGTTGGGGTGATATCCTCGGCCAGATAGAGAACTGAGCACATTTTCTTAAAAGGATTAAATTTGGTATGTGAGCTCTTGAAGGTCTGAGGACTGATTTTTAGAACAGTCGTGGCACTTCAACTGTCTCCCCGGGTTTACAATTGTGGAAAATAGTAGAAGCACTAACAACTACGGAGAATGCAACAAAAGAGGAACAAGGCTATCTAATTTTGTCAAGAATTAGATTTTAAAATCTGGAATGGGTTTTTTTTTTTTTTTTTAAAAGAAAAAACCTAGGTCAGCCCGAACCACCGGGTTCGAGCCCACGTAGCAACTCGCCAGAATTTTCGACCTAGGTCGGTTTCTCGGCCAGAAGGGAAGAAGGTTAAGACAGCCTTAACAGCCGCCCCGACGTCTCTGAAGTAATGCTCGAAAGGGCGGATTCCAGGACTTGGGTGGAGAGCAAATTATAAAAAAGAGGTCAGCCCGAACCAGGAATACCAAAACCAGATTGATCTCGTCATCTCACCTAGATCTGAAAACAACATTACAAATTTGTATGTTGCCGACAGGTTTAAATATCTCCCTGATCACAGACTTACATACGTCATACGAATAGCAAAAACACACTTTTACAGAAATAATACCAACAAAAAAGCCCCTAACATTGCCGATACGGAGGGGTACATTAGGAAAATCCAAAACTCTCTAAAAAACAGGAAACTCAGACTACAGCTCTGTACATAATTACGAAGCCCTCCGTAAGGCGATACTGGAATGCTCATCAAACAATCTAGAATCCAATGGGCCATAAAACACAGAAACGGCAATTAAATAAATAAGACCTCAAAATTCTCTGGATAACCAGAAAGAAATTTTTAAAAAAACAGGACAAGGTTGAGCTGAACATCGTATCGAAAAAAATCAAAATTCTACGAAGAGAGAAGGAGTTCATCAATGGAGGCATGACATGATCAGCTTGGCCCTGGAAGGTGCAAGAAATATGAAAAAGTTCAATAAAAACTTAACTCTAGGATCTTACCAAACAACTTATCTATTAGACAAAACAGGTAAGAGGATCTACGACACGGAGGGGATAAAGTCACTGGCAACAGAATTTTACAAGGAACCATACAAATCCCTAGGGGGACATGGCGTACCTAGGCGTGAAAACGGTTTAGAACAGATAGGCAAATAATGGGGTCTGGTTGGCCGAGTGGATAGCGCGTTGGTCTCGGAATCCGGAGGTCCCGGGTTCGAGCCCACGTAGCAACTCGGCAGATTTTGACCTAGACCGGTTTTTCGGCCAGAAGAGAAGTGGGCTAAGACAGCCTTAGCAGCCTCTCCAACGTCTCTGAAGTAATGCTCGAAAAGGCGGATTCCAGGATTCTAGTTTAGAGCAAATTAGAAAAAGAGAGAGGCAAATCAGAAATATACCAGAATCTCCCTTTTTGAAATCGAAAATCAGAAAATTTAAACAAAAATAAAGCTCTAGCGTTAGGACGCTAAAGAGTCGCTCTCTAGCGGCCTAATGAAATGCGGCGTGCCAATTGGTGTATTTGTATGAAAAGATGATCAGGGACAAAAATGTTCTGCAAAAAGATTCAAGTTGGGCTCACCGGAAAGGAAATGATAAGGGCTGACACTTTGTTTCTCTTCAATACTGAAAATGCTAGAGCTCATTTCACCTGTACATGTTTTTGGGGTAAAAATACCCTGATCAGTGATCATCTTTTCGTCCACTACACTAGCACACCTACGGGAGTGTCCGAACGCCAATACGCTTCTCGCATGTTAGAATACCGCGTACGTTATCTCCATATTTACATGCTCGTGTGATCTTGAACGCCAATTATCTTGGCTGGTATAGGATTCACGAAAAAAAACATAGATATCATTTTTGTAGGTAATTTTACGTTCTTTAATTTTAGTATGGAATATTTTTACCTATAACTCAATTTTAAGCTAGATACAAGCCAAAGACTGTTTCCGGAGGCCCTTTTTGGACTCTGGGGGGGTGATGCTCACACCAGGGGGGGGGGGAATTACGGGGCTTTTCCGAAGAGGGTATTAAACAATCGTACCAAGTTTCAACTGTGCTTCAATTAATTCCATCAAAAATGCTAATTCCCCTGGACTAACTGTCGAAAGCCAAGATGCGTGCTTTCTTCCGACCCTCCTTGAGTAGCGAAGTTACTTGTTGACAATAATTTCTCCAGCGTTCTTTCAGCTGAATTTAACTGCACTATTCCAGTTTCATTTTCTCAATGGCTGGCATTTTCATCTTGCATGTCCCTGTTAAGTTTCTTGATTCCCTGGAAAAGTTTTCGTGATTAGTTCTCGGGTGCATACTTTTCTATTTGGTCACATGTTTCATGAATAATCTCTCTGGTTCTTATCCCTTTGAATTTCTTTTCTTATCTAGACTGAGGCTTCTCTTATAGCACCACGGTTTTCTATAAGGTCCACAGAAACAGCAGATCTCTCGCGATTCTTTTGTTCTATTCTCAATAACACCTTAAATTTCTTGAAAGATTTGCCGAAGTCCACACCAGCTGTTGACGGTGTCATTGTTTTTTTCAAGTTTCTCTTGTAGAATTGTTCCAAAATTCTTCCACTCCGCTTTACTACAGATGCGTTTGCTCGGTTTTTGCTGAAGTTTATTTGCGGCAAGAATATTCCAACATTCCCGTGCCTTCTCGCTACCGCGAAAATCAGAGCCGTGCGGTGCTTTTCGCTACAGTATGCAACTTATCAGAGCCACGCGCTCTTGTGTCCCTCTGGATCGCGGCAAAAACGAAGTTCGTTTACATTTCGCGCGCTTGCATATATGTAAGATCGAGAAAATAAAGAACGCCCACGCATTTGACCGTGTTTCGCGTAATTTGCGCGCTTATACAACCCCATTTGTCGTTATTGATTCGCTCGGCCGCAGCCGGTTTTACTGATGGCGAAAAGAAAGCAGAATGAGAGAAAAAAATACGTAACGATAACAGCAAAACTCTGTGCAGTGCAGAACTTACTAACTTATACATGATCTCCCTTGAAGCGGTTATTTTTCTAAGTACAAAAAAAAAAGAGGGAAAAAAAAGAAGAAAGTATTACACTCTGTTTCTGTCAAGTTTTACAGCATTCGCATTCTAAGTATTCTCGCGGGTACAACATCCTCGCTCGAAATTCGGGTATCCGGGGAGTTCAAATACACGAAACTGGTGTGTGTGCTCACGCACACGTACGTCTTACAAGGCGTTGCAATAACTTTAATGTCCGAAGACCATCGTCCGGCGTTTGCTTTCGGAGACCGACGACATCGACACAATCGACTGGCTTTACTTGTTGCCAAACGGCGGGCGATAAAATTGTTTTATATTTCATATATTATACCGACACGCTAGACGTGCTAACTAATCGCGAACATGGTACTATAAAACAGTCCGGTAATTTGGTAAACGAGGGCTGAAGACGATAAAAGTTGAATTCGAGGGAGTTTTTACAACATTTGACATGTGAGTTCGATTGTAGGCCGGGACACTTAACGCACTCGACGTCAGTTTGGCTTCGTGAAGAAACATATCAACACCATGGCCGAGATCGAGTCTCTCGTAATCGCCGAAAAGGGCGGCATGAGATACGAAAACGATCTCGCACCTGCGACACTGAGGAACCGAACTCCCGGGAGCTAGGAGCTGAAGAAGTTGATCGACTTAAAATAAGACATCTATACGTCTTTGAGACGCGATTAGAGAAAGTTCTACGCGGCTATTTCGACAGGTAAGTAAATTAGATATATCATCTAAAATCCCTTCCAACTGCTACAGGAAGGACAGGAAGACGAGTGAAAGAGAACGACAGACGAATTGCTCAAAAGATGAGAAAGTGCACCTGTGTTAGGAAAGGATCGAACTCTCAGAGGTACGTGCTGAAAAAATTAGTAGCAGACCTAAAATAAGGCATCTATGCATCTTTAGGAGGCGGTTAAAGAAAGTTCTACAAGGCTATTTCGATAGGTAATCGGATTGGGTACACCAGCTAAAGTCCCCTCCAACTGCTACAGGAAAGACACAGGAAGACTATTGAAGGAGAACGAAAGGTGAATAGCTTAAAAGATGAGAAAGTGCACCTGTGACAGGGAGGGATCGAACTATCTATGAGAGGCGATTAGAAGAAGTTCTACGCACCGGCTATTTCGACAGGTAACTGGACTAGATAGATCAGCTGGAATCCCTTTCAATTGCTGCAGGAAGACTGTTGAAAGAGAATGACAGGCGAATTACTCAAAAGATGAGAATGTGCACCTGTGATAAGGGGGGACCGAACTCCTGTCACTACATTCTGACGAAGTTAACAGCGGAACTAAAATAATATATCTACCTATTATGTCTTTGGAAGCTGTTAGAGAAAGTTCTACGAGGCTATTTCGATAGGTAGTCGCATTGGGTACACCAGCTAAAATCCCCGCCAATTTTTACAGGAAGACTATTGAAGGAGAACGACACTGAATAGCTCAAAAGATGAGAAAGTGCACCCGAGGAAGGGATCGAACTATCAGAGCTATGCGGTGATGAAGTTGGTAGCAGACCTAAAATAAGGCATCTAAGAGTCATTTTCCCAATAACTCAATATTTAAGTAACCTTAGTGTCCATTTTGGAGTGTGAGTGAACTTGGTTATATTCCTTTTGTAGGGTGCGCCGATTCACTTTTCCTTCTGCTGTATTCCAGAGCGCTTTCGGCTGTTATGCCATCATCAGTGGAGTACCCTAAATGAGATTTGTCTCTTGTGGTCCTGTAGTTATAGTCGAGGGTAGTACCGTATGGTGAGCCTGTTTAGTATTGCGTTCCTATTGGTTGTGCTGTTGTTTCTGTCCTTTTTTTCTGTTTTGTCATTGCTTATTTGTTTGATCAGAGGTGGTCTGTTTTTGATTCCGAGTTTTATGATGTATTGGTTGAAGATTTTTTGTATTTTGTATGTATGTGTTCCTGTGAATGGTATTGCTCCTGCGTATTTGTCTGTTTTTGTGGTTATTGGTTCGGTGTCTGTGTTTTTTGGTTGTGTTAGTTTGTTAATTATTCTGTCTACTGTTTGTGGTTGATATTTGTTGTTAATTGCTATTTGTTTAATTTTGTTAATTTCGGTTGTTCTAAGATTGTTGTCATTTAGTATGTTGACTGCTCTGTGGCAGTAGTTGTGTAGTGCTGCCATTTTGTGTTTTTGATGGTGAAATGAGTCTTTAGGTATTATTGCGTCAGTGTGGGTGGGTTTTCTGTAGATGCTGTACTGTATCTTGTTGTCTTTTATTTGTATTGTAAGGTCGAGGTAGTTGATGGTCTTGTTGCCTTTTTCCATTGTGAACTTTATGTTGTTGTTTATGCTATTTGTCTCTGTGAGGAATTGGTCTAGTTGTCTGTCTGTTCCTGTCCAGATGATCAATATGTCGTGATGGCATAACAGCCGAAAGCGCTCTGGAATACAGCAGAAGGAAAAGTGAATCGGCACACCCTACAAAAGGAATTTAAGTAACCGTTTGGTATCTCAAAAACTAAGAATAGAGCAGTATTTTTTTTTTTTGTTAGATACGTGCAAATCCCTTCTATCATATCAGTCCACCAAAGAGTTCAAAGTGCATGACCTAACATCCCCAAACTGCCAAATTATGGACAGACGTTCCAACGTCGTCTACGTAACCATTCACCGATTTTTCTTTAAAATGCGTCACACAGACCGATATTTCTAATAAAAAATTTACGCGGAATATTTTTCTCAAAGAGATATGCTGTGCCAGTCATTTGAGGGCGCTACTCAAAATTTTGACCCCTTAAGAGGGTTTACAGGCCACGTTGAAGTTTTGTAACCACTTTTACTTCTTCGTAGTTTGCACATTTTCTGTAGTGCTTATTGTGGGTGACATTTGTCGCCGAAAAAAATAGAAACCCTTTAGAAGGATGTTCCGTATCGTCCCCAAAATAATTTCCGAAAGTTCTGAAATTAATATGGTTATGCATAATGCTCTCTCACTGAAAATCAACTTTCCGTACTCTAAATTTCCCTTCGTAGACTACACTAATAAACTGTGAAGTAATTATCACATCAAGTATTGAATAACCGCATATTTGTAGCAAACCAACACTGTAGAATATACACCACCGTGCTCCGTATTTAATTTTTTCGTACTGCTGGCTGCCTATAGTCAATTTATACACAAAATTTTCCTTCGTCGTCTACAAGATTTTTTCCTTCGTCGTATTCAGGGACGTACCGGAGAGTTTTTCCGAGGGAGGGGGGTGAGGGGAGTATGAAAGTCCCAACTGGTTCAACTCAAAAATCCCAAATATCAAAGTAAAGAAAAAAAGATTTTGACTTGTTGGATTTTCCCAACTCTACCGAAATTTTCCAACTCCGCCTGACTAAGATGGTAAACTTTCCCTACTGCTGAGTAAAAGATGTCTCACGGGGGAAGGTCCCCCCTCCCCCTTATCGGTGTGTCCCTGGTCGTGACCGAGTGAAGTTACAAAAAGACGAGAAAGTGCACCTGCAATAAGAACAGATCGAACTCTCGGAGCTACGTTCTGAGGAAGTTGACAGAATACCTAAAATAAGGCAATTATCCATACATCTTTGGGAGACGATTAGAGGAAGTTCTACGCGGCTATTTCGACAACTAGTTGGATTGAATACATCAGCCAAAATCCCTTGCGACTGTCACAGCATGCATAGGAAGTCAACTGAAAGAGAACGACAGGTGAATAACTCAAAAGTTGAGAACGTGCACCTGTGATAAGGAGGGACTGAACTTCCGGAGCTACGTTCAGAGGAAGGTGATAGCAGACCTAACATAAGGCAACTATCTGTACGTCTTTGGGAGGCGATTACGGAAAGTTCTACGTGGCTATTTAGACAGGTAATCAATCGGATTGGATAGATCAGCTAAAATCCCTTTCAACTGCTGCAACAAGAACATGAATACTATTGAAAGAGCTCGACCAAGAGAGGGAAGAAGTGGCGGCCGCCTTTCAAAACGCCGGCGTTGAGCCGCTTACACCGGAAAACCTGGTACCGACCATGCTGAAGAACAGAGTGGGATGGGATCAGACAGCTGCCTTTGTTAAGAAGACGTTGGCTCGCAAGACGGAGTTGGAGTGGCAGAGACAAAGGCAGCGGACACGCAGCACCCTATGCCGGCACTCGCCATCCCATCAACATCGATGACAACGACGACGTCAACGAGAACGACGACGACGACGTCGTAGCTGCTATCAGCCGACGAAGAAGACGATCCCGCGCAACTCGACAGCGAAGATGAAGTATAAGACTCCGTAGATTCGCCGCCGTGAAAAGGCGACAGGGAAATGGGGGTAGCAGGAACTACCTCAAAGCGACCCCCCCTATTCTGACGCAGGCCCACTCAGGGCGTTTCCGGGATAGGAGGTGCGGTGTCCTGGGGCCAATTTGGCATGCGTGCATCGCCATACGCCCCTCTATCATCGGCTATTGAAAGAGAACAACAGGCTAATTGCTCAAAAGATGAAAAAGTGCACCTGCTATAAAGAAGGGACCGAACTCCCGGAACTATGTGCTGAAGAGGTTGATAGCAGATCAACAATAAGACATCTGTACGTCTTTGGGCGGCAATTAGACAAAGTTCTACGCGGCTGTTTCATCAGATGATCGGGTTGAATACATCAGTTAAAATCCCTTCCAATTTCTACAGGAAGGACAGGGAGACGATTGAAAGAAAACGACAGGCGAATTGCTCAAAAGATGAGAATGTGCCCTTAAAGTGCAAATAAAGTTTCTTGGCCTTTTTTAGAACTAAAGGTGGGCCGAGAGAGGAGGTTAGTTTTCCCCTGGTCAATTAGGATCAAAGTAGTCTAGTTTGCAACAGCTCATTAGGCTTTTAAAAATAAGCTACTGTTCCATAAAAGTTGTTATCTCTGATATTTTTTGAAATAATCGGAGAATCTTCTCATTCTAATGAAATACTGCTTCTTTTTGAACAGTGGTAGTGAATTGATAGTAAAATCTTGTTTAAATGCAACCCCCTGATTTTTAATGAGTGTAAGAAAGTAAATCCGTTAATACATCATTTCAACAACAGTTATGAATGCGACAAGTATTCCACAAGAATGGCACATAAGTATTCTTAGTCATGATTCTAATAAACCCATAATAGGTTGTTATTAGATTAATTAAATTAACATGTTGCGATCTGGTACACAAATATGGGATGTGATTTACTTTGCAACGCTGTGTTGCACGCTAGCGAAGTTTACGACCACGAATTTGCAACAAGCTTAATATTGAAGCCTCAACGCCAAAATTTCACCCTTCAGAATGTCTAGAGTTTGTTGCATTCAGATAACACTCACAACTTCGTACATTCATTTAAACCATCAAGGATACCGCCACGGACAACCGTTATCCCAGGAATTACATAACGGGGTCAAGAGAATAAGATATGTAAAATGATCTCAATTAAATAGTAAGATACATAAATAAATGGATACCCGGCCTAAGGCAAGGTTATCCAAAACTAACATAGGGACAATAACAAATGGAAAAATATTGTGACATATGCTAGGGTACGAAACCAAATGGAAGAATAAATTGAAATGATAAATCTGTGAAGGAAAAAGTCGGGACATCAGCACACGAGCTATTAATTAGCACTCAATTATAAGAGAAACAAATAAAATAAATCAAATTAAAAACCACTAAAATATTAAATACGGGGGAGGGGCAGAAGTAACACTAATCCGTTAAAAACATACTTAAAAATATGTGAAATTTTTACCTGGTAAGGTGATTAGGTAGAACAGAATGTGAAAATGCACGATTCCAAGTGACTGCAGCTCACAGTGAATCAACAAAAAGTCTCAAAGAATATTCCTCGCGGTCTTTACAACTGCGACACTAAAATCATAAAGGAAACAGCATGGTAACAGTATTCAAAAAGGGGGGCCGGGGCTCGAAAGAAATTATGTAAACCTAATTGTAAATAGAATAATACGAAAACAAGCAGGAAAATTCGGAGCCCGGCAAAATGAGAAAAATACTAATCTGAAATAAACATCAGTGATTCCCGTTTTCTGCAATAGGTAATTTAAGTAACAGAGAATGCAACAAGATGACACAAAACGCGAATATCGAGTATCAGTGGTGGTTGCACTCTAGATTTATTCTTTTGGTGATGGTGGAGTGGTGATGTCTGACATACGAAAAACTGAATTTTTAGAGTTCACCGGTTCATGATGACTTTCCGGTCCATAGATAGCATTACGAGATGGAGTAGCATTCTTATTCGGACTGCCGGAAGGCTGAGCTTTGACCTGAGAAAATATCCATCATCCGACGGATCCTCCTATCCTATGTCCAATAATTAGGACTTATCTGGGAAATGCAGAGCAGTACACGAAAAACTGAAATGTGAACTTCAAACCAGCCTGAAAAAAAGATACCCTATAACGAAATTAAACAATTTTTGTCAATAATGGCATGAACTACGAAAACGTTAAATAGCTCGAACAAGAAATGTGCATCCGCTAAATGTTTAAATCAGCTATCAGTCTCATCCTGATGACGAGAGTCGGGGAGGATATCATATTTTCTCCCTACTCTATACGATAAAAGAAAGCGAACGAAATCAATCAGTAAGTCGAGAGCGAATGAGCAGATATGAATGAAACCGCTGTAGGTCACTGAGTTGTACGCAGGACAAAATCCCATTAAATTTCAGGAATATCTGCCCAGTAAATGCCGGGATTTTTCAATATTTCCAGGTATCAGTTTCGCGTTGGTCTCTGAATTCGGAGATCCCGGGTTCGAGCCCACGTAGCAACTCGCCAGATTTCAACCTAGGCCGGTTTTCGGCCAGAAAGAAAGAGAGCTAAGACAACCCTAACAGCCTCCCCGACACGTCTCTGAGGTAATGCTCGAAAGGGCGGATTCCAGGGCTCACGGGTTGAGAGCAAATTAGAAAAAGAAAAATCGGTTTCCATCCAAAAAATCGAAAGATAATGACCAAATGAAAGTCTGGTGAATGATGAATAGTAATTTGGAAAAACTGCGGAGAATTACAGGAAACTAGGTCCAGTAGTATCCTAAATTTCAAAAATTTTCCATCAATAAATTTTCCCATTCTTTGTCACAGTATTTTGATGGTAGCGTCTTTGTAGAAAAACAAGGCAGACAGTACCCGGATACTCTGTTTATGCGCTTTTTTGTGCAACCGGTGAATTTTTTGATTGATTTTGAAGACGTCTGATACGTCTGAGAGAAATATCAGCTAATCAAAAATACCTAACCGATTTATCAGCAAAAATCGCTTGGTCAAAAGTAATCGGTTAATCAAGAACAATTAATTAATGGAAAACGATCAGTTGATCAAAAACAGCCGACTGATTAAGAACAATTACGTAAATGACTGAAAATCACCAAGTAATAAGAACAATTAATTGATCAAAAACAATGAATTCATCAAAACTAATGGATTAACTGAAAACAAAAAATTAGTACCTATAAATTAATCAAAAATGATCAATTATTTGAAATCAATTAAAACAAAAAATTAATACAAATTAATCAAAAATGATTAGTTAAGTAAACACAATTAATTATTTAAAACAATTAATTAATTAAAAACAATTGATTAATTAATGATAATTTATTAAAATACGAGTCAGCTTATTATTTGAAAACAACTTAATAATAAAAAATTAATTAACGATAGCAATAGATTAATGAAAAACCATTTATTGATTGTAAATAACTAATTATTCAAAAATGATTGATTAATTAAAAACAATCAGTTAATCAAAATAATTTTTTTATTGGAATTAATCTCCTAATCAGACACAATCGATTAATTAAAAACCAAGATGTCGGAGAGGAACTAAAAAATGGCTCCGCTTCAGCCATTTATTCAAAGCCGGACATGTTAAAAAACTGGAGCTAGAGCTAGCTTCAGCTGTGGACCCATTGTTGTAGCTTTAATGGAGCTGGAGCAACATACTGTTTTTGTAGCTGGAACTGTGAAGCAGGCTCTGAAACTGTGGAGCCAGCTCCGGAGCTATGAAGCTAGCTGCAGTTCTGGCACTGACTCCTCTGAAAAACGACCGGCTTTGGAGCTCCGAGCTCCAGTCCTGGGTGGGAAGGGTTTGAAAAAGGTCAAAGATGGACAGAAGGGGAGGAGAAAGGTTAAAGGAGGTTCCAATTTCAAGCTCTGCTCCAACTCTCGGCTCTATTCCAACTTCAGGCTCCACTCCAGCTCTGGAGTAGAGTCTAGAGCAACTGACTGAAAGTGGAGTAGAGTTGGAGCAGAGCAGGAGCGGAGCCAGAAGCTGGAGCTGGTGCGGAGTCTCTCTTTTTTTTTCTAATTTGCTCTCAACCCGAGCCCTGGAATCCGCCCTTTCGAGCATTACTTCAGAAACGTCGGAGAGGCTGTCAGGGCTGTCTGAGCCCTCTTTCCTGCTGGCCGAAAAACCGGCCTAGGTCGAAATCTGGCGAGTTGCTACACGGGCTCGAACCCCGGACCTCCGGATTCTGAGACCAACGCGCTATGCACTCGGCCAACCAGACCCCTCGGTGCGGAGCCTAGAGCAACTTTTAGAAACTGGATTGGAACTGGAGCAAAGCTGATTTTAGGAAGCTGGAGTTGGAGCTCGGAGCCCTTTTTTCTCGGCTCCGACACCCAGTTAAAAATCACCGATTATTCAAAAACAATTAATAAATCAACATTAATTGATTAATCAAAGAAACCCGCATAATATTAGAAACATAGTCGACTGACAGGAAACAACTGATTGATGGAAATGTTTGATTTATTGAAAGCAGTTGATTAATTGGAAACAACTGACAGAAAATAAATAACCTCGCTGCTCCAAGAGGGTCGACAGGAAAGCAGGCAACTTGACTCTCGACAAGAAATAATGAGAGAAAAGAATGCATGGAAAAATCGTTTGCAGATGACACGAGTGTAGTGTTGAGCTATCCACCTGGGAAATTCTCAGAAGAATTAGAACAGATCATGATGGAACTTGAATTTTGGTTTGATAATAATAACGTCCAAATGAAGGCTTCAAAAACAAAAATTTTATTATTTACCTCGTTTACTCATAACTCATAATTCAGATAGATTCACCCACTACAGCAATCATATATGTACTAAATTTTTAGGAATGGAATTAAAAAGTGCTCTACAGTGGAATATTCATATTTATAATAATGTTATTAACAAGTTGTAAAGCATCTCTTATATTTTATTTACTTTTGTAAAATGTATTTTGTCTCGGAAAAAATTCTAATCGTCCCTTGCTTATATATCCTAAACATTTCGGTTCTCATGTTTAAAAAAATTATTAACACTGTCCCTTAGGAATCATGACCACAACACTAGGGGAAAAGAATTTGGCATTAGCGGGTACTTTTCGATCACAATTTTTTCAAAACAAGGCGGAAGGGATGGGTTCAAAAATTTATAATAAAATTCCTGAAAATATTAAATCTTGTCCCTTAGTAAAAACTTTCAAAAACAAATTAAGACTCTGGCTCTTGAACCATGCTTTCTATTCAGCACACGAATTTTTATCTGCCCAAGTACAGTTATTTGTTTAATTAATTTTAAGTTTCAAGATATATATAATGGCCTAGTGCCTAATTTTGTACAATAAGAAAATAAAAAACAAAGAGAATAAATTAATAAATAATTACCGACTTGATCTTACCCTAATAAATAGCAATAAATTGTATATTTTGACAACAAATTTCCGTGGAATTTTAATCAACACGAACGCACTCTGCAATCAATTAAATGAAACAATACTAAAGATGTCTAGAAGAAATAAAAATTTCCAACAAACGCACTCTACAGTCAATTCAATGAAACAATGGTTGGAAGAATGAGAAGAAACGGAAACATCAATAGTGAAAAACAAAAGTAACCTCGATACTCTTACTCGAGGAGGGTCATCAAGAAAGCACGCATCTCGGCACTCGACAAAAAATAATGAGAAAAAAAAATGCATGGAGAAATTAACAAATAATTCTTGACCTGATCCTACCCTAATCCCTATAATGTAAATAAATAAATAAATGAATAAGATGACTGGAAGCAAATAATAAACATTTCCGTGGAAATTCTAATCAACATCACGAACGCACTCTACAATCAATTCAATGAAACAATGGATGGAAAAAATGGTGACAATTCGGACTTCCCAAGATTCAACAGCAAAATAACTGACTCTGACAGATGTTTTTGGCAATAGGATTAATGTGATGCCAGGAATTCATTATAATGACAAGTGAATGAGGTGCTTGGAGGAAATAATAAACATTTCCATAGAAATTTCAATCAACAACACGAATGCACTCTGCAATAAATTCAATGAAACAACGGTTGGAAGAAACGATAATTTGAAGAAGAAAAACAAAGTAACCTTCTTACTCGAAAACTGCGAAAAGCTGCAGACTGCCGCCATACCAACAAATATTTTAGTGATCACTTCTACAAACCCAAAAAATTCCAGATCCGAGATCAATGAGCACTATACTGAAGAAGAAAAAAATGAAGAAAAAAGTGATTGCAAGAGCTCGTTGCCGACGCTAAAAATGAATAATTGGAAACAACTGAATAACCAAACCCAAATAATTAATCAGAAATAATTGATCAATAAAAAACAATTGATTAACAAACTAAAAACAAATAATTAATTGAAATCAACTAATCAATTGAACTTACTTAGACAATCAAAAACAATCGATTAATTGATTATTTTAGAAATTTAGATTTTCTTACCCGCTTTAGCTTGATGAGATCTTTTTGTTCTGTTCAATTCTTAAACCTCCCCGAATGCCACATGAACCGGTCTAGTTAGGTCAACATTGTACCACCATGACTCCAGTTAGAGATTTTCTTGGGGGAGGAGAGCTAAATGGGAGGTGGGGAGCTGGATGCGTGTTCTTTTATGAAACAGCTCGGTTTGAAAGATTGGGCGACGCGCGAAGTATTGAATCGGGGCATTTTATACTGCTTGGATCGTTGATTTTAAATATAGAAAAATATATAATTGAAAACTAATGTCTCCATGTATATGTACTTACCTGGTAGCTTTCAAAAAACATCATTTTGCTATCGGATTGATAGAATTTTACCGCTGGCAACGATTGGTTTTAAACATCAAAATCCAATGTAAGGTCAACTTTTTCCACTTAACCAATTTAATTAGGTACCCGTTTCGGGGCCTTCTAACGAATTCTGCAAAGTCTGATCATACCTTTTTCTCTCCTTACTCGAGAAATCTTGGTTTGCAGACCTCACGAACGTGTCAAATTCAGGCGTTTATGATAAGGTATACGATTTTTACGAAATTTTACCATATTCGCGATTCTCGGTCGGACGCATTTGCGAGGAAACTATTGAGAACCCTGTCGACCGTTTTCCGCGGCGTTTTCGACGCTCAAGGAGGCGCGTCGCGCTTTCGTTTACTTGAGTAAAAAGAAGAAAAAAATGAATTAAGATAAGGAAAATGGTACTTGATAATTTCAAGAACATTTTGAGGTAAAACGAAGACGGAAACAGGGAGACCGTTGGCGCGGTCATCAGCGTACGTATTTCTTATACATAACACGAGAGCGAAAGACGTGGCGAAAATGAGAAAGTCGAAGGAATTATTTACGGCGCGAGGTAAAAATGTGAAAAGAAAAACTTACGTTCGGCTTGAAATTTTTTTATTAGACGTCATTATAAAGATAAAATGAATAAATAAAATAACAAAAATTAAGTTTCGCGAAATTCTTATTTACGAGGAATAAAGCGAGTGTATTTTTTACCGAATTATTTTCCCCGTAGAAGTTTCGGTACCTAACTTCTTCCATTTTTCTTTTTCGTTGAACTTCGTTTCGAGTTTCATTTTTAATAATCGGAGGGGCGTGAAATTTTACGGTTAAAATCTAATTAATTCCTTGTTCGTCTAATTGCCAAGATGTAATTTTAATTCGTCGTCTTACTTCTAGTCTACTTGTGAGCGAATTTAAAATGAAATTAAGACGCGGCAGTCGCGGGGGAATGGAAAACGGTGACATTTGCATGGTCTTTTCGCTCGATTGGCAAACTCTGTTCGGTGTAACTAAGATCGACAGGAGAGGAACCATCAGAGTCTCCTTGCCCGAACTCATTTTCCGATTATCAATTGAACATGTTTCCTTACTCAATAAAACATGGTAAATAATATTACAAAGGATTTTCAGGTAGCAAGGTCTACTTTCTTTTTGAGTGAGGGGACATCTTCTCTCACATGAGAAAAGGCGCTCAAACAATACCCAGACACGAAATCTGACTTTATGTTTGGAGGGGTGGAGAAGCAAAACTTGCCGACAAATATATTTTGAAAAATAGAATTTCGCCGACAAAATTTGTTCAAAATTGAAAATTTGCCGATTTTGCAATCATCATTTTTTTAATTGACAAAAAATTCTTAAAAAATGAAAAATTCAAATCAAACTTCTCGTTACGATAGCACACAACCCTAATCTTCCTGCCTATGAGTATCATCTAACCCTTCAAACTACTCGCCTGTTCCTAAATCCTCACTGCACTTACGTTCAAACTTCGAAGGGACACTGTCACGTACCTTTTCGTACAATTCACTACCAACAATTTATACATTCCCCACTCTGGTTCTTGAACCTTCACTCATGCAATTTTGAACTTACAGAATTCTTTAAAGAATCTAACCCCCTCCCCCCCCCCCATTTATCGGACACATTTGCAAGAAATTCTGAACCGCTTTCCTAACCGCCTATTCCATAGCTAGTCTGCTGCACTCCTTCCGGCTTAAAAACACAGCTTCCATCTACACAGCCGAACTCCATGCTATTTTACAGTGCCTAGTCACGATCTCTTCGCTCGAAGACCCACCCACTCCCACCCACTAACTGGTCCTCCCGGATACACTTTCCTCCCTAAATTCCATTTCTGACCGCCTTTCAACGTACGCTCTCGTCCAACGCATCCTCCTCATTCTCCATCTCATTTCCTTCACCACCAAGAGCATTTCACTCATCTGGATCCCGAGCCATATTGGTATCGCAAAAAAATGAGGCGGTGGATCAAGAAGCACAGCAAGCTACACAGCTCCCATATATATCACTCTTTACCTCCCTATCTCAACAGATTTCACTTCCGCCATTCGCCAGACCATTTTGCGTAAGTGGTTCAAAGAGTGGCGGCATCAAGCCTCTCGGCACAACAAGCTCGCATAAATCAAGCTTACCCCTGTCTCCTGGTCAATGTCCTAACGTTCCTCTCGCCGTGAGGAAATTATCATCACCCGCCTAAGGACTGGACATACACGCCTCACACATACGCATCTTTTCACTAACCTGTATCCCCTCAACTGCCCACACTGTGAAGATGAAGACTTTCTCACCGTGGACCACCTCTTCTCATGCCCCTCCCTCGCCTGCCTTCGTAACTCTCACTACGTCCCCCATAGTCGAATTTTGGCCCTCTCCAACTCTCACAAGCAGATAAACAACATCCTCACCTACCTTTCCGCTGCTGGATACTTTTGCGACATATCGACAACAACCTTTTCCGAGCCTATAGCCCGAGAGTGTAGCTCCATGGCTCCATAATAATAATAAATGAAAAAATGAACAGTTTCTCCACTTTCTGACTGCCAAATAATTGGGGGGATTCCTAATATCCTTACAGCTTACCCTCCCAGACTAGGGCATGCTCATGTGCGCAAATGTGAGTGCTTAGGAGATAAGGTTCCGATCTGCATTTGTAGGGACGAAACTATTGGGTGGGGGCGGGGGAAGGGGGTGAAAACCAAATAATTTGACAGTCGGCAAATTTTGAAACTGTTCATTTGAATTTTTCATTTTCCAAGGTATATATATATATATATATTGTTTTAATGAAGCCTGAAAAAGTCTTGAACAAATTCAGAAGATCCTTGAAGTCTCAGAGAAGTCTGAAAGAGTCCTAAAAGTTTTACCTAAGTTGGAGGAGGAGGTCTTGATGGGTCAAAAGAGTCTTATTATCATAGTATTAAATGAATCCAAGAAGCCTCTCGGATGGTGTATGTTTGCACAAAGGCCGAGGAAGGAGAATGAATGTCTCAAGCGGCTCACTATAAAAAAGGCGCTTCAAAAATAAGGTAAAAAGAGGAACGAAAAAATAAAAAAATAAAAATAAAGAGTAGAAAAAAGGCAGACTTTTTTGAGGGTACAAGGACGTTCTCTAAAGTTAGTTCCGAGGCTCATATTTTTTTTTTTTTTTTTAATTTATTATTATTATTATTATTATTTTTTCAATTAAGAAATATTTTGATTGAAAAATCGGCAAATTTTCAAATTTATAAAATGTTTTGTCGGCAAGTTTTCCTTCTCCCCCCCCCCCCCCCACCCAAACTGAAAGTCACGTTTCGCCTCTGATTGCCATGTTTCCATTTATCCGACGGAATACTAGATTTTGGAAACTGAGGGCTATTTCTTGTGGGGGAGGAGGAAGGGAGTTGTATTTGATCATTAGATCGACATGCAAGAGAAAAACGGTGTTTCCTTCTCTATTTACACTGACATTTGGCAACCATATAAGTTCGTGATTGTGGCAACTCAGGTAAGCATATATATATGACTACTGATTTTGTTGTTTTTTGGGGGCAAGGGGGTACTTTTAATTTGTTCAAAACAAATCGTCCTACCAATTCAGAGAAATCTTTTTCCAACTGACAATTTTCAAAGGAAGGTGGAGGAAGATCCACATTTTGCCGAGTAAAGTCAACTGGTTGTAATTTACAGGTGACATAACCTCGACGAACGAGGAAGGTCGCTTTTCAGTCTCTGGGCATTGTATCCGCGTGGGCTACACTGAACTAGCCTTTCCTTTCACAAGTTACAAGTTAACAGGAGCAGGAGTGAAACAACCAATATACAAAACCCTACGTACAGCTTATTTAGAAATCATTTTGAAACACTCGGGTCTCCGGTACTTGATGTCGCATCGCGAGTCAACGCTCTCGTTTACAAAATATTCTCGAATGTAAGTTCAAATACAGACGCGCCTCAATTGAGTAGATAAAAGATCGCGGCACTGATGATGAATTAATCATAAATGAGGCTTTTCTCTCTCTCTCTCTCTCTCTCTCTCTTTCTCTCTTTCGAAAATTTACCTTTATAAAAAGGCATTTATAAAAGCTGGTATTCGCCTCGGCTGCAAGAGCGCGAGCGTTTCTAAAAGTCGACCAAAATGATTTCCGAATCGTATGCCGCAGCGACGACGGCCGAATACATTCTGACGGCACTCGAAACAGTATCCGGCGCTATCCTCGAACTGAATCTCCAGAATCCAAAATTACCGATCGAGAGGTGAAAATACGTCGACGAGGACGCAATCCGGACGCAGGTTGTCAGGCCGCAGACGCTTTTCAACCGCCGCAGAGTGAAAAGTTGCACAAAGGAAAAGCGAACAACGTGTACGGTGTACACCTCACGCGTAATTAACTGCATGAAGGAGAACGTGCTACCTCACTGTGTGAGAGTAACAAGCTGTTACTTTACTCGCGAATAATATGTAAACCTCCTCCACGGTTAATTTACGTTTAAATAACGTCAAATCCCCCCAAAATGATGTAACTACAAGGTCCCGCGAAAAGTTATATTACCGTCCTGGCAGACATTATGAACTTCTTCGGACCTGGGACGTGGGTATTTTACAAGTTTCCAGCACCGGCATCCGCACACAGCAGTTGCCAATTGGGCACACTTTAATTTCTCTACACGGATTGCCGTGCGCTTTCAACTTGGACGGATTTAATATCGTGAAGTCGAGTCTTCAAATTAAATAATCGTTCGCTCATTCGCCGCAGGACTTACGGGCTGATAACTGCACCCCGATGGGGGCGAATGCCATTTCTGGAGCTCTCGTAAGCGCGATTAATGATTAATAAGAACGGCGTACCTAAAGGTTTCACGGTCATTGGGTTCACATTCCGTATTAGTTTGACCCTTCCCTCCTTTATGTGGGCTACCTAGGCGTTATGAGAGGGCTCAAGGAAGAACTAAAGGCACATAGGAGAAGAAAAACTCCGACAGATCGTTGTTGTCGCCAGGCCTCGTCTCCGAGGATCCCTGCTCATACCGTTTGCCGTCCGTACACCCTTTCTTGTGGCTGATCATCCCGATCAGTTGACCATAGTTAGGACAAGTGCTAGGTGTCCGGATCTTCCACTTTTTGGTTGTTGTTGACAGCCGTCAAGCGTTTCGGTCCTTGAACAACTCTTCCCAGTTGTTGTGTAAATAGGCATTCTTCAGCGTTATGTGCGGCATGTCTTTTTGTATCTCTTCATTTGCCCGCCTTGAGCTTTCCAGCCCTACCCAATCTCCCTGTAGAGTATCTACTTCGAGAGTCGTTCATCAGGCATTCTCCTTACATGGCCGACCCATTTTAACTCGGCTCTAGCCAAGAGCTGCTCTGTTGAATCGCAGTTTGGAAACATAGTCCTGCTACTTGATATGAAGGATGTTGTCGAATACTTCGACGTTCACAGAAACATTTATTATAATTTTCATATAATTTTATAGCTGTTCATACTATTATACTATCAATCATAATACTGAAATTAATTAATCAGTCAGTTATTAAATTATAACTACACTTGATTTATTATGTAATGATATATTTTTAATTATTGCTATTGCTCTTCGTGCACAGTTTTTTTTTTTACCTGCATGGGTTTTTTACCTGCAAGTGTTCTCTCCCGTGGTTTGTTTACAATGAACGAGGACTATACTGACGAGGGCTGTTCTGATTGGAACCCCGAATTGCTGTTATTTCTTAGGGCAATAAAGGTAGCTCCAATTGGCTCCCCTGAGTTTTCTCTCCCTCCTTAAGAGAACGGAGGTATCTCTTGAGCTCTGGATTTGGGTCAAGTGCCTGAGTTACTTTTCGTGTGGCCTCACTTGCGAAATTGCCGGTGCTTTGTTATATTCGTACTACAATAAGTGCGTTATTCGTCCTTTGTGTGCATTTTCGTTCACGAGTAATTCTTGTGTTATTACACCCGTCTTCTAGTGTTTGGTGCTACCATTTGCCGCACTAATTTTTTCAGTTCAGGTCAGTGGTATTATTTTACCTTTTCTCTTTTCGTGAGTTGCCTGCCACCTGAAGTCAATATTGCATTTGCCTTTCTACAGTAGACCTCTGAATAGCTTCTCCAGGGATCAGTTGAGCAATTGCCAGCGGTCCTGTTCTACCTTTTAATTGGGTTTAACACAGAGCCTTTCCTTTAATGGATTGTGCCCCTCTGATTCCTTTATATAAAGAAGTAGCCTCTAACCAAGAGTTGCCTTCTTTAGGAGAGCTAGCTCTCCCTCAGCTTGGGAAAACCTGTTCCAGGCTGTCGCGTGGTGGTATTTTTCCTCCTTTCATAATTCAGGAGTTGTCTTGATTTCTTTATATTTTGTAATTAATCCAGTTATTACTTATTAATAAGAGTTCAAAGCGAGTATGTGTTTTATTAATTAGCTTCCACTGCAATTCTTAATTGTGGCAGCTGTCGCGTCTGATGGCGAACCCGGGCGAACTGAGAGAGCAGAAGCGGAGGCTGTACACAAACATCGTGATGTTGGTCCTGTTGTACAGAGCACTTGTATTCGTAGACACGATCTAGATCCCGTTCCAAAGAGTGGAGATGGAGAAGGTCCAGCGGAGAGTTGTGTTGAGGTGCGTTAGCGCGTATCTCACGGTGTTGTCGGAGGCGGTAGGCGTGCTTGCGCGACTACCACCCATCGAGCTGAAGGTCGACAAAATGGCGCATGTGTGCAAGGCGCAGAAGAAGGCGAGGACGCGTCAGAAGGCACGCTGGGCGAAGCGTGGTATTCAGCTGACCACATTTCAGAGATGGAAGGAGAGGTTTGCCCATTCTTCCAAAGGCGAATGGACTTGAGGGCTAATTGGTGAGCTCGACCTGTGGATGGGTAGGAAGCACAGGAATCTGAACTTCCACCTGACCTAGGTCTTAAGCGGCCACGGATGTTTCTGCTCGTACCTGCACCTGATGGGTTTGGCAGCAAGCACCAAGAGGAAGACACGCTGTGGCATATGCTATTTGAGTGCGATGCCTGCAGGAGAGGCGCGGGGTAGTCCCGATCAATCCCAGAAACAGCGTGATTGACCATCTTGCACCAGACACCCTGGTCCTGGAGATGTTGAGGAACCAAAGCAGTTGGAACCAGGGGTCGGTTTTTGTTTCGGCCATCATGCAGAGGAAGATGGAGGCAGAGTGGTTGAGATAGAGGACTGGAGGAGGACAAGCTGAAGTTGCTGCTGCAGTGGCAGATCCCATTCAGCAGAGCTTACCCGTAGTACCGGGGCTAGAGCTGAGCTCACCCGCAGTGCAAGGGCTGGAGCTGCAAACAGAGTCTCACGTGATGAGTGAGTGAAGAGGAAGAGGCAGCGCGTCCCGGCTATGGGGGACCTAAATTCCAGGCAAGCGCTCTGGGAGTGCGGACCTTGGTCAGTAGGGAACCCCAGGGTGGCCCTGGCAGGACGCGCGCACCGTTCCAGCCAGGAGAAATGGGGCTCAGGCCTGGCCCCAAAGTGTTCCCCTTGGCACTGATGCGATGCCCAAAAGGGTAGTTTCCAGTGCTGGGGGTGCGGTGTCCTAGGTGCCACTTTGGCATGCATGCATTGCCATAGGTCCCACCATACCAATTCCTAATTATTCTATATTAATTTCTACATTTGTTAATTACGATGAAATGTTCCCATTATTATAATCTATCATTATTATGAAGGATCTAATTCCTCATATTAATTTTGATATTAGTTATGATTTAACTCCGCAAATTTTGGTTGAATATTTTACAGACGTTTTGGAGTTACCTCTGATGGAACTTTTTAAGTGACTTCACATGCTTCTTGTATACTGTCCAGCATTCAGATCCATACAATAGGGTGGACAATACTACAGCTTTGTAGACGGTGATTTTAGTTTCAATCTTGAGATCATTACAATTCAGTGCTCTGCGCTTTAGTTTGAATACAGCATTACTAGCACTCTTGTTATGCTAGTGTAGCTTGCAAACTCTTAATTTCAGAAAGAAACCCGGCTTGTAGCGTGACCATTGTTGCTGGCTATTAGTCATACAGAGGGTGGTATTTTACGCCCTCCAGAATAGTCACAACTGGTAAAAGCGGCCACGGTTAGGCTATATAAACTCAAACTAATGGCCGTTCAAGAGTAACTTCTTGTCGAGTCGAGGCTGTAATATAGTCTGCTTTGGCATACTCCGCTGTGTATTGCATCCAGTATCTGGTGCACCATTAAGGATATCCAAATTGAGAACCTTTGATACGCTCTCGTTGCAACATTTAGGTGTCTCTGGTGATCTGGGCACGAAGCGAAGGGAGGTCTCAATTCTGCTTTGATATACTCGGCTGCATCACCGTTGCGGATACTTGAACCGAGAGTTTTCAATACTCTCCCATCGCAGCATCCAGATGTCTGGTGCCCCGGGACAGAACCGAAGGAAGTCGCATCCTGCTTCGATATACTTTTCTACGTGCTGAATCCAGCATCTGGTGCACCATTACTGATATTCAAGCTGGGAATTTCCGATACTCTCCCGTCGCAATATCATCCTCTACACCAAGAGTTTGTCCACAAGCAGAGGGTATTATGAATATTTTTAACGGATTTTTAAATGGATTTACAGTAGTAGATAAGAAAAATAAAATAAAAATCTTCTTCATTAGGTACTTCAAAAGCCATCCAAGGAAAAAATACTAATTCAATGGAAAATTCGAGACCGCTTTTGGAATCAGCGGGCTAAAATCTGCTTACACAATACACACAACAAAATCATTGAATCAAACACGAGGTTACCCAAATGTTGTTACTTAGTGAAAATATTGACCCAACTACCTTCTTGTGCCGTCAGTAAAAATGTTACAGATTCTGGGTATCGACTTGTGTTGAAACTGAATCATTCTATCGACCTCCTGGAAACGAGTGATCTTCACCATTCAATATGACACGCATGGTGTGACAAACAATATACAATTCAATCAAACTCACCTGAAACAAAAGAAATTTGAGAAAAATTAAAATCATTTCTAAAAGCAAATCAATAGATTACAATATCAGTATAAAGCGTCTGCAGCATACTGGTCCTACAAATCAACCCCAACAAATTTGCGAATTTACAAATTTGTATGCATCCTATATTCTACCAACAGAGATCAATAAATATCATTTCCTATGTTTGTTTTTGAACGCGAGGTCGAATCGACATAGGAGAAAGGGAGAACTTAGGTGATCTCGATTCAAGTCCTTCCTTGGTTCAAGAAATTTCTCGTCTCTCCCACCCAAAAAATGTTTCAAACAGAAATGAATCTAAACTAGACTGTATGTAAAAGTATATCATCAGTGAACCGATGACGAGTATTTACACTGCATGTAGATCATAGGTACATGGATATGTCTCATGGTCCAATATTGTTGAATGTGGAGATACCTGATAAGGATAGCGAATATTGCGTATGAGTTACATTGTACAAATAATGTGCTGGACAATTCTTGATAATAATTCAGCTACCCGATCTGCGTTTTTAAGCTTGTGACACTATCTGTGGCAAAAAAAAGTGCTCAAATCTGTAAATTTCGCAAATTTGTGGTAAAAGTGTGGTAAATATTTAGATCCGCCCCTTTTATCACTGGAAATATGTCACACGGCCTCCGTGACATTAAAGTGTCACAAATATGCTTATGTGTGACAGTTTATGTTGTCATATTTAAGCAGAAAACTGCTTATTTGTGGCAATGAGAGAACCTAGAAATTAAATAATTAATCGTTATACTTAAATTCAACTTTGAACATATATTGTCTTGTACTAACTGGGATTGTGATTGTGCTCTCATTTCTGTGTTTTAATTTGAAATTTGACGACTACTAATAATTTATGATTTTATATTTAAATATATTTCGTTCGTGTGTTGCTGTGCTCCTTGACCACCACGTGTGCGAATGAAATACATGGCTACAATGAAAACGAGTAAGTTACCTAATTATAATTATTATCCTGTGTATTTTTCCTCTTTCAGTCTGTTCTGTTATTTGGAGCTTCTTAGTATATATACGAGTATATATTTCAAAATCACTGGTAAACAGCGCGTGTATGTTCCTCACGCTGTTCACCAGTGATTTCAAAATATACTCGATCGTATATAGACGATGAAGCTCCAAATAACAGAACAGGCTGAAAGAGGAAAAAATACACAGGATAAGTATATAATAATCTTCCTCCGGATGATCTTTGCTGGCGGAAGTTTTCTGTAGAATAACATCCTTTATAAGTATCTACGCTTGTTCACCTGATAGATAAGCTGGAATCAACATAGCTGCATGATACCTGTATTTTGTGATTGCACTGCGCTGAGAGAATAATATCCGTGCATTTTGGAATTGCTGGCAGTTTGTATTCTGAGAAGGAGCGCTCCAACATCAACCAAAACCAAAAGTGCATATAAATAAGAACTCAATATTTTGGTAGAAACTATATGACATAGCGTTTACTGATAAGCATTTTTCAATGTGAGTACACATTTTTGAATCGGCAGCCCAATTTTGAAAAATTCTACTTTTTACGCTCTTTCCAAACATACTAATAACTCATTTTGTTTACAAATGTTGGTTGGTTCCTTGACGCTGAATATAGCGTCCAATTAAGTTGAACAACTTAGTCAGGGGTTGTTTTTAGTCCTGTACTTTATTTTTAGTACCTATCTATAATTATTATTTTGTTGCATGTATGTAAAATATACATTTTCTACGTGCTTTTTGTAAATATTGACTACATTATTTACATTGTTATCGCGCTCCTACCACACTCGCTTTGCGGTATCGTGTATTTATTTATTCTTATGGCAGAAATATATTTCTGTAATATATGTAATATACCTATGCGATGCTCACAATTGAGGGTGCAGCGGGGGCTATAACCAGCGCCTGCAGAGGCGAGCAAAAAACTGCGTAAATGTGACACTTATTAAAATGGCACAAATGAGCACATTTCTGTCACAAGTGGCATTAAAAACTGCCCAGTAAGCAAAAAACTGCTTAAACGTGACATTTTTTTAATTGACACAAATGAACACATTTCTGTCACAAATGGTATTAAAAACTGCCCAGTTGTGACACTGGTGGCAGCAGACTGACAAAAACCCGTTCTCGTCTCTGATTGGTAGAATTAATTGTCACAAATTGTACAAAAAAGTGCTGAAATTATCATGTCACATTTGAGCACTTTTTCTGAAAAATTCGCAGATCGGGTACTAAGCGTACGTTTTGCCTACAACTCTTATTAATTATTAGGTAAGTGTATCTCAGTTATTTCAAAAAAGAATGCATCTTTATTTTGCAATGTTGCAACAAATAATAAAGGACGTTCACCTACAATGGTACTGTCACTAAGAGTAAGTTCTGTGTCTTAGCAAATTCCGTATCAATTTTAACAGGTGGGGCACATCTGAAATAAATATAAAGGACAGGATCACAGGTTTCTGGATTTAAAAAAAAACCAAGACTCTTTGACAGGAACTTGTAGAGCCTTCTACAGACTTCGATTTTCCCTTACATTATCATACATATTACATACCGGGAAACTGCATTTTGCAATTCTATCAGTAACTTGAAACATAACAGAGGCGGCGCGGCCGGGGGGGGGGGAGAAATTCCCCCAGTCGAATTTTCATTCGGCAATTTCGGTAAATTGGGTTAAATTCGACAAAATCTTGGACATTTTATAATATTTCTGTTCTTCCTGGAAAAATTTTACAATTCGGAAAATTGTGGTGAGATTTTCTAAACTATGAATCGTACAAACACGACAAAATTCAATTTTTCGTCGGTAGTGAGTAGCGTTTCGCTGATGCTTCGTCATTTCGTTCATGTTTCACGACCAAACCTGCAAAACGATGAAATAATCTCGGGGGAAATCTCCGATGATTTCCAAAAAGTTTCATCAGAATTAATTTATCTACGAGAAGATTCCTTTAATTTCCAAACATAATTTTCGAGGAATTTTTTTGAGAATATTAACGAAAAATTTCCGATCATTTTCGAAGAATTTCATCGGATATCATTGAGAAAAATCTCCAATGATACTAGCAGAAATTCGTTGAAAATTGTAGGGAAAATCTCAACGATACCAAAGGATTTTTTTGGAAATCATGGAGAAATATCTCTGATGATTTTTAAAGCATTTCTTTGGAAAAATGGTTCGATGATTTCCTGAGATTTTCATCTGAAAGTTTTGGGTTAAATTACCGATGATTTCCGAAGAATTTCATCAAAACTGTTCTGGGAAAATCTCCGATGATTTTCAAGGAATTTTATCAGAAATCTTTGAGAACAATCTCTGATAATTTCCGGAGAATTTCATCGGAAATCTTCAGACAAAATTTCCAATGTTTTCCAAAGATTTTCTTTAAAAATCTTCCGATAATTTTTAAACAATTTTATCAAAAGCGAAAATCATGAGGGAAAATCCCCGATGATTTCCAAAGAATTTCATCGGGAATTTTTGGAAAAAAATGCCGAAAATTTCCGAAGAATCCCATCAGAAACCTTTAGGAAAAATTTCCAATGTTTTCCAGAAAATGTTATCAAAATTCTTCGAGACAATTTTCCGATAATTTTTGAATAGGAAATATTCGCGGAAAACCTCCGATGGTTTTTAAAGAATGAAAAATCTCCGATAATTTCCAAAGAATAATTTCATTGGAAATCTTCGAGAAAAGTCTCCGATGATTTTCGAGTAATTTCATTGGAAATTATTGGAAAAAAATTCCGGTAATTAACGAAGAATCTCATTGGAAATATTTAGAAAAAATTTCAGCTGTTTTCCAACAAATTTCATCAATATTCATCAAGAAAATTTTCTGATAAATTTTGAAGAATTGTATAGGAAATACTCGGGGGAACACTCCGATGGCTTCTGTTTGAAGAATTCTATCAAAAATCTTCAGAAAAAACGTTCGATGATCTTCGAAGAACGAAGAATTTCATCGAAAATGTTTGAAAAAACATTTTCCGACAATTCCCGAGGAATTGAGACTATTTCCTACTCATGCGATGGAATCAGATTTTTTTTTTGAAGATCTTTCATAAAATTTTTCGGAAATCGTTGGAAATTTTTTCTAAAGATTTCAGATGAAATCCGAAAACTAGCGGAGACTACTTTGGCAGATTTTCAATGACATATTTTTCAAATTATCGGAGGTTTTTCTCAAATTATTTCTGATAAAATTCTTTGAAAATTGTATTGGTAGCTTATTTCCGAAGAATTTCATCAAAAATCTTCTGAAACCAGTGAAAAGTCCCCTGAGTACAACTATGGCAAATGTACGATTGAAAAATTTGCTAATGGTGAATTGTAACAAAAATTATGTGATAGAATAAACTTGAGAAGTTATGCATAATGGCTCGCCATAAAAAAACGATGAGTAACTTTAAACTTGGAAGTAGTCTGAAAACATTTTCCCCCGTAAAATTAATTGCTTTTGTTTACCACGACGTCATTTGACAAGTTTTTGTAGTGTCTGAAATTTTTTCCCTTAAAATTATTTGTTTTTATCATTATTATTTTTTCAGCCATGATGTTACTTTACGACTTTTTGTTGTAATACTTTTCTACTAACAGTGATATTACTTTTTCTTCAAATATAATCACAGTCACGTCAATATTCAATACAAAAAAAAAATTATTCAGTAATTTAGAATTTTTATTCGGTACTTTTGTAGCTAATCCCCTCTCCCTCCTAGAAAAATTCATTCGAACCGCCTCTGAATAATAAGTATATCTTTGTCATCTCCATACCAAATGCGAGAAATCGGTTGCTTCCATTTCCCAATGAAGCTTTGTGCCAGAACTTGTACTTTGTGAAATGACCCTAGAACTGAATCGGCGTATACATAGTTTTCTCAACATTCGCATACATATTCGCAGTTCAACATTCAGACATTTTCATTTCATCATATTTTATACAGTGACTTTCATTTTGGCTTTTCGCCCTTTCAATATTTGTTTTGTTTTTCGCATCTAGAAATGCCGGCGCTTTTCGTTTAAAACTTTTCGTTTTTCAATTTCTTTCCATCTCTGTTCAACAACGCTTTCACTTTTGGATTTTGGTTCTGACCTTGAAAGATAAGACTTTTACTTTTGGCTCTTCGCTGTTTCAACATAATTTTATTATGTTTCGCTTTTCAATTTCTTTCCATCTCTACCCGTAAGCGGCCTTTGTGATTGGCATTACAGTGACATCACTGGCATCTTTGCGCCTTGCTAACTGGTCTAACCTTCTAGAGTTATACGAACCTTGGGCATTTGCATTAACCAATGGAGAGGACATCTGGGTTGGGAAAGCCGAAACTTATGAACTTAGATTCGATTTCGGCTTTAAAAATGTTCATGTTATACTTTCGGTTTCAGATACAGCTTCATTCACTGATATTATTGTTTCAGCTTCAGTTTCGGCTTTAGCTTCAGCTTCCAGTTTCAACTTCTCGTCATCTGAATACTAGTTTGACTGATATGCTGGTATTATCTTTTTTGTCATAGATAGGTCAGTCAAGTGATCTGAGAAACATACCATAAATCACTCAAATTTAAGGTCCATTTCCACCTGATCAAATATCGATCTCAACGCTTTAGGTACTTTTCCCGGAACATTTTCAAGTGGATATACGTCAAAATCCCATATCACGGATCACGGCAGTATGACATTAAGCCGAAACTGAAACCATTAAAATCTGATACATTACGGCTTCGTTTCAGCTTCAGTAAAATTGTATTATGAACTTCAGTTTCGGCTTTTCCCTCGCAAGGTGATTACACTTAGCTTCGGATTCGGCTTCAGAGACAGCACAATTTCTTAAACTTTCAGATTCGGATTCAGTTTCGGCTTTCCTAACCCTGGTTGTACTTGTTTTTTGTGGTGATTGCTGATACTGATAGCCTGATAGTGATAACAGGTTTGCGTTTTGGCGGGATCCGAATATACAGTATAAACTGGCAGAATTATTGATATTATGTCTCACTCTCACTATTGAAAAGTAAAGGTAAAATCAGTGTAAAAGGATTCCTTTGGGACTCGGACTCGAGTCCTTTTAAAATCGTGGACGCATGACTCGGACTTCGAGTCTAAACAAAATAAATGACTCGTGACTTTTGGACTCGATGCCGAACCCTGATTACTATTATTATTATTATTATTATTATTATTATTATTATTATTGTTTTTTTTTTCGTTTCAGATGAACCTGACGCCGATGAAGAATACGTCCTTACACATTTATAAGATGATTATGCCAAGTAATTAATGGTTCGAAGTTCAACCGTCTGCGGTATGGAGCGCTGACTATCATTTTAAAAAAATTATGCTAAATTTTGGAGAATTATGCCAAAATTGAAATGGATTAGGCTAGCTTCACTGTTGTCGTTATTTGTTTCATCAGTAACGATACTATAGCGCGCTACCACCATGGAAAGTTCCTATACTGGTTACAGACTGCCCGAAAAATCCCTTTCCGATAGTTGATTCAAATTTTCTTGAATCAAATCGGTAAAATTTGGCCATTTCGAACGTGAGATTTAATTGGAAACTAAATCTGAGTAATATGGAAAAACTGATCAAAACTGACGTTATTTCGATTCCGGGTCATTCACGCGAATCCGTTCCCCTGACCGGCCATTTCCCCGACAAGACATTTCCTGAGTTTTTTTTTACCCGAATTCATTTCTGACACACATGTACCAAACAATACAAGGCCCGACAGTTTTTTCAGGTAATAAAACTTACGGAAAATGTCTTGTCGGGAAAATGGTTTCAGGAAAAATTAGGTGTCTGGAAAATGGATTCAGGTAAAAAATTTCGGGAGAATATCTTGTCAGGGAAATGGACTGTCGGGCATTTTGATTCGGGTAACTGTCCGGAAACCGTAGGAGGGGTTCAGATTTGTATAACTTTAGAAGCTGTAAATTTTTGTGTTTTCTTATCATTATTATCGTTATACTTATCAAGTACAGTTATGGAATGCTATTTGAGAAGTGGGAAGTTTCATGGGTGCCAAAATTATGATCCAAGTATCACATTTGTGACATATTGCGACACATAATTCGGCACCAGAGGCAGACTCGACAAGAGACCTTTGGATTCGATTCGAGGGTGTGTTGAAGCGCAGATCGCCATTATTCATTCGATGATTGTTTTTTATTCTCCATCCGCACTCGGGCGTAACATCTTCATTCGTTTCAGCTTCCGATTGTGCCGCTGCCACAGATAAACGACAAATTAATGCTTCCTTTGATATACAAAATGTCTCTCTCGTTCGCTACGTTTGTAAAACTAATTGAATTTTAAATCGTACATTCGTACTTCTGGTTAGAAGTAACGTGAACTGCGTAATTGTAATTACAAATAAGCGAGTTATATATGCTGGCGAAGAATATATACCTAGAATAACGATGAAAGAATCGACTGAAGAGGGCTTCGACGGTATTTTCATCGAAAACATTAATTCGGCTTTCGATCGTATCAAACGAAGGCTGAATAATTAACTGCTTGGTGCTTTGTGGGCTCGTTATTTTATGATCAAGGTGGAAGTGTCGAATAAAGCAGAGGCACGAGTGCTTAGAGGGGGAGGATGATATAAAACCACCGGGGGAGTATAACTATCGAAGTCATGGCCAAATCGAGTCGCCTCCTTTAGTAAAAATTTGAATTTTGCCAACTAGGTACAAAAAGTTGAATGTCCCAATTCTGAAACATTTTGGAATCAGCACGAACAAAAAATGACATGCAGAAAATCATATTTATGTTTTATCAACTACTGACGCCCGACTTTCAAAAGAAAAGTTGCCGATTGGCTCCAGATTTTATAAATTTACGAGCCTGTTAATTTGTTAGCCTCTCATCCTTTCTTTGGTATACACTGTGACTGCTGTACTCGAGGCACTGGAGATAGCCCGTCTTCTTACACTTTGCGGTCAAACAGACGTCACCAATGTTGTTTATAGTACCAGTGTACAGTGGAATAATAATTATTGTTTCGGCCGTTGATTCAGGGCATTTCATCTGATTTTTTATCCCATCCTGGTTTAAGTCTGGAACTCAAAATTTTAGTCTCGAAATAAGCCAAAAGCAAAATTGACTTCACTGGGAAACTTGAATTAATATTTTTTTTTTAAATTGGTCTCACTGAGTCGTTGATTACGAAAATTTCATAGAATTTTCATCCAACTCCGATTCAAGTCACGAACTCCAAATTTCATTTTGAATCACTGTTATGAAATATTTCATCAGATTCGTCCTTCAGCCCCGATTTGAGATAATGGACAAGATTCGCTTTATTCGGAAAATTGAAGGCAGTATCAAAATTAAAGGTTTCTTGTGTCGTTGAATTCGAAAATTTCATCGAATTTTTCATTGTACATAGATTTAGATTACGAAATCAAAAATCATTCAAAATGTATTGGCAAATTTAGTAACAATATAGGAATTTATTGAGTCACAGATTTCAAATATCTCATTAGATCGTAGATCCGATCCTGTTTCGGATCCCAAGATTCGAATTTCGTTTTCTAGACTGGAACGGAGTGAATGCACTATATGTTTCCACCCAGTTCACTATTTAACGAACTTGCTTTTGCTCTTGTTCTTTTCCCTTTTTAGTGAACTAGGGCTTGCTTTTTTTCACTTGGTCTTCCAACTGATCTATGTATTTCAGATCTGTTTAAGATTCTTTCAAACGTGTTCTTCAAGATTCGCATTCAGACAGGTTCAAAACCTTCTAAAGACTTTTAACGTGGTTTCCAAACTTGTTTTACATTGAATCTTCAAGACTTCATCAAAACTCTTCCAGACAAATTTCACATTCTTCAAACTTTTCCAGGCTCGCTTAAGACTATTTTTGAAGCCTTTTTAAACTCGTTCGAAATCATTCCACAGGCTGTATGAAGACTTTTTCAGATTTTTTCAAATTGTATAAGAATTTTTGAGATTCGCCTAGTCGCTAAAAACTAAATTATGACAAAAATATTTTTAAATAAGATTGAAAAAGTGTTAAAGGAGTCTTAAAGAATATACTAAATACGCCTCAGTGGGTCTTGAAGAGTCTTGAATAAGTCTGGAAGAATTTTGGAAAGATAATCTTAATCACATTTGGAAGAATTAATTTTACTGTAAGGTACAGGTCGGATCTGAGTTCATTATTTGATTGAAGTACCACTTGTTCACTATTAGAGTTGTATTTTGACAAAAAAGTTTTGTCGGCTATCATGTCATCGTCTGTTGTCTTACTACTGATGATAGCATAACAGCCGAAAATGTTTTTACCAAAATTAATGTAGAAAATATGGTACTTTTAAAGAACTAATTTGTGGAACAGTCCTAGAACAGCCTTGAAGAGTTTCAGAGAAATTTTGTAGTCTTAAAACAGACTGCATGGAAGAGGCCTGAAATATTTTTCAAAAGTTTTAAGAAGTCTTAAGGGGTCTTATAAGACCCTTTGCATGAGTCTTGAAGAATGTTGAATGAAAGAGTAGTAAACGGGGCATAGAACCAACTTAATAACAGCTTAGACCAGCCCTAAAAATGTCTCGATTAGGCATGGGGTAGTCTTGAAATAGTCTTAAAAGAATGTTAACGAATCATAAACATATCTCGAAGAATTTCAAGAGATCTAGAACATTTTTCAAAAATATTAAACAGGGGGTTCACTAGAATTGATACAAAAAAAAATATGACTTTAGATGACCTGTATCCAATTTTTTAATAACCTCAAAAAAATTTTGTTCGCTCTGATCGCTTATTTTTCCGCTACTTCCTAACTTTATGTTGCATTTATAACATCACTCCTTTTTTTCTATTTCATTTATACTCACTGACTATTTACTCATTACCTGATGTCTGTACAATAAATGCATGTTATTTTGACCTTTTTTTTTCTTTTTTTTTTTCCTAACTATTTAATGGAAAGCAGTTTTTAGATGACCTACGATGAAAAAAAAAAGATTTCAGATGACTTGGACGACCAGTAGACACCCTGTCGTTAAACAAAACTCGAAAGCGTTTCAGAGAGTCTCCGGAATCAGTTTAAAAAGAGGCTTACATAAGTAACGGTGTAAAAACAAAAGTCTTCGCGAGTCTTCCAAAGGAATCACTGAAAATCTTTAAAAATCGCCACAAAATCCTGTGTGTCAAAACCTCAATCAGGCCTAGGATAGTTTTGTACTAGTCCGGAAAAATATTAACGAGTTTTAAGTATGTTTTTAAAAATCTTAAGCATGCCTGGTGTCATTATTCCCTATTATTACACATGATACCGTTTTGTCACCCCCTACTCTGTTGTTTTGCATTTTCAAATTTTAAAATAACAACTTTTCTTTGTTTTACAAATGGCTTCGTAAATTTTGCCTTTCCTCCTTCCCCGCGTGTACATGTTTCTCTATCCCCCGATTTTGGCAGCCACAAATGTTCATTTCCAGCCCACGGATTCGAGTTTGAAAACAGTCTGACGGTTGTACGTCGAAGGTATGAGTGGAATTTGAAGAGGCTGTTCTATCTGGAGAGGTGAGGGAGCAGTCATGAAGATACTTACTTAACCAAAACCTAATAAAATTTATAACAACACCTATATCTTTCCAATTTTTTCTACAAAAGTTTGCTCACGTCAGCGGCGTTGGAACAAAGGGATGTAGGGGGACATTGTGACCCGTCTCCCTACCAAAACAAGGAGGAAAAAACTGAAAAATCATTCAGCGGGCTGCAAAAAAGTGCCTTACGAGCTTAGCAATACAAATACACAGCGTGTCCCAAAATTACTTGCAATTCGCTCGTACAGACGCCGTACGCCATCTAGCGGCCAAAACTAACACTGCAACTTGGAAGTTCAGCCTATTTCAATCGAAATCGGTACATTTTTCATTGAGATACATCTGGTTGAACGAAACGAGTTCCTATGTCGCCTACAAACTACACTGGTAGGAAGCGCCCCAACTTGCGCGGCAATTGGGCTCACACATCTGCCTGGACAATGCAATTCTGAAGGACGAATTTCTGACCATCCTCCTACATCCATCATACTCGCCTGACCTCGCATTATTGTCATGGTGCAGTACCCAATTCTCGATACGCAAAATCCCAGCAGTTATCCAGGTAACTACTTGGGAACCAAGAGTAACTGACGGGTTTCTGGGTAATTTGAGGGTAACTGAGGGTTGCAAATGGGTAACTGGGAAACCAAGGGTAACTGACGGATTTCTGGGCAATCTGAGGGTAATTGAGTGATGCAAATGGGTAACTTTTCCGCGGGTAACTAGAGGGTAACTGATTGCGCATCGGGTTGTCGCGCAAGTTGGGGCACTTCCTGCCAATGTAGTCTGTAGGCGACATACGAACTCGTTTCATTCAATCAGCTGTATCTCGATGAAAAATGTATCGATTTCAATCGGCGTGCCCTTGTTCGACTCGAAATAGGCTAAACTTCAAGTTGCAGTGTCAGTTCTTGCCGCTAGATAGCGTACGGCGTCTGTACGAGCGCATTGCAAGTAATTTTGGGACACACTTTGTAAAAGATAACAAGATACAGTACAACAAATACCCAAGACTCATTCCACAATCAAAAACATAAAGTGGCAGCACTACACAACTACTGCCACAGAGCAATCAACATATGTATATTGAACAACAACAACCACAGAATAACAGAAATCAACAAAATCAAACGAATAGCCATTAACAACAAATACCAACCGCAGGCAGGACATAGAATAATAACAAATTAATATATCAAAAAAGTACAAACACTGAACCAACAACCACGAAAACAGACAAATACACAGGAGCAATATCATTCACAGGGACACACACATACAAAATATAGAAAATCTTCAACCAATACAACATAAAATTTGGAATCAGAAACAGACCACCCCTGATCAAACAAATAAGCAACGACAAAACAGAAACAAAACACATGAACAACAGCAACGGAGTGTACAGACTGGACTGCGAACACTGTGACATGATATACATAGGAGAAACAGGCAGAAAATTCACAACTAAAATAAAAGATAAGCATGAAAAATCACGGATGACAAATCACTTTTTGGAAAACACTGCAACGACCAGGGACACACCAACCATAAATTGGCAGAAAAGCACAAAATCCTGCGCATAGAAAACAACACAAGGAAAAGAAAACTAAAAGAACAACACTAGAGATGATAAAGGCCAAAACAAAATAACCTAATAAACACAACTAACTTCCAAATTCCAAAGCGAGAACCTATTCCAATGAATAACATAACAGTCCCTGATCGGACAGACTATTATACAACCACAGACAACCAATAGGAACACACACCAATAGGTTTACGATACGGTACTACACATTATTATAAATACAAACTCAACAAAAAGAAATGATAGGGACTCTACTGAAGATGGCCTAACAGCCGAAATCGCTAATGGACAAAATAGAAACAAAAAAGTCTATTATAGCACACCCTAAAAACAGAATAAAAACAGAATTTCACCGATGAGACTTATAATATTTTTGGAGATTTACAAGGTTTCTTACTGGTTATTTCCACGTTAAAAAGACAAGAGAACCTTTTTGTTGACTTCCTGAATTTTCAATTTCTGTTACCCCCCCCCCCCCACAAAAAAAAAATCTTCACACACCACTACAGCTCACGTTATTTTTCAAACTACAACATTCTAATTGGGACGAACATTACAGTACAAGATGAAGTCTTATCGCTTCCGCCCAAATATTCGCCGAATAAAATTCAAAAATGTTGGTGCCACAAAGGTAAGCGGGTCTGGTTGGCCAAGTGGATAGCGCGCTGGTCTCGGAATTCGGAGGTCCAGGGTTCGAGCCCACGTAGCAACTCGCCACATGTCGACCTAGGCCGGGTTTTCGGCAAGAAGAGAAGAAGGCTGAAACAGCCCTAACAGTCTCCCCGACGTCTCTGAGATAATGCTCGAAAGGGCAGATTCCAGGGCGCGGGTTGAAAGCAAAATGAAAAAGATGCCACAAAGGGAAGACGATCTTCGAGCTCTTTTCCCGCTGAGACCAATCTTTCATCTGGGGGGGGGGGGAAGTCATGACTGTAATACTTGGCATAAGGCCTAGCAAACTCAAAAGCCGTTTGTGTTGAAGGGAGGAGAGACCTTTATTGTTTTATTTGCCAGAAATGATGCGACACACGAAATTTTAAGAGTTTCCCGCCTACGCGGAAACGTAAAACGCATCGCTACACCGTAACCGAGTCCGTATCTGGAAACTTCGACGAAAGAGAATAACACGAGAAGAGAGGTAAAAAAAAAAAAAAAAGAGCAACCAAAGATAAGATAAATCACACGTGACAGTTACTACTAATACGAACCTATCATTCATAAAGGTTAAACAAGTCAATCCGCCTGTTTCGAGTTATGGCAAAAATTTCACCAGCTTTGATTGATGGACGGATAACCTATTCTCATAAATTTTCCGTCTGCTTTGCATATGTTATTAAAATGTCAAGCTTTTAACTCAGGCTAACGCGTATCCATTATAGCCGGCGCTACAACGCACACAGCGGTTCTCAAACGACATCTCGTCGCTTGCACTTGCGGCCTCCCCACGTCAACGCGACTGGTCGCTCACTCAGCCATCGCGGGAATCCAACATCCACTCACGCATTCCTCACAGTTACGGTAATGCTATCTATGGCCGTCACTCCTCCACATCCAGACCGTAGCTCAGGGATCGTGACTCCCACATGTGTTCAGAGTCGAATGCGTACACCGGCCAACACTGCTGCAAGCTTAAACCTCGGGCCCCGAAAATCCTCTCACCCCCTCCCCACCATACCCGGTGGAGAGCCGAAGAGATAAGAATTCAAAGTTTAGAAGACAAAAAAAAAACAAGTACGGAAGTTTGGGAACGGCTGTATTCGTTTAGTCATTTCGACGCTTAAAATTTCCACGAGTTATAGGCGCAAATTTCGAACCGACCGGATTTGGTCGACATTTGTGTGCGCGTTTTCGTACGTCGGTACACGGAATACACGAATGTACAAGACCGTGCGATCATTAAAAATTGCGATTTTCCGGCAATATGTGTAAAACATCACGCGAGACCAACAGCTATGAAACGATAACGTCGGTTGGGTTCGCCGTGTATTCGGGGCGAAAAGAAAATTTAATTTTTCTTCGTCGTCGAGGTTTCCCTGTTATGTCGTTAGATCGTTTTTCACATCGCCATGACGGATACCCGTAATTCTGACTACAGCGCTCTGTTTCCCATCTCGATCTGAATTCGCCTTTTCGACTGGACGATCGTAGAGCAGGAAATGAAAAAAAAAAACGATTTTACAACAGCGCATTAGTAAAGCTTCTTTTTTGAAAAAAATCTATTTTCAAATATGAGATCTCGCCTTCACTGTTCATGTATCAGTTGTCAAATACTTGAGTCAAAAATGAGTTTGGTACCTACGAAACAGGAACAAGACAGGAGCCTCCACGTAATCTCCTGGACAATGCAATTTATCAAGACCTCAAAATTATTACGAAAAACAAAAATATTGTATCCTGGGTAAACAAAGGAAAGTGGAAGAGGGTCGCTCGAACTTTCGACACGGTGTTTTTCTACCACCCCGAAAGAGGCAATAAAAGAGGCAATAGAGCTGTCGAAAATTCATCATTTTCGACTCGAGATAGTCGAAATTTATAATCATCATAATAATTTATATGATTCAACTCTAATATGATTCAACTGTATTAATTAATGGTAATTAATCAACCGTGGGTAATTAACCCTTCAACGCTCGACAAGTTCGGCTTGCTCCTACCTGTTAGGATAGCCCGCCTGTGACGATAATTTGGACGCATTTGAGTGTGCGGCTCGCCCCTGTAGTGGGTTTCGGCCCCCTCATTGGTCCGCGTACTACTATGAAATTTATCTTCATTGGTCCACCTGTGACCATGTACGAACAAGACGGAACCCAGTGGGGGGAAGTCCAGTTCTCGAATTTCGGTTCAGTGGTGGGCCACGGAGACCTCGCATTCTGTTACTGTGCTCCGTACTGGAGATTAACCGTGCTCGTGTTGCTGACAATTGTTTCTCTTTCCGAAATGGAAATTAATACCACTGCTGATCAGGTCAGACGATTTTATTATTTACTATACTGTTGTACATATTTCATGTAAGATGGTTGGAAAAGACAACTTTCCAACAGTTTTTTCGTTGCGGAAAGTACATATTTACAGGTGTAGCCCATGAAATGTCGCGAGCACGTGTAAACACGTGGAAAACGCTACTTTCCGCAGCAGTTCATCTTTGGCCTAAGAAAGAAGCCCTTAAGTCGATTTTACTAAGAGCTCCTTTGTTACAACATTGTGATGTATCAGTAAAAAGAGCTCTTCCTTTTCCTTCCCTCTTCCATTAAAGCATGATACGTGTCAGGATTGAAAGTAAACCAATTCCCTCGTACGATTGCGTCACTTGCTACGCTCGCTCCACAAATTTCATACTCGGCAATTGTTTACTTTCCGCACCTGATACGTAATATACTATTATGTTTTGTTTGAGAAGTCGCATTTCCTATGGTCGCCGTTCATGTGAGGTAATTGTTACGGGACCTACCATTTTCCACTGGGGGACCCCTTCGTTGCTGGGATTTTCTTCAATTTGTTTAGTTACTATCATGTAAAAGTTTTTACCTCGCTATGGCTTTTATACTTTTTTCTGTTATCTTGATTTGCGATTTTATTTGTTTGGCCTTCTTGCCCAGGGTCCCATTTATTGATGTTATTTATTTATAATTATATTTATATTTTAGCAACCATGTTTTGGTTTTTGTTGGAGACGTATCGTCCATGCAGCTGCGCTGCATCCACAAATATGAGTGCGGGTCAGGGGGCGTTATCCCCTGCTCTCCATGCTTCACTATTGTGGAGCTGACACAATGAGGACTCTGCTGAGTTGAAAAATGGTGTGTAAAAAGGATTATCAATCAACTAAGAGAAAACTAAGATCACTCTTTTCCATTATAAAAGGAAGGGCAAGGAGCTAATCAAGGTGCAATACAAGGAAACACTGTTGGCTCTCACAGGAAAGGTAAAATGCTGAGGAGTCTCCATTTCTAATTTGCTCTCCATCCGAATCCTGGAATCTGCCCTTTCGAGCATTACTTCAGAAACGCTGGGAAGGCTGTTAGGGCTGTCTTAGTCCTCCTCCCTTCTGGTCAAAAAACTAGCCTAGGTTGACAATACTGACGAGTTGCTACGTGGGCTTAAACCCGGAACCTCTGGATTCTGATACCAATGTGCTATCTACTCGGCCAACCAGAACTCAACATACTTCGGAGTATATCTTGACAAAAAATTCTCCTAGAGGGATCACATCTTGGAGAAAATAAGAAAAGGGATTAGAGTTCTTTGGACTTGCCATACAATTCTCTCCCAATATTATGAGCTGGATATATGCTGGTGTAATATGTCCCAGAATCACAAATGCAATAGCTATGTGGTAGGGCCGAGTTCACCTGGTCACTGTCAGAGAGAAACTGGACCACCTGTAAAGGCTCACATATGTGATGACAATAGGGGCAATGAGAACAGTGCCGACAAAAGCACTTGAAAGACTCCTAAATCGGCCATCACTTCACACTGCTATAGAAGCAGCTATGATAATGGAGGTTTATTGTCTGGGCCAACCAAATCTTTGGGCTAAAAAACAGGCCACAAAAGGATATGGGAGATGATAGGGACAATGGACACATGTTTTGGGATGCCAAAAGATAGAATTGCGGAGGAACACTCTTCTTTAATAAGTCATACCATGCAAAGATACCCACACGGGAGGCATGGGAAAAGTAGTAGCCAATAAGTATTCTAGTAAAAGAGGAGCATAAATAGTTTGTAGATGCCTAAAAGAAAGACTAAGAGGCAGGAATTGGAATCACGAATACAAAACCTACTGACAACTATTCAATGGTACTGGTTAAGAGTGTCATTATGCTCCAAGCAGAGGTAATGGCGATTACAGTGCTACTAACAGAAGTCAACAGAAGGGCCAAGTTAATAAGCAGATGTACGATCTATAGAGACAATAAAACGGCTATTAAGGTACTATTAGTACACCAAACTACATCCTTAGGGGTAGCAGACTGCATTAACAAAGTAAACACCCTTGCTCAGGAGAACCGTGTCTCCATACTATGGACACCAAGGCACTGCGGCATTAAAGAGAACATAACCATAGAGAAGCTAGCAAAGGCAAGCATAAGAAAGGAATTGGTAATGCCCAGGCCGTGTCTTCCCAAAGCATACAGCGTCATAAAATCCAAAGTGAAGGCTCAGATAAATAAGCAGATGGAAATGCAGTGGTGGTTGGCCAGTGGCATGAAATTCAGCATAACATCGATAGGGAAAGCCCCCAGTAAGTACATTGAGTTTCAACTAGGGCTCTATAAAGAACATGTAAGGCTTATGGCCGGACTAATAGGTGGTTATGAGGCCACAAAATACACGTGGTATATAAAATAAGAGCGGCAAAAATAATCTTATAGGAAGAAACCTCAATTCACATCATATATTAGTGCCCAGCAGTAGCTGGGACAAAACGTGCAGCACTGGGACTGGAATATGTAGCACCTACTGAAGTGAAAGGGATAGAAGTCAGTAAAATTATCACTTTAGCTGTAAAAGTGAGGATACTCAGCTGATCATTAATAGCAACCTGAGGAAAAGTATAATGGACTACAAGATCTGAGCATTTGGTGCATACAGTGCTCCTTCACACAAAGAAGGGGGGAAAATGTATTTTATAGAGCCTGAGAATATTCTCAAATTATTTTGGGCTCAATGTACTGACTAATCCTGTCAGTATCGAGACACAAATTGGAAGCATCCAAGATCAAAAACGCCATTCTCAGTGCCACAGATGACTGTGATCTTGGTGAATGTAGAAGGTCTGACAAAAGAAAAAGCCGCTCTCCTTTTTGATACATGCCGAGAGAAGCAGTGTTATGTAACATGCAAATAGGGGACCCATCATGAAGAATCTAAGCCCGCATTATGGATTGAGGGGCTGTTTTTGATAGTGGAGATCTCCCACCCTAAATATGGAAGATCAGCTTATCGAAAGAACAAAAGTATCAGAATGAACTGCACAATGTCTATAAAGACTTTTATAAAGCATTCGATGTGGTGAACTACAAATGGAAAGTACTGTCGCAAGGAAGAAGTCCTGAATGAGGTACTTGGGGACATACCTATATCTGATGTCCATAGCCCCAAGCCCCGTGTGCATGCACTGTGATTGAGGAGTGGAGGATAACCCTTGGCACACCCTGTCGAGTAAGAGGTCTGGGAGAACAATCCTGGCAACCACATGAGTGATCTTAGGCTGGACACTTTGGTTCTAGAAATGCTGAGGAGTGGAAACTGATGGAACCACAGCCGGATGTTGGTCTTTGTCTCAACTATTATGAAGAAGCAGGTGGTCGAGGTAGAGTCGACAAACAAAGCTCGGCCCATACTGAACACAACCGACTTTATATTATCCTAGAGCTGATGCAGGTGCTGCAGACCCCCTGGCAGGGTGCTGCCTGCCGTCATCACCTTCCTGCGTCGCCATACATATCAAAATGAGTAGGTAGGAGAAGGAAGGAAGCGTGTCTGGCAGCGGTGCACCCAAATTCCAGGTTAATGTAGGGTAAGCGTTTTGGTCAGTAGGGTATCCCATAGTGGCCCTGGTAGGATAATGCGATTCTGAAGGGGAGAGGTGACATGGGAGCCCCACCCAGCCTCAATGCATCTTTCTGATCACTGATGCAATACTCGATACGGTAGTTTCCAGGGCTAGGGGTGCAATGTCTGAGGAGCCACTTGGGATGCGTGCATCGCTATACGCTCTACCAAACATTGGCAATACAGGGTATATATACAGCAAAATAATAAGCATACTGTCAAACATAAACATATATAATAAATTACAAGCTTATATTAAGATGGACCAGATAGGAAAACCATTCGTAGTTTGGAGAGGGGTCAAGCAAAGAGATCCACTCAGTGGCGTAGCCAGGGGGGGCGAAGGGGGCGATCGCCCCCATGGCTTTTTTTTTTTTTTTTTTTTTAATGAACAAATAGTACCTATATATAAATTGTGTAATGAAAAAGTACCTAGTTATGTTCCAAAACTTTATCTAACCCGCCCCCAGCCCCTCCACCAAGCACGGCATGCCACACCACACAAAATTTGACATTTAAAAAATGCCTATTTCTCGTTCTGAAGTTTTCGCCCCCCCCCCTTGACCAAATCCTGGCTACGCTACTGGATCCACTGTCACCATTGTTTAATATAAAGTTGAGGGTGTTTTTCAGGGCCAGGACTGAGATCATTACAGACTAGAAATCTCTGGCTCTTGTTTAAGTAGTTTGAGATTTCCCGAAGATACCGTTTTAATAAGCAGTAATTATAACAAACTGGCAATGATGTTAATGGAACAGTGGAATATCAGTAGAAAAGCCAAACTCCAAATTAATGAAGATAAGACAAAATGTATGAATACTAGGCACGAGGGCAAAATATTCATTGAGAAGAATGAACTCGAAAAAATTGAGGAATTCACCTATATGTGGCAGATCATAGCATTTCATGGGAAAATTGGTAAAGTATTATAATATAAGTATTAGGCAACATAATCTGGTGATGGCGGTCCTATACCAGTGAGGCCCTAATGCTAAGAAAGGCTTCTAGCCCTGGGAAACCTCTGAATGCGGCCTTGCTGTCAACATAAACGCAAATTATTACTAACAACTAAATTTAAATCAACGTGATTCAAAATTCAGGATGTAGGGCCGAAAATCATCTAAACTAAAAACAAAGCCGGCCTGGCTCCAGTCATAAAGAAAACGCGCCCTTATTTCAACAATTTTAATCTAATTTTTCCAGAGAGATGCCCTAGTTTTTCTCTTTCTTTCAATCATCTTTTCATTTTTTTTTTGTTGCTTATTTTGTTTTTCATCTCATTTTCCGGAGCTTTCGTCTAGCCGAGCGCCAGGCTATGTGCTCGTTCGCTTTTTATACGAAAATATGAAAGTTTGAAATTTAAAGGAGAAAAAACTTCATTTTAAGGAAATCACGTTCAAAGTTCTGGTCCCCGTGATTTAACGAAAATGCTCGATTAAGAACGAGAACGTAATCAATTGCGTCCAAATCTCTAGGTTTCAAAAATTGACACTAAATTATTTCAAATTTTGATTATGAAAAGTCAAAATATTTCGGTGCATACGTGAACTTAGCTCCATCTGCCAGCATAGTAAATGTAACTTCTCGGGACCAAGTCTGTAGGTATGTTGTCCCATACGGACCCAGAGGCAGAGTCAGAACCTACCATTCCCTGGAGAAAACGGAGCCGTAGCCTAAGGAAAAGTATTCACTAAAACTGGAACCCAAATAAAATGATTTGCGGGGCTGGAGTCGGCGCTGGAGTTAATTTTTGCCTGAGGCTCTGCTTCCAAATTTGGCTACGACCCATACATCTCCTCTCCTTCAGCCCCTTCAATTGAAAAAAACCTCCCCTTCATCTTTCTCTTTTCCTTGAAGATAACCTCCCTCCTCCTTTTTCTCTTCACTTGAAAACAGCCAAGGCCGAAGCAAAAACCATATACGTTTTGCGGGGTCAATGCAACTCACATCTTGGGTGGTGGAGCCAGAGGTATTCAAGAATTTCTTTCGCCAGAGCCGGAGCTAAATTCACATTTGTTTCGGAGCCAAAGCCAGCTCGGAGCGGCTCCGTGTTCCTATTTTCTGCGCAAGCATAGTACCTTCTCCTACGCCTGGATTTCCAGGCGTGCTCCTTAAATTCGAAATTTTCGTAGCTATACCGAGAGCGAGGGGTGAGACTACATGTTTCCATAATTCGAACGCACATTAAACGGACGACATCAGAAACGGCGGTGTTAACCTCGTTATAAATTTATGTCTCCTCGACGTGTAAATTCGTCTGGGAACGGCACGATGCGACGATGCTCTGTACCAGTAACGATACTCTAAATAATTGACGACCGAATGATCTATCCTCTTTTATATCCTCGTAACGTAAATATCCTCAAAATTTTATCATCGCCCGACAAGCTGAGCCTTTGTTTGGTGAAAAATTATGCCGTCAAATTGAAGCGTATAATCGCATCCGACGACACGACGGAAATGATACACTGTAAAATAATAAGACGACCGCCCACGTCCTCGTTTTGCGGGTTCTTCGACAGTAGACGTAAAAACTTTTTTTCCCCCAACTGATTTATTCTTATATAAATATCCGACAATGATTTGGTAAAGGGGTTTGTCAGAACGACCGAAAAACAACCCTCGAGGGTGAATATAAATGTTTTCTTACGCGTATCGATGAGTGGTTTAGCATAATATCGTGAACTTAAATTTTAAACGCTGGTTTCCAATTCGAGAGTTATTATACGCTTCTGGAATTTTTTGAAGATTTATGTTGAGTAAGGAAGATTTTCAGGAGAAAGGAGACGAGTTAACGAAAAGAACTTCGACAAAAAGTGTCGACAGCGGTGCCCAATTATCATATTAAATTCCATCCCTTCAAATTTCAACACCATCAACGATTCCACATTCCCATACGAGGCCCGAATTCCAAAACTAGCTAAAGTGAAGGGATAGTTGCCTATATTCGTTCAATTCTTTGGCCTAACCGCTCCATAACACCTAGGTAATACTGAGCATTGGTTGTGGAACCTTCTTCAATAAATCCTTTGTGTACAATGTCGTCACTATCAAAAAAAGTAGGTAATCAACATTACCTTGACGAGTGATTTTTGAAATCGAAGCGTGTTCCATTTTTGAAACAGTTGTACTTACTTACCACTCAAATATATCGCCATTTTACCTAGACACCAGTCACTAAAACCACGCTTCAACTGTTCAAAAGTTTCTGTTGCGGAGGGAATGCAATTAACAAAAAATTTGATTACAGTTTTTGTTGTTCTTTAATTTTTTTGAAAAATATCTATTTTGTAACGCAAAGAAACACAGTGCACGCGTACGATCACTACGTCAAAACTATTCAACCGAATCTAATGAAACTTTATATGCTTGTACATGAGGGGCAGAACTATCGTAACCAGAAATTTTATGAAGATGGTATCAGTGACGTACCGAGGGAGGGGATGCCACGCCCTCCCCCCTCCGCTATAGGAATCTTTCATTCAGCAGTTGGGAAAATTTACCATTTCAGTCAGGCGAGTTGGGAAAATGCAACAAGTGAAAAGGTGTTTTTTTTTAAAATAATTTTATCAATTTATTTATTTTTTGAGCTTTTGATACCTGAGAATTGAGTTGAGAAGTTCGGAAAACCCAACAAGTCAAAAAGTTTTTCTTCTTTCGCTTTGCTATCTTTGGGAATTCTGAGTTGAGTCAGTTAAAAAAATCCAATAGGTCAAAAGTTTTTTTTTTTTTTTTTTATACTTGGGAATTCTGAGTTGAGTCAGTTGGGACTTTCACAATTTCTACTACCCCCTCCTCCTCCAGGAATAACTCTTCGATACGTCCCTTGATGGTGCCACTGGTTGCGCTTCTATGTGATCAGTTTGGGGACTTTTGGGACCTGCTTAACTTACTGAGCAGGAAAAATTACTAAAACAAGATGCAAACTCTAATACAGGCAAAGATATGATTGGATTCTAATACGTAGTACATGGTATATTCAAAAGCACACAACTTAAATAATAAAGTCAACATGTTTTTTTCAGCTTATTACTTATCATTACTTTGATTAGCAGTCGTTTTTATTTTTTTCAGTATTAAAGCAAAATGATACAATAATAATTATAATATAAATACTGCTCATTAATTGATTGGCGGGTTATATACCCTGAGACATAATTTATTTCATATAACATCCTTCTTACTAATAACCTTAGATATGAAATTTATTTCAGATAATATCCTTATTACTATTAACCTTAGATATAATTTATTTCATATAATATCCTTATTACTATCTTTTTTGTTCACCAGAATCCTTAGGCATTCAGTCCGTAGTTCTTCGCCTATCTTGTTACAACCTACTATGTCTGCCAAATAGAGAGGGCCGCGACAATTAACGCAGCTCTTTCATTCACTAGAATCCATGGAGCTTTTTATAGCTTTTTATTATCTTATCCGAATCATGTTCGAAGGTCGAATTATTAAGAGGAAGGTAATCATAAATATCTTTTTCATACGCGAAAACTTGGGAGATTTTCGTAGCTCGTTGATTACCAAGTACTTACGATTTTTTGTTGCCAAAGAAAGAGGTGTATTATTCTGAGAATCTTTTTCATTAACTAGAATCCCAGGAGCTCTTAGTAGCGCTCTGACTACCTCATAATGACCATATGCTGATGCCACATGAAGAGGTGATTGATCATTAGGCAATGTTTTTATATTAACTAAAAGCATTCGAGCTTTTAGTAGCTCTATGACAACCCTAGCATGACCTTTTTCTGATGCTAGATAGAGAGCAGTCTGACCAATCCCATCTTTTTCATTAACTAAAATTCCTGGAGCTTTTAGTAACTCTTCGACTACCATCTCATGACCTTTTTTTGATGCAATATGTAGAGCAGTCTGACCAATCTTATCTTTTTCATTAACTAAAATTCCTTGAGCTTTCAGCAGTTCTTTCACTACCTTATGATGACCACTTTCTGATGCTATATGAAGAGGGGTATGATCACATTTATCTTTGATATTAACCAAAATCCCCGGAATTTTTAATAGCTCTTTAACTACCTTATCATAACCATTTATTGATGCATCATGAAGAGGGGTTCTTTCAAAAATAATTTTTTCATAATTCACCGGAATCCTTGTATTTTTTAGTAGCTCACGAACTACCTTATAATGACCATTTTTCAATGCCATAAAAAGAGGGGTGCAATGATAACGATCCATTTCATCCACTAAAATTCCTGGAGCTTTCAGTAGCTCTTTGACTATCCCATCATGACCATTTTCTGATGCCATATGCAATGGGGTTCTATTACAAAAATTCCTATGATTAACCAATATCCCTGGAGCTTTTAGTAGCTCTTTAACTACCTTCTCATGACCAAATTTTGATGCTATATGAAGAGGTGTATCACCGTTACGATCCTTAATATTAACTAAAATCCCTGGAGTTTTTAGTAGCTCTTTGACTACCTTGGTATCACCCATTGCTGATGTCCACTGAAGAGAGGTTCCACCAGGAATAATTATTTCATTGGGTGAAATCCTCGAAGTCTTCAGCAGCTCTGTGACTACCTCAAAATGACCATTTCTTATTGCCATATAAAGAGGGGTAAGACCCCACAAATCTCGTGTATTATCTAAAATTCCTGGAACTTCCAATAACTCTTTCACTACTTCTCTATAGCCACATTCGGATGCAACCTCAAGCGGGGTTTTGTGATATCTACTTTGAATATTCACATTAATCCTGTTTTTAAGGCAAGACACTAAATTTTTCACCATGAAAGCATTATTCTTCAGTACTGCCAAGTGGAGCGAACTCCATCCATCATAATTGAGCACATTTACTGGAGAATTATACATCGACAGTAAAATACGCTCTGTGTACACCTGACTACATTTACCACATGAATGAGCAGGGCCTGAATGATCCAGTACAAACTGATGAAGTATACTATTTCCTGGAGTAGGACCTGCTAGAAAAGACAAGGTTTGTAATGATCGAGGACTATGATTACGAGATCCACCACCTGAACTGGGCATACTGTACCCTAACTGTATGTTTATTACAAGATACAGTAAACAGTAAAAGAAGTATTATTTTGTATTATGATAATAAACTAAATTCCTAATTAAACCTCATACAAACAAGCTATAAATAGAATAAGGATTTGTTCCTTTGTGGTTGATAAATTTCAGCTGGGAAGTTCTCCAGGTCTACGCTCCTACTTCTGCCTCCTCAGAGGAAGAAGCTGAACGATTCTTCAAACTTCTTACTCAATCGTACCGAGCAGCTGAACAAAAAAACAAAAACATTCAAAAATTATTATACCGTGGGAATAGCCAAATTGGGAAAAGTAAACCAGAGGAAGAACATAGGCTAGGAAAATTCAACTATGGCAAACGTAACAAAAGAGGTGAAAAACTAATCAAATTCTGTCGGGAACTAGACCTGAAAATAATAAGCGGCTTCTTCAAGAAGAAAACAAAATGGACCTGGATCAGCCCAAACCAAGAACATAGAAAACAAATCGACTTCGTCCTTTCACCCAGAAAAACCAATAATATAACCCATTTTGAGGTACTAAACAAATTTAAATTTGTTTCCGATCATAGACTCATATGCATTACCATGAACTTACCAAAGTTTCAACAACACAAAGAAAGAGCAAAAGAACGCCTGGTATAGGCAACATAGAAAACTGCAACGAAAACATTTCAAAGGCTCTGAACAAATTGAATTCTACAAACTTAGGCGACGTAGAGGAACATCATTCGGTGGTCTGCTGATCCTAGGTTTAGTCAGAAAAGACACACCAAAACAAACCACAAAATCCCAAACTCAAAAAGAAACTCTGAACAAACTATGGGAAATAAGAAGCAAACTCCTAAATAAGAAAAATTAAATAAATAAAAAAACCAAAAAGATGGAGCTAAACATGGTTTCTAAGAAAATTAAAAATATTCAAAGGGAAATACTGGAAATATAGAAATCTAACTTATTTAGAAAAATCTTGGAATGTAGCAAAAATATGAAAAAATCAAAAATAAACTATCACTTAGCCGGCGACAAACAGCACACTTCCTGGGCAATGAAAGCAACAGAGTATATGTGATCGGAAAGAAAGTTACACAATAGCTACGAAATTTTACAAAGACTTTTTACTCATCTGAAGCGAAGCAGAATGTACCATATCAGACTAAACCAGACACAGCAAATCTCGAACATGAACCACTATTTCTAGAGAATGAGATAAGGCATGTAGTTAAAAACCTAAAAAAGGAACAAAGCCCCAGGAAGCGATAGCATTAAAAACGAACACATAATTCATGGTGGCGAGGAAATGATAAAAATAATAACGTCCCTTTTTAACAAAAGTCTGATCTCAGGCAAGATACCAAAGAAATGGAAATTTTCCAACATCATTTTACTATTCAAAAAATGCAACAGACAAGGTCCATTTCTCTGCCCCATCCCCTTTTCATATTTCGGATCCAAAATGGACTAGTTGAATTAGTTCTCGTTTTGTGCCGAATTGTGCCGCAATTTGTATGTTTTGTGCTCCCCCCTTCTCCAAATAATTTCAAAAGCCTTTGGGTGGGGCCAGGGAAATGACACCCCTTAGGACATGGGATCATTGAATTGTGCTCGTTTTGTGCTGAACTGTGTTACCAATATTACGTTTTGTGCTTCGCCCCCTTTCAAAATATTAACAAAACTCTTTCAAGAACCAGCCCCCTAAAACGAATTTAGGGTTTGAAATGGGCTCATTGAATCGTGCTCATTTTGTGCCGAATTGTGCCACCCAGTCCTCATGTGGAGTTCACCTGCTTGGACCCTAACTTCAAACCTAGCAAAAAAAAAATGGAAATCATACAAAACTCAATGATGAGATCCATACTAGGCATCAAAATTGAAGACTGTATCAGTCTTAGGACAATCAAAAAGAAACTACCGCACGAGGAACTGTCTATGGACGTATGGACAGTTAGAGACTCGAAATGGGGCTGGGCGGGGCATATAGCCAGGCTTCCTACAGACAGATGGGCTTACCAAGCTACATTCTGGTCGCTAACACAACTGAAAAGGGAAGGAAATGTAAACCTTGCACTAGGTGGAGGGACAAAGTCGACCAATTTCTTAAGCACGAACTCTTCCATAGGATAGCTTCTGAAAGAAGAAAAAGGGAAAGAGTGAGAGGCACCTTCGCCCTTCTTTGGCCGAGAGCACGTTCAGACACACGAAAAGATCGCATACAATTAATGTAATTGAAGATATGGTTCCCAAACTGCCCTTAGTCCAAAAAAAAAATCGAAATACGGTTTTCAGCGCTACTTAGTGGCCAATGCGAGCACTACAAAAGTAACTTTATAGAATCTCAATACCTCATCCGATGGTTGAATTAGGCGCATTCAAAGAGCAGCGCCGGTGCAGGTAGCGTTTTGTTGTTTTCTTTTCTTGTATTACGTCCAGCCAAACTTCCCTTTGTCTACGACTTTCGACCACTTTTCCTTCAATAATTTTAGATAGGCTGCATTCTCATTTTTGTGCGTCTTTGGTAGTATGGTAGAGGAGAGGATTCAGGCTACTCGCTTGTACCATTTACCGAAGTTTTAAATGAACTGGTACAGTGTAGCATAGTTTTTATCGATTTCCCCCCAAAGAATGTTTTGGACTAAAGGCAGTTTGGAAACCGTATCTTCAATTCTGTAAAACTATTACTGTTTCAACGCAACCTAATGCGAACACGCAGCTGTCCGTCGTACGCCTAAAGCCCGCTACACACTATTCGCGAACAACGATGAATCGACAACAAAACAAATTATTCGTTGAAAAAGTTTAGGATTCGCGAATCACGACGAAAAAATACTCTCTACACACTAACACACTATTCGCCAGGGCAAAACTATAGGCGGTGTGGCGGGGGGTTGACCCCCCGCCCAATATTTTGGCAGTCGGCAAATTTTAAGGCTGTTCATTTGACCACCACCCCCCAATAATTCGACATTCGGCAAATTTTGAAACTGTTCATTTGAATTTTCATTTTTTATGCATGTTTGTTTGTTTATTTATTTTCTTTTTCAATTAAAAAATATTTTGATTAAAAAAATTGGCAAATTTTTAATTTTTTAAACATTTTGTCGGCGAGTTTTTTGTTTTTAAAAAATATTTGTCAGCAAATTTTTCTTCTCCGCATTTCCAAAATGAAAATCAAATATCATTTCTGAAAATGGAGTACCCTGGACTCCCGTTAGAGACTAGTCAGTCAAAAGCAGAAGGTTTCAAGGTGAGTATCGAGCGTTATTTGAAAGGTTGAAACAAAGCTGAAGTGTGGAAGACATTTCGAAAATCTGAAAGTCGGTAACAAACGAATTTCAAATTTCAATCACTATTCGGAGGACCAGCGCGAAAGAGTAGCCCTCTATAAGTTTAGGCACGTGAAAACCAAACTACTGAAACCCTACATATTTTAGAAAAATTCATCTGATTGAAATGAAAATGGTCTCAATGAAGGAAAATTTTACGTACTACAAATTTTGTCCTAATCATTTTTTCGATAAACGCTTTCGTTTTCATAATCTTTTGAGATTTCTTCGTATGCCTGTAAATGAAATATTCCCCTCGATCAGGGTTACAAGGCAAACGACTACAGCGCGCCACCGCTTTGAGTAGCCCGAAATCTGTTCACTTCGTCACTCACTGAGTCAGTGATTCACTCACTCACTCAGTCATTCGCTTACTCATTTAATGATTCACTCAGTCACTCGCTTACTTATTCAGTTATTCACACAGTTAATCAATCACTTACTCAGTGATTCACTCACTCACTCAATCACTACTCACACAGTCACTCGCTTACTCATTTAGTGATTCACCAAGTTACTCACTCACTTACTCAGTGACTCAATGATTCACTCACTCGCAAAGTCATTTGCTTACTTATTTAGTGATTCACTCAGTTACTCAATCACTGACTCAGTGAATCACTAACTCACTTACTTAGTCATTCACTCATTCTATAATTTAGTTATTCATTCACTTTCTCACTCCATCATTCACTCAATAAGTCAGTGATTCACTAAGTCAATCGCTTACTTATTTAGTGATTCACTCACTTACTCAGTTATTCATTCATTCTCTAATTCAGTTAATCATTCACTTCCTCACTCCGTCACTCACCCAATGAGTCACCGATTCACTCACTCACTCACTCAATCGCTTACTTATTTAGTGATTCCCTCAGTTACTCAGTCACTCACTCAGTGATTCTGTGATTTACTCACTCACTCATTCATGCATTTATTCATTCTCTAATTCAGTTATTCATTCACTTCCTCACTCACTCACTCAATCGTTCGTAAGCGACTACAGCGCGCCACCGCTTTGAGCAGCCCGAAATCTGTTGTTACTAGATTCTCTGTTTGACCAAGAGCCTGAAATTCGAGAATGTTGAACATTTTATTGAAAGCTAAAAGTTAAAAAGCAAAAGACTTATCTTCCAATGTCATAAGCTGAATCCGATAGCAAATGTTCTATTGTTTAATTTACGGTCTTTGGTCCTGGTGAATATTCGGGCCGTACATCCGAGATTCCAAAATTTGCTACATGTGTCAAAAATTTCACCTTTTGGTCTCTGATAAGAGTAGTCGATACTAACGCCCGGCCCGAATATGAGGAAAATTTAGTCGGGTACGAAAGTCAAAACTCCATGTATTTTCCCCATAAGAACGAAAGGGAACTTCTGGGGCACGGATTCCCTAATCCAATCGACAGGAAACTTTTCTTTTTGATTTGATTTGTTTTTATTGAAATCAGTATAGGAGAAGAATCAGAGGAAATTCAGAAAAAAATATCACTAAGAGTAAACAACGACCATTTCAATGTGCAAAGGAAGTTGTGTGCTCCTCTTAAGTATTCCTAACATACTTCCACCTTATCCTCCCAGAATAGAGTTAGCTCATGAGCGCAAATGTGAGTGCTTGGGGGATAAGTTTCTAATCTGCATTTGCAGGGACGAAACTACGGGAGGGAGGGGTGTGAAACACCCCCAATAATTAGGCATTCAGCAAATTTTGAAACTGTTCATTTGAATTTTTCATTTTCTAAGATCGTTTGTTTGTTTATTATTATTATTATTATTATTATTTTTTCTTTTTTTCAATTAAGAAATATTTTGATTGAAAAATCGGGGAACTTTCAAATTTTTAGAAAACTTTGTCGGCAAATTTCTAGTTGAAAGAAAATATTTGTCGGAAAATTTTCCTTCTCCACCCCCCCCCCCCCCCAAATTGAAAGTCAAGTTTCGCCTCTGACTATTCGTAATTCGTCCTCCAATTTTTCGTTAATCAGTTCGTCAGTCATTGACGAGAACGTCTTGAAAAAGTCATCTACCGCGTTTTCTGTTCGTTTACTGGAACATATTATGAGTATGTTACGCGTAATTTGTGAAATTGCTCATTCCGTGTAACGGGCAGAAAAATTACTAATTTCATGAAATGCGCAAGGCCCTTGCCGATTTACGAGAAATGCGCAGTAAGTATGCCAATTTATCGGAATCGTTCGCGTATTTCATGACTTAAGCGGGCATTTTTCAGCCGATTTCGTGAAATGAGCTGCCCCGTGCGTGAATTCGCAGATCATTTAGTATTAGAAAATATATGAGGATTAAAACGGAAAAAATTGCTACATAACATTTTATTGCTGGAATTTTAGGATGGCACCTTGAATACAGGGAAAACCCCAATTCCTGTGACCCTGCGCGTCTCGCGTTATGGCGGGGGAAGACACCAAATCTAGGTTTTCACATTTTTTCTCAGAAAGGACACATCGTCAGCTTACTTATAAAATCTCCTAAGTGCCATTATGCAAATTTTATAGGGGACAAAAAACATTGAGAAGGGCCATTTATTCAAATGTTAAACTTTTTTTTTCATTCTTCTTTAAAAATTTTGAAGTCGTTTTAGAATGTTTTGGCTATTATCATAGGGTGCGGTACAGTCACTTCCATTTCTATCGCAACCAACAAAAAAGTAATTTTGCCAAAATTGGCACTTAGAAGGTTTTATAATTGAGTTGAGGACATATAATCTGAAAATATTATCGGGCAAGACAATTCGTCAGAAAATTATTCACGAAAGGGGTTCTTACACATTTTCATGTAATTTTGCACGTAACGGAGATACAATAGTTTTAGAATAACAGATGTTGTAGACTCCCAAAAGGCTTTTGACTCCTTAAGACATAACTTCATGATAGAAGCTATGAAAAATTAAGGATACCCACTTGCTTTGGTTCAGTTAATTCAAAACACGTGTCATAATATAACTGACAAGATAGGAGAATACCTTAAGGTTAAGCAAGGAGTCAAGGAAGGCCATTATCCCTATGATATTTAACATTGCTCTGAAAGAAATATACAGGAAATTAGAATGGGAAGACAAAGGGATACTAATTAATGGGGAATACTTGAACAATCTAAGGTTTGCAGATGATGGGGCATAATATCCACAAGTGATGGAGAGCTCGGGCTAATGCTAAAGGAATTGTACAGCACAAGTCTAAAATATGGTGGATTAAAAATAAACATGATTAAAACAAAAATCCTCGGCAACATCAAAACACCATTCAAAATCGAAATTGAAAACCAAATAATAGAACAAGTTCATGAACATAACTATTTAGGACAAAATATATTATTAAAAGAATAATTTCAAAAAGAAATAAAAAGAAAGAAGGCAATGGGGTGGAAAAAATTCTTGAGTCTAATAATATGAAGGGACCCTACAAACTGCTCCAAAAGAGCAAAAATTTAATAGCTGTATTTTACCCACTCTCACTTACGAATCACAGACTTGGTTCCCAACAAAAAAAGAAGAAAAAGAACCAGCAGTAACTCAAAACTCTATGGAAAGGTCAATATTAGGAATTAAATTATATGATAGAACAAAAATCTCAGAAATTAAAAACAAGATAAAAAAATATTAATACGAGTAGAAATATCATGGAGATAATTGAAGGAGACAAGTGGAAATGGGGGGAGGGTACGTATAAAGATTAAAGGATGCGAGATGGTCCGGCAAAATAATAATGTTTAGGTATTAGAAGTACGTACGAAAAAATGAAAAAAGGACGCCCAACTAAAAAGTGGGACCATGACTTCGAGCATTTTCTGAAAAACAAGTTACGGTACCAAATAACTGATATGTGGTCAGAATGGCAATGGTTGAAGGAGGCTATGTCCAATCTCGACTCGACTAGTTAAACTGTTAACAGCGATAGGACAGTATGATGCCATAATTTACTTCACAACTTTTCGCGATTGATTATTAATTAGATACGTTCTGACCGTTTACATTAATGTTACCAGTGAATTACAAAATTTTGCAAATTTAGCAGCTTCAGTTTTCAGGTGTTGCCAATTTCAGTCGGCTGCCCAATCTGCCCTGCGCATTTCATGAAATGAGCAATTTCACGAATGACGCGTAACACATCCGTTTAGAAATGTTACCGGTGAATTACAAATTTTGCAGCTTCAGTTTTCAGGTGTTGCCAATTTCAGCCGGCTGCTCAATCGATTTTGCGACGAAAAATTATTGAAACTCCTGTTTTGTGATTGGCTGAAAAAGAGCCACGCCGATGAACAAAAAATCGAGGGACAATTTTCAAAGCTGGCCATACTGACTCCCACCCGTGACGATGCGATTTCCTAGTTACCATGTGATTCTTCCATCCATTTAAAGTACATAGCATTACGACGTCAGTTTGCTCTAATATACAGCTTGAAAATTTAGGGGGGCGGGGAATAATAAAAATCGTTCGAGGGACAGTCGTGCCGACGGCCATTTTAGCATATTTAGTCCAATTTTGACCCATCAAAAGTGGATCAAATTTTGTTCTTAAAGCTTGAAAAAGTAGAATTGAGTCATATCTATCAAAAAAAAAAAACCGTATCATTAATAGTTTGTGAAATAACTGCTGGGAACTGAAGTATCAACATTTTCAGAGACTCCCATATTCACAAGGGCCGAAGCCCGTAAATTAAACAATAGAACAATTGTTATCGGATTCAGCTTGTGACATTTGGAAAATAAGTCTTTTGCTTTCAACTTGTAGATTTTAATAAAATCTTCAACCTTCTCAAATATCAGGCTCCAGGTCAAACAGAGAATTTAGTAAAAACAGAATAGTTATTGAAATTCGAAATTCAACATTTGCTACCGACTTTCAGATTTTTGAAATGTCTTCCACATTTCAGTTTTGTTTCCACCTTTCAGATAATGTTCGATACTCAGCTGGAAACCTTCGGCGTTTGACTGATTAGTCTCTGACAGGAGTCAGGGTACTCCATTTTCAGAAACGAAATTTGACTTTCAGTTTGGGGAGGTGGCGAAGAAAAATTTTCTGACAAATATTTTTTTTAAACAAAAAGAAAATGTTTAAAACATTAAAATTTGCCGATATTGTATGTGAGAAAAAACAAACAAACTTACATACATTCATAAAAAATGAAAAATTCGAATGAACAGTTTCAAAATTTGCCGACTACCAAATTATTAGGGGGTGGGGTGTTTCAACCCCACACCCCCTATAGTTTCACCCCTGAAGAGAGGTGAAGCCTAAAAGGGACAGGAGATGGTCAGAGACGTATCAATAAGGGGATAGGGGAGCTTCTCCTCCTGTAGGAAATTTTTTAATCAGCAGCTGGGAAAATTTATCATTTTAGTGAGGCGGAGTTGTAAAATTTCGGTAGAGTTAGAAAAATCGAACAAGTCAAAAAATTATTTGCGCTTCGATACTCTGGGATTTTGAGTTCAGAAGTCCAACAGGTGGGAGATTTGAGTTCAGAAGTTGGTAAAATCCAACAAGTGAAAAGCTTTTATACGTGGGAATTTTGAGTTAAATCAGTTGAGTTTCACCCCCCCCCCCCTCCCCATAGGAAACTTTGGTACGTCCCTGAAGATGGTGGAGTCTAACATTGTAAAAAAAGGGACGGGTTACGTATCAATAAATTACGTTTATTTAGGATAATTTTTAGTTACTCAAAAGTCTCATTATTGTCGGATGTGAATATTTATTTTACGAGATTTGAATATGGAACGCAATTTCGGTCGACGGGACGAAAAGACGACAATTCGTGCGCGAATAGTGTGCAGCGGCTGGACGGCTTGACGAATCTTCATACACGAAAAATATTCCTTCAATGATTATTTGTTTAAAAACCGCTCCATCGTTTCGGCGAAAAACTGTTTCGCGAAACACTACGAATCACTGTCTACACACTATTCGTGTATCACCCGTGTTTTGTCGTTTCGTTGTTATTCGCGAATAGTGTGTAGCGGGCTCTCGAACTAGAAATCCAATGCGACTGCCAAGAAGTCCAGGAAACTGAAATAACATTTGTAAACATATCTACACAACAAACTATGTCTCATCACCTTATTGCTTTCAAACGGGCATTTTAATCATCCGGAAGACCAATTATCAACGATTTAGAACAATGTATGATCAACAACTTTAGTAGTTTGGGTTTTCTGTTTCACGAAAAGAAAAAATATTAAAAGCAAACATCACCGGCGCACTACACTGAACGAACTTCACTTCTGTGCACGTTAAACTCAATTATGATTCCGATTCATCAGAAAACGCACAATTTGAATGATATGAGGAATTTCATTTTGATCAATGACCGCTGTACAGTTCACAATTTGAAAAATTCAACTTTTTTAAGGGATGAACCGAAGAAGGAACCAAAACAAAATCATCCCTGATAATTTGCAGTGCTTCCATTTTAAGAAAAAGAAAAATCGAAGTTCTACATATTCGTATCGATTTGTACATTCGCGAATAATTATGACGGTAGAGTCGCTGTGGTAGCTTGTATAGCTTCTTCCAGGAGATGAAGCATGATCTTTGACTACATACATAGGCAAAGTCGGTTCCTATTTACAAAGGCGGGTGCCTGCGGGTGTACACAAGCGAGAAATACGCTGTGTCTTGCCAGGGATAAACTTGAAAGTTGAAAGTGACGAACTTGAACGCATAGCCATATAAAGAGACCTTAAACATAGATACTGATAGGTCCCTTTTCCTAAACAGATAAACTAGTCTCTAATTTTTCACCGACCCTTTTCTAACAACTCGCTATTTGTTGACTTTTACCGCTGTGGTATCGTGTTGTAGTTGTACGCATTGTTGTACGTTATAAATAAATCGTGCAATTAAGTGTACCTGTAATCTGTAATACAGAATATTGTCATAATCCACTTGAAAATGTCCCGGGAAAAGTACCTAAAGCTCGCTATAGTAGCCAGGGATGAGAAGCTTATTGAAAAAACTTCTCTTCCGGCTTCTGGCTTCCATAATTTTAAAAAGCTTCCAGCTTCTGACTTCTTTCAATTTTGTAATTTAAAAACTTCCGGCTTCTGTTATTTCAAAAAACTTCCAGCTTCCGACTTCTAGCTCCCAAAATTTCACTTTATTTCACCTCTAGCATCTTTTAAGCCCCCCTCCCCCCTCTTTCAAAATAATAAGAAGCACAAAACAAGTTTAAATGAAATAATCTATTTAGACTTTGAAGCAACGAGTTTAAGAGCTCTTTTCTTATAAACAATGACTGACAAGTTAGGCCAAATGCTGACTCTGAGTTGGAACTTGGAAGTCAGAAAGAAGCCGATAAACAAAAGACTTCTCTTCCAGCGTCTGGCTTCCGACTGGAATTGGCTTCCGGCTACCGGCTTCTCGATTTGAGTCAGGATACATAAAAACTTCCGGCTTCCGGCTTCTGTTTCCAGTTTTTTTCACATCCCTGTATAGTACTAGGGTGTACTAACACTTTTCAATGATGATCGGAAGATCGAACCTCGCTTCTCAGATCAGTCCAGTTGTGATTGGTGAACATTTTTGGTATTAGAAAACAGTGACAGTGTGGATTTACATTCGCGAGTCGGTGACATGTCACAGACAGACTTTTAAATGTTAAAAAAGTTTGTCCGCGACATATATGTTACCGACTCGAATGTAAATTCACCATGAGATGACCAGATGGCGAGAAGTCGAAACTCGAAGCTGAATCCGAAACTGAATAAGCTGAGGTACTCATATGAAACTGTAAGTATCCGAAATCATGAACCCAGAACCGAATCTGAAAGATCCTTTTCCATCCACTGTTGGAAGAACAAATGAGAACGAGAACTGAGAACAAGAACATGATGAGATTGAGAATGGAATTAGGACCAGGTTGGGAACAAGAACGAGAACGGGAACGTTGGTAATTTAGGGTAAGGAGAACGAGGAGCATGAACGAAAACCATGCAGTTAGAGAGGAACGAACGAGAACAGAGAGGATCGAGATGATTTTTGCGTTCTTCCAACACCTTTTTGCAGCTGGCGCGAAAGTAAAATTCTGGAAACCTAAAACCAACATTTATAAACTTTTTACCTATTTTGAGATTTCTTCATACATTTGTAAATGAAATATTAATATTCCCGTTGATCAGGGTTTCAAAAGGTAAATGATAACAGAGCGCGTCTGCGTTTTGAGCAGCACAAATGTGTACTTACAACACAGGGTACAACAGCAGTAAAAGTCAACAAGCAGCTAGCTGCTGGAAAAGGGTCCGCTCTGGACTGGAAAATGTGTTTTGCTCTAGGACCATTTCTGCAGAACGATTAATTAAACATCACAGATCATGGCAGTATGACATTCAGCCGAAACCAAAGCCATTGAAATCTAATACATTCGGGCTTCGTTTTAGCTGCAGTAAAATTGTATTATGAACTTTGATTTCGGCTTTTCCCTCGCAAGGTGATTACATACACTTAGCTTCGGATACGGCTTCAGAAACAGCGATTTCTTAAACTTCGTGATTCGGATTCAGATTCAGTTTCAGATTGCCAACCCTGATTTTAATGCAAAATTAGGATCAAACAACACTAGAAGAGCCGATACAAGGGTTGCCCCGAAAATAAGGTTCCCTCTTCGCGACTGTGTACAAATTTTTATTTCCTAAGCATTCTAGTTTTTTTTTTTTTTTTTTTTAGATTTACAAATATCTTTCAAGTTTAAACATTTGTTACATCTTATCATTAAATTTTCAATACTATCCCTATAAAATTTTCCGTCCAACTTTTTAAACACTTGAGGCAGTTAGGCGTGTTAGCGTGTATACCATCGATCGTACTCAGGTTCGGGGATATGGTGGAGGTATACGGTGTAAAAAAACGAGCGAAGACGAAATGGGAGGCACTTCGGCTTAAGCTGGACAGCCAGCAGTCCTCGCTTCATAAGGGGAAGGACGCATTCGCCCAGTAGAACAAGGGCGGATGGACCCGAGCGCTGATACGCGACTCTGATCACTTGACAGGTAGGTCCCATGGAGAGCTAAACTTCCACCTGACCCAAGTCATGAGCGAGGCGCTTTGGCACATGCTTACATCGGATGGTCATAGATCCGAGCCTCGTGTGCACGCATTGTGATCGAAAGGCGGAGGATACCCCCTGGATCACCCTGTCGAGTAAGAGGTCTGGGAGATCGATCCCGGCGGCAACATGAGCCTTATCGACGGCGTGATCGACCATCTCCGGCCGGACACCTTAGTTCCAGAAATGTTGAAGAGTGGAAACGGACGGAACGAGCCGGGTGTCGGTCTTTGTCTCGACCATCATGAAGAAGAAGATGATGCAGAGTGGTCCAGGCAGAGGATCGACGAACAAAGCTCAGCCCACACTGACTTTATACCATCCTAGAGCTGCTGCAGCTGCTGCGGACTCCCTGTCAGGGCTCACCCCGTCACCACATTCCAGCGTCGCTACACGTACCAAGACGAGGAGGTGGGAGAAGGAAGGAAGCGCGCCCGGCTGTGGCGCACCCAAATTCCAGGTTAAAGCTGGGTGAGCGTTTTGGTCAGTAGGGTGTCCCACAGTGGCCCTGGCAGGATAATGTGAATCCGAAGGGGAGAGATGAAATGGGAGCCCCACCCAGCCTCAGTGCGTCTCTCTAGTCACTGACGCGATACTCGAGAGGGTGGTTTCCAGGACCAGGGGTGCGATGTCTGTGGAGCAACTTGGGATGCGTGTATCGCTATACGCTCCACCAAACATGGGCAAGACAGGGTGTATACAGCAAAATAATAAGCATACTGTCAAACATATAGGTATATAATAAATTACAAGCTTATATTAAGATGGACCAGGCAGGAAAACCATTCGTAGTTTGGCGAGGGGTCAAGCAAGGAGATCCACTGTCACCATTGTTCAATGCCGAGTTGAGGGTGTTTTCCAGGACCAGGACTGAGATCATTACGGGCTAGAAATCTCTGGCTCCCGTTTATGTAGCTTGGGATTTGCCGAAGATACCATTTTAATAAGCAATAATTATAACGAACTGGAAAAGATGGTAACGGAACAGTGGGATGTCAGTAGAAAAGGTGAACTCTAAATTAATGAAGACAAGACAAAATGTATGGGTACCAGGCAAGGGGGCAAAATATTCAATGAGAAGAATGAAATCGAGAAATTGAGAAATTCACCTATCTGCGGCATATCTTAGTACTTCATGGGAAATGGATAAAGAATTACATATTAGGAAACAAAATTTGGTGATGGCGGCCCAATACCAGTGGGGGCCTTGTACTAAGGAAGGCTTCTAGCCCCGGGGCAGCTTCCAATACGGCCCTGTCAATAAAGACTAAACATGAGAAACATAACGGACATTATCACTAACGGCTAAATTTAAATTAATGTGATTCAAAATTCACGACGTAGAGCCGAAAATCACCTAAACTAAAACCAAAGCTGGCCTGGCTCCAGTCATAAAGAAAAAGCGCCCTTATTTCAACCGTTTAATCTAATTTTTCAAGAGAGATACCCCAGTTTTTCTCTTTCTTCAATCCTCTTTTCCCTTACTTCATCTGTTATGGTTTTCATCTCATTTTCCTGAGCTTTCGCCTAGCCGAGCGCCAGGCTATGCGCTCGTTGGCCTCTTATCCGAAAATATGAAAGTTTGAAATTCGAAGGGAAAAAAACTTTATTTCGAGGAAATCACGTTCAAAGTTTTGGTCCTAGTGATTTAACGAAAAAGCTCGATTAAGAACGAGTATGTATTCAATTGCGTCCCAATCTCTAGATTTCAAAAACTGACACTAAAATGTTTCAAATTTTGATTATGAGAAGTCAAAATATTTCGGTGAATACGTGAACTTAGCTCCTTCTGCCAGCACCGTGAAAGTAACTTCTCCGGACCAAGTCTGTATGTTGTCCCACATGGACCCACAGGCAGAGCCAGGGCCTACCATTTCCTGGAGAAAACGGAGTCGTAGCCTGAGAAAAAGTATTCACTAGAGCCTGAACCCAAATAAAATGATTTGCGGAAGCTGGAGTCGGTACCGGAGAAAATTTCTGTCTGAGGCTCTGGTTCCCGATTTGGCTCCGGCCCTTAAAACCTCCCTCCTTCAGCCCTTCACTTGAAAACAACCTCCCCTCCTTCTTTGTCCCTTTACTTGAAGACAACCTCTCCTCCTCCCCCTTTTCACTTGAAAACAACATCTCCTCCTCCTTTTCCTCTTCACTTGAAAACAACTAAGGCCGAAGCAAAAACCATTTATGTTTCGCGGGGTCAATGCAACTCACATTTTTGGTGGTGAAGCCGGAGTTATCAAGAATTTTCTTCGCCGGAGCTAAATTCAAATTAATTTGCTTTGCAGCCAAAGCCAGCTCGGAGCGGCTCCGGGTCTTTATTGTCTGCGCAAGCATAATGCCTCTCCTACGCCTCGATTTCCAGGCGTGCTCCTTAAATTCGAAATTTTCATAGTTATACCGAGAGCGAGGGGCGAGACTACGTGTTTCCATAATTCGAACGCAAATTAAACGGACGACATCAGACGGCGGTGTTAATCTCGTTATAAATTTATGTCTTCTCGACGTGTTAATTCGTCTGGGAACGGTAGGATGCGACGATGCACCGTACCGGTAACGATACTCTAAATAATTGACGACCGAATGATCTATTCTCTTTTATATCCTCGTAACGTAAATATCCTCAAAATTTTATCATCGCCCGACCAGCGGAGCCTTTGTTTGGCGAAAAATTATGCCGTCAAATTGAAGCGTATAATCGCATCCGACGACACGACGGAAATGATACACTGTAAAATAATAAGACGATCGCCCACGTCCTCGTTTTGCGGGTTCTTCAACAGTAGACATACAAACTTCTTTTTCCTCAACTGATTTATTCTTATAAATATCCGACAATGATTTGGTAAAGGGATTTGTCAGAACGACCAAAAAACAACCCTCGAGGGTGAATATAGAAGTATTGTTCATATGCATATCGATGAGTGGTTTAGCGTAATATCGTGAACTTAAATTTTGAACGCTGGTTTCCAATTCGAGAGTTATTATACGCTTCTGGAACTTTTTGAAGATTTAAGTTGAATAAAGCAGATTTTCAGGAGAAATGAGATGAGGTAACAAACGGAACTTCGACAAAAAATATGTCGAGAGCGGTACCCAATTATCATACTAAAATTCCATCCCTTCAAATTTCAACACCATCCACGATTCTCCATTCCCATACGAGGCCCGAATTCCAAAACTAGCTAAAGTGAAGGGATAGTTGCCTATACTCGTTCAATTTTTTGGCCTAACCGCTCCATAACGCCTAGGTAATACTGAGCATTGATTGTGGAACCTTCTTGCATAAATCCTTTATGTACAATGTCGTCACTATCGAAAAAAGTAATCAGTTTGGACCAGTGACTTTTGAAATCGAAGCGTGTTCTCCCACTTTTGAAACACTTGTACTTACCACTCAAATATCGTCATATACCTAGACACCAATCACTAAAACCACGCTTCACCTGTTAAAAAGTTTCTATTGCGGAGGAACCGCCATTAACAAAAAATTTAATTAGAGTTTGTTGTTCTTTAATTTTTTTGAAAAAAATCTATTTTGTAACGCAAAGAAACACAGCGCACGCGTACGATCACTATGTCACAACTATTCAACCGAATCTAACCCCTCTCATTCATGTAGCGGACTCAAGGAGAACAGGCAGATGATTCTAGAGGGTTACTTGAAAGTAATTTCTGACTGTATTGCCTACCTGGCTCCTTAACCTAAGTAGGAATTTGGCAGAAAGTCAAAAAATGTATTTCTTCATTTCCCACTAGCATTTTCTGAAAGAAGGAGAATTTACCTAACTGACTAACCGAACTCAATCCTTGGTTTACCTTTATTAAAGAAATTATACTTTTAAAGTAACCTGGATGTCAGCTAGGCCAGTTAATTGAAAAAAACACAATGGAAAATTTTGAGTCTCGTAGGTTACTTTTTCAAAATTGTAAAATGTAGTTGACATATTTTTTTTGGCAATAGAGGTAAGCTCTAGAGTGTAAAATTACTGGTATAAATCCGGATTTTTCATTTACCTCTTCATTTAGTAGATTAAAAGACAGGGTTTTTGAAACATATGAAGCCGAAAACTTGTTCTATTAATTTCAACCAAAATTTTGGATTACCAACTTATTTTCTTGTAATTTAAAATGTATATGTACATATTTTTCGAGCAATTATCATTTTTATAGAAGTGTAGGTACAGTAGAATGCATCCTATCCAGTAGTAGGAAATTTAATGTATTCGGTTTCTGATACTGAAAATGCACTAGGAGTCGTTAGAAGTGTCTTGGTCGGGCTGTATTCCTACTAAAATTTTCAACTGTTGAGGAGCAGCTGTTCATTGCTACCACCCCTCTACAGTGTATCTGCTATAATCCTCAAACAGAGGTCTGCAATTTCCATTTTGAATGTACATGAAATCAGCCAGCATACCTTCAATGCTTTTCATATTGTGAAAAGAATATTATGGTCATACGATAGAAATTCTTACATTCGTATAAGATACTGAGTATTCATTCTGCATCAGTACCTCAGAATGATATTCTGCAGTAGTATATTGACATTAACTCAGTTGGATTTTCAGTAGTCTGATTGTCACGGTCCTCTGAATGAAATTCCAACAAATACGACCAGAAACTAAGCAGTGATACTCCATCAGGGCTTGAGAAAATCACATTTATAGTGAATAATACCGATTGGATATAATAGAATAGATTCCGATTCCTGTCTCCTGGAAGATTGTATGAGACAATATGTATCTTCTACCTGTCCGTCATATTCACATGAACAGGAAAACAATTACTCAGCAGTCGCTTACTACAATTAGTGCTTAGTAGGTAATTTTAATTCAAGATGAGCTGCTTGTTTCCCGCATGGACACAGAAACTGAATAAATATAGAAACTGGGTTATAGGATTAAAAAGATCACTGACTTGAAAATTTGGTTAGCAGAAGTTGAGATGTCGCAATGATCCTACTGAATGTTAAACTTATGAGATCAAGCTCGAGCGAAACACCTTTCTATTGGGCCAGCTTCAAGATTCATACAGAAGTGTAGTGCTTCTAATATAATTACAGTAGGGGTTTAGGGTAGAAATGTTCAAATAAGTATGACTTGGAAAAGGATAGTTTCCTTCAAACGGGCATCGTATTCCTACAACAGTGCTATGAACACAGGAACTTTTCTTGGTTTACAGCAGTGCTCATAGTACCTTCGTGTCTGCCAATACAGAAGTATGCGAGAAAAATTAATTTCTTGGTTGGAAAATATAAAGCCTAGGAGCTTTCGGTCTTCAATCCTATATACTTGGCTTTGAAAGTTGACTTAGTTTTAAAATGAAGCGGGGAGATAAGCCGATTAATCTTATTATAAATCGCCATTTTTGAAAGTAATTCTTGGCTACAATTACTTGGAATAGGGTGCAGTGTGAACCTGATACAGAGGTATGCGTTTCCTTGGACAATACTAGCAGGAATCTTTTCAGCATACCTCAATTGCCTCAGGAGTAAAACAATACATTCAAAATGAATCTCGGACTCGTACTTAAATCCTGGTGAAAGCGAACCTATATTCTTGAAAAACTGATGCGACTATAGTGTTTTTATGATTTCCATTTAAGAGCGATGAATGATTATTATGGTTGTTGGCAAGAATTTGAACACTTTTCCAGATTTTCCAATATGCACTGATAATTGACACCTATGACAGATTTTGTTTCAATGTCTAATTTCACGTAATTGTATCGTGATAAAATGCCTTTACAATGGTCTCTTGTACTCTCCCCATGTAGTAAAACGGATATTTTGTTCCCTGAGGAAGGTCATCATCTCAGTATCACAGAGAAGGCAATAACATGATCTGAGAATCTGGTAAAAATTGTAATTCTCTCCTACAAAAATTAGTAATTCATGGGTAATATTTCTAATACCGTTGCTACAGTCATGGAACAAGGGATGGTAACAATACCAGATGCATGGAAGAGGGGTGGTGGCAATGAACTGCTGCTCCTCAACAGTTGAAATTTCAGTAGGAATGTAGCCCGACTAAGACACTTCTAACGACTCCTAATGCATTTCCAGTATCAGAAACCGAATAGGTACATCAAATTTCCTACTGCTGGATAGGATGCATTCTACTGTACATTTCCATAAAATTGATAATTGCTTTAAAATACATTTCAAATTACAAGAAAACAAGTTGATAGTCCAAAATTTTGGTTGAAATTAATAGAAGAAGTTTTTGGCTTCATATGTTTCAAAAACCCTGTCTTTTAATCATATCTTTTCATACTAAATGAAGAGGTAAATGGAAAATCCGGATTCGTACCAGTAATTTGACACTCTAGAGCTTATCTTTATTGCCAGAAAAAAAGATGTCAACTACATTTTACAATCTGAAAAAGTAATACCTACGAGACTCAATTTTCCATTGTGTTTTTTTCAATTAACTCTGGCCTAGCTGACATCCAGGTTACTTTAAAAGAAGTATAATTTCTTTAATAAAAGTAAACCAAGGATTGAGTTCGGTTAGTCAGTTAGGTAAATTGTCCTTCTTTCAGAAAATCCTAGTAGGAAATGAAGAAACACATTTTTTGACTTTCTGCCAAATTCCTACTTAGGTTAAGGAGCCAGGTAGGCAATACAGTCAGAAATTACTTTCAAGTAACCCTCTATATGGGTATCTCAGATATATACAGAATCATCTGCCTGTTCCCTCCCCGTCAGCTACATGAATGAGAGGGCTAATGAAACTTCATACGCTTGTACATAAAGGTTAGAACTATCGTAACCAGAAATTTCATTAAGATGGTCGGGAGGGGGGGGGGAGAGTTGCCATCTCAGATATACAGAATCAACTGTCTGTTCTCATCTCCGAGCCTGCTGCATGAATGAGAGGGCTAATGAAACTTCATATGCTCGTACATAAAGGTTTAGAACTATCGTAACCAGAAATAAGAAATCCAGCAATTTCATGAAGATGGTGCCAGGGACGTATCGATGGAGCCCCCCCCCTTTTTTTCACTCAACAGTTAGTACAATATACCATTTCACACAGGCGAGTTGGAAAAAGCAACAAAAGTTAAAATGTGTTGTTTTCTTTTTTCTTTTTTGTAATTAATGAATTAATTACTTTTTTTTTGTGCTTTGATACTTGGAAATTGAGTTGAGAAGTTCGGAAAACCCAACAAGTCAAAAGGATTTTCTTCTTTCGCTTTGATCCTCATGGGGATTTTGCGTTGAGTCAGTTGGAAAAATCCAACAGGTCAAAAGGCTTTTTTTTCTTTTGTTTTTGCTTTGATACTTGGGAATTCTGAGTTGAGTTAATTGGGACTTTCACAACCTTCTTAACTCACTGAGTAAGAAAAAATCCCTAAAACAAGATGCAAAATTTAATATAGGCAAAGATATGATTGGATTTTAATATGTAGTTATGGTATATCCAATAGTACAAAACTTAAATATTAAAGTCAACACGTTTTTTTCAACTTATTATTATTATATCATAACTTCAATTATCAGTTCTTTTTATTTTTCCAGCATTAAAGCAAATGGATATAATAATAACTATAATATAGATATTGCTTATTAATTGATTGACGGGATATATACCTTCAATATAATTTATTTAAGATAATATCCTTATTACTATTAACCTTAGATATAATTTATTTCAGATAATATCCATATAACTATCTTTTTCGTTCACCAGAATCCTTATGCTTCAGTCTGTAGCTTTTCGCCTATCTTGTTACAACCCATTATTTCTGCCAAATAAAGAGGGTTGTGACAATTAACATATCCTTCATTCACTAGAATCCATGGAGCTTTTTAATAGTTCTTTGATTATCTTATTTGAATCATGTTCTACTGTGGAATTATTAAGAGGAGTGTGTTCATAAGTATCTTTTTCATAAACGAAAACTTTGGAGATTTTCGCAGCTCTTTGATAACCCTGTATTCACCATTTTTTGCTGCCAAAGAAAGAGGGGTGTGTTTATGAAAATCTTTTTCATTAACTAGAATCCCTGGAGCTCTTAGTAGCTCTTTGACTACTCTATCATGACCATTTTCTGAGGCTATATGCAATGGGGTTCTATTATCAAAAGTCCTCTGATTAACAAATATCCCTGGAGCTTTTAGTAGCTCTTCAACTACCTTGTCATGACCATATCTTGACGCTATATGAAGAGGGGTACGACCATTATTATCTTTCATATCAACTAAAATCCCTGGAGTTTTTAGTAGCTCTTTGACTACCTCGTTATGACCACATTCTGATGCCCACTGAAGAGGGGTTCTGCCATATATAACTATTTTATTGGGTGAAATCATTGTAGTCTTCAGTAGCTCTGTGACTACCTCAGCATGACCATTTTTTAATGCCAAACCAAGAGGGGTGAGATCGAACCAATCTCTTTCATTATCTAAAATTCCTTGAGCTTTCAATAACTCTTTAACTATTTCTTTATAACCATATTTTGATGCAAAATGGAGTGGTGTTCGGTGATATTTACTTTTAATATTCACATTAATCCTGTTTTCAAAGCAAGACACTAAATTTTTCACCATGAAAGCATTATTCTTCAGTACTGCCAAATGGAGCGAACTCCATCCTTCATAATTGAGTGCATTTACTGGAGCATTAGACATCGACAGTAAAATACGCCGTGTGTACACTTGACTACATTTACTGCATGGATGATCAGGACCTGAATGATCCAGTACAAATTGATGAAGTATACTATTTCCTGGAGTAGATCCTGCTAGAAAAGACAAGGCTTGTAATGATTTAGGACTAAGATGACGGGATTCATCACCTGAACTGGGCATACTGTATCCTAACTGTATGTTTATTACAAGATACAGTAAACAGTAAAAGAAGTATTATTTTGTATTATGACAATAAAAAAAATTTATAATTAAGCCTCATACGAACAACAATCCATAAATAGAATAAGGATTTGTTCCTTTGTGATTGATTAATTCCAGCTGGGAAGTTCTCCAGGTCTACGCTGCTACATCTGCCTCTTCAGAGGAAGAAGCTGAAAGATTCTTCAAACTTCTTATTCAAACATACTGAGCAGCTGAACAAAAAAACAAGAAACATTCAAAAATTATAATACTCGGGGACTTTAATAGCCAAATAGGGAAAAGTAAACCAGAAGAAGAATATAGGCTAGGAAAATTTAACTACAACAAATGTAACAAAAGAGGTGAAAAACTAATTAAATTCTGTCAGGAACTAGACCTGAAAATAATAAACGGCTTCCTCAAGAAGAAAAGGAAATTGACCTGGACCAGCCCAAACCAAGAACATAGAAACCAATCGACTTCGTCCTTTCACCCAGAAAAACCAACAATATGACCAATTTTGAGGTACTAAACAAATTTAAATGTGTTTCCAATCATAGACTCATACTAGCAAAAAGTTTCAACAACACAAAGAATCAGGCAAAAGAACGCCTGGTATAGGCATCATAGAAAATTACAATGAAAACATTTCACAGGCTCTGAACAAATTGAATTCTACAAACTTAGGCGACATAGAGGAACATCATTCGGTGATCTGCGAAGCTATATTAAAGATCCCAGGTTTGATCAGAAAATACACACAAAACAAACCACAAAATCCCAAACTCAAAAAGAAACTCTGAACAAACTATGGGAAATAAGAAGCAAACTCCTAAATAAGAAAAATTAAATAAATAAAAAAACCGAAAAGATGGAGCTAAACATGGTTTCTAAGAAAATTAAAAATATTCAAAGGGAAATACTGGAAATATAGAAATCTAACTTATTTAGAAAAATCTTGGAGCCGGCGACAAACAGCACACTTCCTGGGCAATGAAAGCAACAGAGTATATGTGATCGGAAAGAAAGTTACACAATAGCTACGAAATTTTACAAAGACTTTTACTCGTCTGAAGCGAAGCAGAATGTACCATTTCAGACCAAACCAGACACAGCAAACCTCGAACATGAACCACTATTTCTAGAGAATGAGATAAGGCATGTAGTTAAAAACTTAAAAAGAAATAAAGCCACAGGAAGCGATTGGCGTTAAAAACGAACAAATAACTCGTGGCGACGAGGAGATGATACAAATACTAACACCCGTTGTTAACAAAATTCTGATGTCAGGTAAAATACCAAAGAAATGGAAACTTTCCGACATCATTATAGTATTCAAAAAAGGCAACAGATAAGGTCCATTTTACGGCCCCCCTTTTTTGTATTTCGGTTCCAAAGTGGACTAGTTGAATTGTGCTCGTTTTGTGCTCAATTGTGCCGCAATTTGTATGTTTTGTGCCCCCCCCCCACTTCACCAGGTAATTCCAAAAGTCTTTGGGTGGAGCCAGCGAAATGACACCCGCCCCCCCAGAATGAATTTAGGGTCTGAAATGAGCTTATTGAATTGTGCTCGTTTTTTGCCGAATTGTGCCACCAAGACTACATTCTGTGCTTCGCCCCCTTTCAAAATATTCAGGGCCAGCCCTCTCCCAGGACGAATTTAGGGCTCGAAGTGTGCTCATTGAATTGTGCTCGTTTTGTACCGAATTGTGCCACCAAGATTACGTTTTGCGCTTCGCCCCCTTTCAAAATATTAACAGAACTTTTCCAAGAGCCAGCCACCCCCCCCCCCCCAATGATGAAACGAGGGTCCGAAATGGGCTCATTGAATTGTGCTCGTTTTGTGCCGAATTGTGCCACCAATATTACGTTTAGATCCCATCAGTTACCCGGGTAACTAAAGGGGGACAAGGGTAATCTGAGGGTAACCCGAGGGTAGCAAATGGGTAGACGGTTGAAATAACTGAGAAAATTATTAATTTTCTCAGTCATTTCAACCGTCATATGTTTTTCAGTATCTCAAATGTTTGACAATAATTGGTTTATGTTACAAAAATTTTAAAACAGGGGAGAGAATGTTAGATGCTATATTTGTTTCTATTTCTTATACTTGGTTCCTCTGAATATTGTTTATTCCTTCCGAAGGAATACATAAAAGGACTTATATGCAAACTAATCTTTGGATTCCACTGCTCAAGATACATTTTTATAGCGTTGATATTTCCTGACATGAAAATAGTATTGGTCAATGCCAGGGGCCTTTTATTGGTGGTTTAAGTGGTGTGTAATGTTATGGGAAGACAGTGTCTCTTCTATTATTTGTTGCTTCGGAAGCATATCTCATTTTTTTATTATCACTAGATAATTGAATCCATCCATAGAAAAAAGGCCAAGTTCATTTAGGCCTTTTTTCAATAAATGATGTAGTTCGATTCGACAGGTCAAGAAAACAATAGCCACCTCATATTAGAGCGCTATCTAGCGCCAAACGGCCGCAACAGGGGATCAAACATTCATAACTGCTCTGAAAAATAATAGAGTGAGCTCTGTGATATCGGTGATTATTAAGGCTAGGATTTTCATGTAAATGCATATTTGTTCTTGTAATACTAGATAGCGCATATCCATAATATCTTTGCGAATCATGAAATTCTGAATCCGTATGCAAAAGTTTATAGCGCATATTTCTGCACATTTAGGCCATAAATGCATAAAAATTCATATTTTTGCTGAAAAATAGCCGAATACCTCATATTTGAGGTTGTTAGCGCATATTTTCCGAAAAACTGGCCAAAAATCACTTCTATTGACAAAATGTCCACAATTTTCACGATTTTCTGAGTGAAAAGAAAAACAAGTAACAGGGTGTTTGCTCTTTGCTGTAAGCTGCTGGAAGAAGGTCGGCTGAAGACTAGAAAATTAGAGACAAGAAAAAAAACCTATCAGTAGTCACGTTTAAGGTCTTTTTTCCCTACATAAAAGCTTATTCAAGGCTTTAAACTGCGAAGCTGCAAACTGCAATTGCGATTATTTGGAAATGAAAAAATTCTTTGTGTTCTTGATGCTTTGATGAAATTTCCGTTAAAACGAATGGCTCTTATTGTAGTGCTTTGAAAACCCTACATTTCAATACCCATGAGGGTGCGGTTTTATAGCGCATATTTTTGCATATGTTGACATTTTTAGCGTATATTTATTGCGCATATTTTCGGTTTTTTAGCGCATAAAAATCCTAGTCCTAGTGATTTAGTTCAATCACGTCGTAACACGTAAGTATGAACAATTACACATGCGAACATAGAAAAATGCTTCGATACCTGTTAGCCTGGACAACTAAAGAACGCGAAGACGAAAAGGACGTGCTTTCCCTACTACAATACGTGCCAAACGAAGACAAAAAAAAATGGTTTCTCAAAGATCTTAAATAACTGCAAAACCATTTTTATCTGCTTTTCAATGTTTATTGTTCATTTTTCATTAATAATATATTGACTTCAGAGCATGTATGTGTATTTATTCTTTTTCAGTGTTCGTTCTCTATTAAAAAAGAAGTAGAAAAAGTACTGCAATGAAAAAGGGCCTAACTTTCCGTCACACTTCTCAATCCATATCCCCACCTACATTTGACCTCAGCTCTTCATACTTTAGGATTGCATAGTGGGACTTCCAACTTGATAATATAATACTAATTATTACCCAAATAATCATTATTAGATTACTAGATATAAGCTCAAACATTCAGACGCTTGTTTCTCAAAACATCATTTTCGTACTCAGGCCCTTTGTCAATGGACGCATTCAATTACATTTCATAATTAAATACATTTGCAGGGTGATTATGAAGCAATTTCTCCACTTAAAATCACATATTATGCAGAAGACATCATAGTTAGTCAACATGTGCCCCTTTCCTAATAGAGAATGTGTTAAATTTTCTGGTCAAATTTAATTTCTTTATGGAATGGGAGAGGTCATCTTGAAATATGAATGACCGCGCATATTCCTGATCAACATTCTTTGCCGAGAAAATGATGATTAATTACTGCAAGTGTTGACTCTCCTTAAGTGCAGAGGGTTTGCGATTAGGTTGCTGGAAATTTTAGTTCAAGAGATTTTGAGTGGATGATACATCCCTGACAATGTTACTTGCACAACCACTCACTTCAGGATTTTGGAGCAATATTGGTATTTGCTCCTATATTAATGGTCAGTTTATTATTGGTTCATTTATGAGCTCAAAGGCAGTGTGACAGACTCTTAATCTACAGCTGGTATCCAATGCACATGCACAAGAGCAGGTAATATGAAGGAAGGGTAATATTACTTCAATTCAATTCAATATGCCTTTATTATATAAATACAAAATTTCTGATTTTCAACCCACCCATAATAATTGCTGAAGGGAAACTGTTACAGAAAGTCTCCCAATTCAGATTAAAGCCAATTCAGTTCGCGCAGTAATCCTCATCTGCCTAACATCACTCCCAAAACACCTCCCCTCCACCACTTTCCTGTTCACTGAGTCCTTTGGCTCGCTACTATCTATTCAAGACCTCTACACCCTCAACTCCATCTTTCAGCTTATCTATCTCCTGTACCACTCCTTCTTCCAAAATGGTGGCCCCTCTCCCTCATCTGGCTTCTCGGACACATTGGGATTGAAGGCAACGAACTGGTGGATGTCGCAGCCAAAAACCCAACCCTGGACTGCCGGTCCTCTGCAGTCGCCCTTGCTTCTGATGTACAAATAAAATACCTCCTCCGAAACACGATCCTCGCTCAGTGGCAGGAAAAATGGTCCATGTACCGGTCCAAGCTCCTTCTCTTTAAATCACTGGCTCTATCTCCCCTCCCTGGTATATCATCCGCGCGCAGGATTAAATTTACTCTGATTCACCTATGCATAGATCACATCAAACTAATCCACTCCTTCCTTTTATCGGGCCTGGAGTCCCCCACCTGTTCCCTCTGTGATTCGGAATACCCCCTAACTGTCTCCGCAAACACCTCAAGCTCCCCGCTTCCTTACCTGCCCTCTTGGGCCCCGATCCACTCACACCCATTCACTGCTTAGTTTCTCCTCTTGTAGCCCCAAATTGTGTGGCACATAGCCCACTGCGCACCTAGTGCCAAAAAAGTTTTTAGTTTTTCCCTTTTTAGTTTCGTTCGTAGTCAGTTTTGTTTTACCTTGGTTTATAGTAGTACCGATGTCTTACTTTTTTCTACAAATTCTTCAGCATTTTTTCGAACTCATTGCAGTATCAGGTCATTTACAAGCTTAATGTTGACTCATTTCCACTCCCATCGAAGACTTTCAAATATGTACGTACTCTAAAACACAGTTGAACAAATTCAGGGTTTGCTGGTCGCCCTGCCTGACTCGTTTGTCAATGTCGAAAAGATGTCAGAACAAAAGAAAGAACAGAAACGATTAAGAGGACGTTTTAAAATTTCCAAAAAGTGGCCATTTGTGGCATCTCTTTTCTTGCCTCACCAATTGTTTATCTTTTAACCTGTCTGTCGCTTTCTCTTTATTTTGTATACAATAGCATTCAGTTTCGCATTTCTGAAATACTATATGCTATTTTTCAGACATTTATCCCCATTGAACGTCATTCCGAAACATGAATAGACTATGTTTCAAAGTTGTTAATGTATTTAAAACCGACAGGGTCGCTTCTATGAAAGGTTCCTTGGAATAATGGAGAATGGCGAAGAAAGAGTGTGACACACAACAGGGTTTTACTTTCTCGTAGAATAACTGGTCAATCTTCTGGGTGTTCGCATGCGCCTATATGTTGTTGTAGGGGAAGCGGTACAGCGCGGGGTTGCTGAGAATTCTCGCGCACAACAAAGAATTTGTTACCTGCACGACTTTAACCCTGCAGTCGTACACATATTCTAGGTACACTTAGTGAAAGTCACTAATAGGTTTTCAACACTAACAACCTTTCGTAAAGATATGGTGAATACGGTCAAATCATTATTTTGAGATAAAACATATTTTGATTAAAAATGAAAATTTACAATCATCAAGAATCAGTGTTGTCGACAGAATAATTCAAAAATTAACATCTAAAACTTGAAATTTATCATATTAATTTGATCATTTACATATGTACGTACGTTTAAAAAAAATAAAACCCTCGCATTAATAAATTTTTCAATCGGATAATTAGAAAAGAATGTAGAAACACTTTTCAAAAACTGAAATTTTGGAGCTTTTTGAGGTGATATGGGGGTTGAAAATAGGCTATGGGGTGCAAAGATGGGTACGAAACTATATTCAGGTATAAAGACCACATTAAGCCAGTTGTGAACGTAATAATAAGGCATTTTGAACTCATCTTGGAAATCTCAGATTTTCAACCCCCCGATAATTTCTGAAGGGAGACAGTTACAGCCACCAAATTTTAACAGTGTGTAAAAAAGTTCTATGTAACACAATTCTAAAAAGTTCAAGGTGAAAACAAAATTAAAGGGGCCCCTCCTAATTAGGGTACCGAATTTTTTTATAGCCTAAACCCTTTTCCAGGTTCATACAAACACATCCAGACAGTTCGACCCCCCCCCCCCAGCTCTTATGGTTCACCCGCCAACCTCAAACAAACAAACAAACAAACAGACTAATATTCATTTTCATACAGTAGAAATACGACGCCTGAAAGCCGAATCAGATGTAACTGGAGAGTTCCTCCCAATAGATAAAGGAATGCGTCAAAGCGATCCACTATTGCCCCTACTCTTTAATGCAGCCTAAACAATTAGAAACTATATCAGAAACTATGTACCTAGGCAACTGTTTTCCCTAGAAAACAAAAATGCGAAAGAAATCAACAGAAGAATTACGTTGGTACGGCAGAAATTTTGATCACTGAAAAGCATCTTTAAAGGAAACTTTAAAAATACCTTTAAAGGCGAGATCTTTAATCTGTGCATAGCTCCAATCCTCACGTAGGGTTCACCTACTTGGACCCGAACTTCAAACCTAGCAAAAACAAAATTGAAACCACACAAAACTCAATAATGAGATCCATGCTAGGCGTCAAAATTAAAGCCTGTATCAGTCTTAGGACAATCAAAAAGAAACTATCGCACGAGGAAATGTCTATGGACAGTTAGAGACTCGAAATGGGGCTTCGCGTGGCATATAGCCAAGCTCCCTACGGACAGATGAGCTCACCAAGCTAGACATTCTGGTCGCTAACACATCTGTAAAGAAAAAAAGGTAAACCTAGCACTAGGTGGAGGGACCAAGTCGACCAATTTCTTAAACCCGAACTCTTCCATCGAATAGCCTCTAAAAGAGAATGGGAAAGAGTGACAGGCACCTTCGCCCTTCTTGGGCCGGGGGTACGTTCAAACACAGGACAAGATGGCATATAAACTATGTAATTCTATAAAACTATTACTGTTTCAACGCGTCTATATGTCCGGCTACAAAAAAATGGGGGCAATTTCGAGCCGTAAAACTGCAAAAAAACATCGTTCGGAACCAAAATGGGTTAAGTCCAAGAACTTTGAGCACCCCAGCTTCGGCCCATCAAAATTTTATTCGACAGGACCGGGCTTAAAAGTTGTCTCTTGTGACCCTCTACCACCATCCTGAAGGACGTATTCCACGATTTTCAAATTTTCGAATAAAATAGTTTTTTTTTTTTTTGCTTCCTGAAAAGTACGATTTTTGGACTTAACCCCTTTCGGTTCTATCCAGTTCATTCAACTCTACACTACAAGCTATGTCTTATCACCTTATTGCTTTCAAACGGGCATTCTAATCATCCGGAACATCAATTATCAACACGCATTATGATTTAAAACAATGTACTTACAATCAACAACTGCAGTAATTTGGGTCTCCTGTTTCACGAAAAGAAAAAATATTAAACAATTTAAGAACAGGAACCAAAGGCAATATCCATGTCTACCGGCGCACTACACTGAACGAACTTCACTTCTGTACACGTTAGACTCAATCATGATTTCGATTCATCAAAAAGCGCACAATTTGAATGGTATGAGGAACTTCACTTTGATCAATGATCGCTGATCGCTGTACACGAACAGTGAAAATGCCGAACCAAAGAAGGAACGGACAAAATAATCCCTGATTGCAATCCAGTGCTGCCATTTTGAGAACAAGAAAAAATGAATGGAAGTTTTGTACGTTTGCAGGTATATTCGCGAATTCGTGAATAAAGATGACGGTAGGGTCGCTGGACGAACGTCTACCTCCAGAGATGATTTTTTTGGGACCCACTGTTATCAGCTCGTCTTATTTTGTTATCGTTTGGCGACGTGATCCTTTACGGTCATAAAGATAACGCTGTAAGCATTAAACTCGTTGTAAGTCCATGTACATCGGTATCCAGACAATTATTGAACTCTTATTATCCAATGCAGGGGTCTCCAAACTACGGTCCGCGGGCCATATGCGACCTGCGAACGGATTTTAAGCGACCCGCGGGAAAATTGTTAGGTAATGAAGTATTTGGCATTTTGAAAATGTATTCCCAGTTTAGAAATTTCAACATCAGCTGCAGGTAAAATACTCGTCTGGTTGTCTACTTTTCGCCCTTTCTGTTTTCTAATCCCCTTTACCTAGCATCAAATCCAAATCAGCTGTTGACAGGCAGCGGTGTTTTTTCCGCAGCCAGCAACATTCCATATCCCCCCCCCCCCCGGAATATTGCTAGCCCGCTGGGCTTTCTACATTTTTCAATATGACCCTTGAGCAAAAAAGGTTGGAGACTCCTGATCCAATGAATTAAGAATGTTATATTGTTTTACATCTGCTGTGGAAAATTGAGAAGTGTGGTGGGGAAACTAGGATTACAAGTACTAGAAGATTTGAATTCACTTTACTTATTCTATATTAATTTTTACCATCAGTACCCGAAAATTATTGAGCTCTTGATGTCCAGTGATTGAGAATGTTGTATGCAAGGTGTTAAAAGATCAGACGCGGATCCACGCCCTCCACCACGAAAAAACAAGGAAAATCTAAGGAGAGAAAGAATATCTGCGGAGGAGGGGATGGGGAAAAATTTCCGCTTCTTTCTGCCACTTTTCCTCCCCAAAATGGTCGTCTGGATCCGCGCCTGTAGAAGATTCATACATTTTTGTACATATTTGAATGGTGACTCGATCCTGAGGATGACGCTGTGGTAATTAAACTCGTTGTAGGCCTACATATATCCGCAGTTGTAGCAGGGACGTACCAAAGAGTTTTTCCGGGGGGGGGGAATTGTGAAAGTCTCAACTGTGACTCAACTCAGAATTCCCAGCTATCAAAATAAGCAAAAGAAAAGTACAAAAAAAAATGTTGACCTGTTGGATCTTCCCAATTAACGCAACTCAAAATTCCCAAGTATCAAAAAATAAAAGAAGAAAAAACTTTTTGACTTGTTCTCACCTCAATTCCCAAGTATCAAGACAAAAAAATTAGATTCCGCTAGAATTAAATCAGACTCCTTCAGACTTGTTAAGCCTTGTGTTAGACTCTGATGAGACTCATGCTGACTCTTTAAGATTTATCAGACCACATTTTGAGGCATGTGAGACTCACTCGGATTTGTTCAGACTTCTTGACTCTATTTAGACTCACTGAGGCTGGGCTATGACTCAGACAGACTCCAACCCCGATTGACAAAAAGAGGGTCACAAAGTCTCAGCACACAAAAAAGCCAAAACTTGGATTTGAAACCAATGATGAGTGCTTCTTTTTCAACCAATTAGAGCACAGGACGCAAATGGAAAGGAGAACGACATGCTAGATGAGGTAATTTTATGACGTCACTTGGTCAAACACAATTTTATGATGGACGCAATCGAACTGTTAGGGAAATGGACTGTTTACATTTCGGACCCAATCGAACCATTTCAAGCAAGGGGTAAAAACGGGACACAATAAAACTATGAAAAAGGTGTGAGGGCTATTTTTCGGACGCAATCGGGCTTCTCCGTTTTCGACAAAATTCCTCGGAAATTATCTTCGGAAATCTGAGAAATCTTCTCGAAGATTTCTAATGCAATTATTTGGATATCGTCGGAGATTTTCCCCCAAGATTTTCGATGAAATAAGTTGAAATACAAAATACAACTTCCTTCATTCTCGGGTTACAAAACAAAACTGCCATGTTTTCGCGTATTTCCTACATTATTCCAAATTACGTAAAACAGGAAATTGTGATTAAAATATAAATATGAAAAAATCTAACAGCTGCACACCCGTCGAATTATATGTACTACGGCTAGTATAGTGTCCTGTACACATGCAGCCGTAGAACAAAAAATTTACAAATCACAATGAAACATTTGCAAAAATTGCAAAGACAGTGCCTAATGAATTAGGTGATAAAATTCCTGGCATGTGGGTGTGAATTGGCATATTCTCATCAGAGATCACTTTACTATTATCATGTTCTACTGAAGAAATATTCAGAAAATGCTTCAATTTACTTCGACGGCGCAAGGGCGCATTTTGCACTTTTTCCGGAGGGTACATCGGGAAACTCCCGATTTCCCGATAGGCCGTCTGCCACTGCTCGGTGGAACACTGGGCAGTATGGGATACGATAGCGTGGAATGAGATGTAGGGAAAGGGTTCCCATGAAAATTCGTCGCGCTTAATTCGTAGCAACGAAAACTCGTCTTGAACGAAAATTCGTCTATAGTAAAAATTCGTCTCAAGTCATTTATAGCAGCAAAAGTCGCAAATAAAATTTAATGAAAAGAAAAATCTTGTTTCGGTCAAACATAACTTCTTTTCATATTTCATGTATAATATGTATCTCATCAGTAGCCCGAGCCCTCATGGGGTTCCGTACTAATCGAGGTTCACGCTCCCCGAGGACTAGCCTGGAATTCAGGTCCCCCCAAACATCAAAATACATAATAGAAATGATATCTTCACCTTTGAGCATTTTTCGTGCAAAACTGTAATTTTAAATAAAGATCTAAAAAAAATCACTCGTGCAAAATTTTGAAGTTATACGTAGAAAAATTTTTGCAGTTTTCTCATTTCTAATTAGCAACACTGTTAGTTTTCGAAGTGAGTTTTTATGGGGGGGGGGGGGGGGCGGTGAGAAAAATCACAATTAGATGTATGAATTTAAAATTTATGAAAAAATCTTCTCCTCTCTGATCTGCAGTTAGCCTCCCTTGAAGACTCAGTCTGGTTACGGGCCTGGAGAAGAATGAGTGTTCTCCATGAAATTTTTTTATCATACAGCAACCCCACACGCGACTAATTTCACGTTCGACCAATTTTCTCGATTGACGAATTTTCGTAGGCTACGATTTCTACACGACGAATTACGCGCTACGAGTTTTCTGCGACTAATTACGCGCGACGAATTTTCCTGTTTCCGTAGTGAGAGTATTGAGGAAAATGTATGGAAAAACAACAGCATACGTAAGGTTGGACAGAGTGGGAGAAGAGTTCGAAATACAGAAAGGAGTAAAGCAGGGGGACTCCCTGTCTCTCAACCTATTCATGGCTGTACTGGAGGGGATATTTCGGAGATTAAACTGGGAGAAAATAGGGATAAGGATAAATGGTCGATGGCTGAATAACCTACGATACGCAGATGATATTGTGTTGTTAAGTAATGAAATAGAGGAGAGTTACAAGAGATGGCAGAAGAACCTAATACCGAAAGTAGAAGGGTGGGACTGTCAATGAACTTGACAAAAATCAAGTTGATGTCAAATACTTAGGAGGGAAAATTAAAGGTGGGGGTAGAGAAATTGAAAAAGTGGAGGAATATAAAAAAAATATTCAGGGCAAATGGTAGCTTTTGAAAATAGAGGGAAACTAGAGCTCAGGGCAAGAACCGCGAAAGCTTGGAAAAGTTTCTGGGCCCACGAGCGATGCTAAATGGTAACTTATTACCATTAAGGGAAAAAATAAAAATACTAGATCAATGTGTGATACCCACCCTGATCTGGTCTTCGACTAAGGCAGAATACGAAAGCTTGAGGGTAACACACTTTAGGATGCTCCGTAGTATTATGAGGATACGCATCAAAGATAGAATAAGTCTGAAAGAAATACTTGAAAGGACGGGCTCGAAAGATATTGGCGAGAGAATAAAAAAGGCAAAATGAGGATTCGCAGGGCAATGGTGAGGGGTATACACAAATGGGGAAAGGTGACAGAAGAATGGTCACCTAGAGAATGGAAAAGAAAAAAAGGGCAGACCACCTACAAGGTGGAGGGACGAGATTACGGAGGAATTTGGAATACTGTGGGGAAAAATGGGAAGAAACAAGTTATGGTGGGAAAAGGCGACGGATGCCAGTACCCGGAAATGAGTGCATTCGACGTCACAACGGCCCCCATACTCTTCGGGGCCGAATGCTTCGACGAATAAACGGCTGTAAAATAAAATCCCAGAAATGGCTTAAGATTGAAAAAATGACTCAGTGGGCCACCCTGTAATACCAAAAGGCGAGTTTTCTTAGTTCTTGGCCTTCCTGGAAACATCTTGCCCTCCGAAAAAAAGTCTAATGGTTGTGCTTCCCCTTTCCCAATTCCGCCTCGAACTTATCACGGAACCGTTTGCCACTCACGCGGCTCTCTTGCCGGCCATCTCGAATCTGACACTGAAGTTTGAAACCAAGCCCCGCACAACAACCAAGACGTATCCGCGCGATTGCCCGTAAGCCGGGAATCGTGTTACTCGGCGCCGCAGACGAGCGGCTCCGCGCCGACAGCCCTCAAAGGTGGTCGCGGTTTTTCTTGAAACCGCAACAGTGCAGCATTCGGACTGGAAAATTACCATTTCGGCGCGAGGCTGTGTTTCCACCGTTCCCGGAAAGAGAGAAGAAAGCAGAGAGGACAGAAAAAAAAATGTATATCGACTCGATTCGCGTACAGTCCAAAAGGTAATACAACTTCGGCTACCTTCCGGGCAGTAGCTCGTTAGTACGGGTCCCACGGGTCATAAGATATTCCATGTTAATCACAATTGACGATGTCTGTTAACGGTTGAAGAGGGAAGTCCCACGATGAAGCTTTTATCGGCTACATTCGAAGAATTTTCGCATCGGATAGCGCATGCCTAATTCGGGCGACGATGACGGCGGGTAGGTACACGATTTACACTTCGACTCGACTCGGGGTACGCGCGTGAAAAAACCCCCACGAATTCGAGTTGCATTTTGCCGCTCTTCAGTCGAACTAGCCGCGTCGTTGGGTGCGAACCGTTATTTCTCAATGAAACGTCACGTGCTGTCACGTGTTTCCGCGTCGATGTTACGACCGACAGATATTCGTTGTTTTTCAAATTAAATACATTAATTTAAAAAATCGTGAAACAAAAAATCTCGCAGTGCAGTTCAAAAAAGGGGGGGCTGTCGATGGACGAGCTCGCGCAGTGGGAAACACCATCCGCGGTATAAACGTTTTATCCATTTCCGAGTGGACGAGAAAATAAATTGACCGAAACCGCTCTCTGTGCTCGGATCGAGGAGACGGTCCCTTCTGGTGGACTGAGCTCACTGACACACGCGAGTATGTCGAAAATCTTCCTCGTCATTACGTCAGGTAATGTATTAACCACGAAGCCAAATAAATGAAATAGGGTACAAGCTCCATTTTATCCATCAAGCGTATCTAACGATTATAAAGTGTCCTTAGTGAAGTTGGTTCTTGGTAACCTTTCTAAAATTTCACTAAATCCGCTGAATATTTGAGATGCCTGAATGTCCGAACACAAACTTACACAGTCACGTATCCATGCTGGGTTGATCACCTCACACCGGGAAAATTTATATCCGGCCTTCGAATCGACAACCACTGGAAATGCGATCGTTGCTGAGGCAGTCGACTCGTTTCTAGCCAGCAATGGGGGAGATTTTGAATTATACGTGGCCGGGGTGTCGTGTCACGAAAATCAGCAACCTAATGCAGTGCAAGGTGGAGAAAGCTCTTCGAGTGAGAAAGGGGTAAGGCAAGACGAGGCACGGCGAGGGTATTATACTCGTATTAAAAAAGTTGGACAGGATTCTAAATCACCGAGTACCATTTCATTTCTCCGCCTCGTATGCTGGTTGTCGGCTGATTCCCTTGATATTCACGGTACCCGTTTTCAAACTACAATTTTTCTACGCGCACACACATTTCGACGTGTTGTTAGCCACGTTTCCTTATGTTGTTACAGGGTTAAGGACTTCGTGAAGTACTTTTATTCTTCTTCCCGCCAAACGTATACAGTATACGGCGCATTACTCTCCAGATAATAACGCCGTGAAATATACGCGTTGTTTTGAAACAAAAAGTTTTACGCCGTCAACGATTACCCGCAAGACCTCTGTGATGAAGTCTTCCAAATGTATCACCCTCGGAGAATGTTATAATACTCAAGATGACGCTGATGTCATGTCGTTGAGTTTCAATTTTCGAGTTTACACGCTGATCCGGAATTCGGCACAATAGCTCGATAGGCGGTTACGTGTAGACAGCGCGAGGGAAAAACATGGTTATAGGGCAGTTTTTGGGAGAGAACAACTGTGACTCGGAAGGGTATACGATCGAGATACGAATTTAGACCAAATATTCCATTAACTGGAGCTCATTTCACACTACTTCGATCATCTCTTGCAGTGGACCTCTTCGATTTCGATCAAACTAGCAGCAAAAAGGCTTGATACCATCTCAGAAGACGAAACAGCTTTTTTTCGTAAAACAAAATTCCGCGGAAAACTGGACGCATATTTCTTATTTCCAGTCCCGTTATTAAGGAGGTGCTGTGAGGAGGCTCTGCCCCCTTTGACCAGTCTGAGCCTCTCCCGACGATTTTTCGAACTGTTTTTTTTTTTTCTTTCTTTTCTTTCTTGCCCGTCAAAAGAAAATATTGAAAACCCTGAAGAAGAAATTAGGGGAAAAATAAAAAATCGGGGGAAAAAATAGTATGTACCCACATCTTTTATTATAATATTATTTACTTTCTTTTGATCTTGAATCCGAGTTCAAACAGACAAGGTAAAATAGAGTTGAGGCTAATTTTTACAGATACACGTGTAAGAAACACTGCGTATCTCCGAAAAATCAGTACATTAAAAGTATGCACTTTATTTCTCATTTGTTCGGTCCATTTTGGAATATGGGGTACTGGTTTGGTTTCCACATACAAAAAAATTGATAAGTAAAATTGAAAAACCAGATTTATGAAATGTCTCTTTTTGAATGACTTTGAGTATTACCCAGAAAATTTATCACAAGAAGAAATCTCAACAGGTTAAGCTTCACGCATTAGAAAAAAAAAGGAAAATAAAAGCTGGACTGTTCGTATATGACCTTATTCATGGAAATGTTCAAGATAAAAAATTGTTTAGGAAAAATCAAATTTGGGGTCCCAAAAATTAATTTTAGGCAAAAGATAATTTTTCCACTACATCGATATCGACCGGGCAAAATTGAATTTTCTTCTATGAATAACATAATGAGAATTACTGGAAAATTACTTGGACTATGCGCAGAGGTTGACATATTTGATACCGACAGGTCAAAGTTTAAGCGGCGTTGGGAGGGACCTTGGGGGTGGGGGAGGGCTAATGCACCTGTGCCAATTTTTTCTTTTCTTTTCTTTTTTTTTGTTTCATTAAAAAAAAAATGTTTTTCAACAAGTCTGTATTTTCTTTTTTGTTTTCTTCTTACTATCACAGTTTGTAATAATAATTAAGAACGGTCTCCTCTATAATTGGCCAATGGCTCTTATAAGGGGACTTTAAATAAATAAAATAATATACTGAAGTCAGTGGCACACTTCTAGAAAATGATGAATTTCAGAGTACAACACGCTTCAATACAATTTTAGATATCTAAAAACATTTTTTCTTTAAAATTCCTTTCAAATGAATTTTACTACCCTTCTCACTCTCCTTGTTAGAAAACATTTATAAGTTAGGTGTTCTTCGCGAGCCCCCAGTGAGCCCCCTCTTCTAAAGAATTCTGGCTACGGTCCTGCTTCTTTTTCCAATTTGCTCTCTCCACTCGAGTCCTGAAATCCACCCTTTCGAGCATTACTTCAGAGACGTCGGGGAGGCTATTAGGACTGTCCTAGCCCTCTTCCCTTCTGGTCGGAAAACCGGCCTAGGTCGACAATGCTAGTGAGTTGCTACGTGGGCTCGAACCCGCCGGGACCTCTGAATTCTGAGACTAACGCGCTCCCTACTCTGCCAACCAGACCTCAACTGCTTGTTTCGAACTAAAATGTTAAGAAAGCGAAAACTTTAATTATTTTTATTGAACTTGTATTTTTGCTGGTGAATTACACGCATAATCAAATCTAAAAAAATTTTATTTCATCAGTCGCCAAAATTGAATCGCTGATGTCGAAACGCAGTGATCCTCAGTTTACAAACTCTCAAAAGTGAAAACGTTTTACCCGTCTTCTCTCTTCTCTTCTCAGAGTCAAAAATTTTCATTCGTTGGCTAAATTGCTACCTCAGTAAAAACAACATATAGTCGGCAAAATAAACATTTTGAAGTAAAAAATTCAAGCCTTCCCCCCTAAAGAAAAAATAGTCACTTTGGAAGGTCCCTCGTTTCTCTCATTATGTCAGAGTCAACACTTAATACAAAATCAAAACTAGCAGTTTTTTACTTTTTGCAGTTCGAGTATTGTAAAACAGAAATGGCTGAAGTTCCGAATGGGGAGGGATAAGAGTGAAGACTTTCTCCTTCATTTATCAATCAAAATTGGTGGATAATTAATCGAAATTGGAGGAAAATTCAATCAGAAACACTGATTTTCTCAGGACATCCAGAGACGTACCACAGCAAGAATGAAAGGAAATGCCCTTCAGAATAATTCGTCCTTGAAAAAATCGATGCTCAGTTCGACAAATTGGATCCCCAGTTGCCACACGTTTCAGGTCTAGTCGATTTAAAAAAAAAACTTTTTAGTACTTCGTTATCAAAATCTTAAAAATTCCCGTCGGTACTTACACTGCAAAATCGTATTTTCAGTTGGCAAAACTGAACCCGTTCGCAGATTCATGAAATAGTAGACCTTTTTTGTAGAGGTAGATTTAAAGCAAAAGGTGCAGTCAGTAAACATTTTAAGGGATTTACCATTCTCAAGTTTAAAAAAAATGGTCCACCAATTTTACCCCCTCCCCTGTCACCATAAAAATTCAGATGATTTCTTGCTGGGGCCGTTATAAGCAAACAAAATAGCATGACCCTAGCCAGGGGTCCCTAAAACTAGGTCAAATGCTCCACAAAAAGCAAAAAAACTAGATGATTTTGCTAGGGGTCTCTTGCGTGCAAAAAAATATTAGCGCGGTCCTTAAAAAGAGTTCAGTAGATTGCTATTCTTAAGGTTACAGAAATGGTCACACGGATCTTAATACTACTTCCTCCCGTCACTATAAAAAGTCAGATAATTTTTTGCTGCGGGCCGTTACAGGCAAACAAAATAGCATGACCTTGGCCAGGGCCCCTAAAACTAGGTCAGACGCTCCAAAAGAGACGATTTTTCTGGGGACCTTTTGGGCGCAAAAAAGATCGCAGGATATTAAGTGAGGTCCCTTGAAAAAAAAGGTCACAGGATCGCACAAAAGTCGGACAATTTTGTGAGATACTCTTATGTTAAAAAAAAAAAAAAAAAAAAAAACACGATTCTAGCAGAATCTTCTGAAAGATCAGAGAATTTTTGGGACCCCATATATGCTGAAGAAGATCACACGATTCTTGCAGAGAACCTACAAAAATGATCAGACTATTCAAGGAGAGGACAGCCGATTCTGTTGGGAGCCCTAGCGTGTAAAAAAAATCGTACGATTGTACCACAAGCCTTAGAAGAAGGTTACACGATCTAGAAAAAGATCGGGAAATTTTTTTCTGTCTCCTTTATTTAGAATAAAGGTTACACGATGCTGGTAGGGGCCTCTAAATAAAGGTCAGTTATCAAAGAAATTTGTTGAGGCATGGAGCTCCTTAGAGATGGAGAAATGCTCCTTTGCCTCGTCTTCAAGGAAAAAATGTCTGTTTTCATGGTGCACCAATCAACCGACTAGAAAACAAATCCAACAGAAATAATTAATGTTCTCACTTTTCTAAATTCTATTCCGAAAAATACGTGTCAAGCTTTTATTGGCTTTCTGTTTTTGGGCAAAAAAAGTTGTTTTTTAATCGAGCTTTATCGCACATTAATTGGCCGGAGAAAATAAATAGCTTTCACTGCGTCTTAACCTGTGATTAAAAATCAAATAAAATGATTTTGATTTTGTTCAGAATTTTGATAATTAAGAAAAAGTGTTTCCACTTCCGCTTTATCCCATTCTGTACCAGAAGGGTGCTCGAGGGGGGGGGGGCTCATTCAGACTTCTGAATGGTGATTTAAGAAACAAAAGAAAGGTTTTGAGTTTCCTTGAAGGAAGAAAAAAAAAAAGTCCAAATAATCTTACAAATTTTGGTTGACGAGCAAAACGGAACAGATTTTCTAAAATCTGATTCAGTACCGAGAAAAAAAGTCAGCTCCGATTTCATCTTTTGAATCAATCGATAGCAAATAAAAATGAGCGATAAAGGAATTCGTTTCAAGCCATTCCTTCCCCAAGAGAAGTTTGCTCGGAATTTTGTCTCAAAAGTTGGCTAAAAGGCCAAAATAAAGACTGCTCTGAATTTCGTTTCAAATTTTGATTCGCAAGTAGTACAAAAGAGGGAGTGGAGGCGGATTCACCAACATTTTATTAGTCGAATTATACATCGGGCCCACTAACATTGGGGCTTTAGATTACTTGGAGAAGGTTTGAGTGTTGGATGTAAATAATGCGGAGGCCAGCAGATCAGAAATCTATGATGATCAGATCAAAGAACTTTTTTTTTCTCTCATGCCTATCCATTTCTGAGTAAGGTATAAAAGATGTTCGTCTCCACGAGCATGTACACTTATAATGTTTTGGAGTTGGGGAAGGAATTCTAATTTCGGCAGTAACAAAAAGTCAGAGTAATAACATTTCCTTAAGATATGCATTATGTTGAGTAGACAAGATTTGTTCAGGAGGGACAAATTTATTTTAGAGGAGGCAACCGTTCCTTTGCTTATCACCGCACATGCGGATTTGTATCTTTCGGTAAAACGAGAGAATTGGAATTTCAATTGACGATATTCAACTCATCGGGTAATGGGTAATAGAAAATGGGAATTTTTTGGGGGAACATCCTAGGCATTTTATAATTAATTTGCATTCTACAGATGTACATATGACTGCACTGTACTCGCATGTAGATCACCGATTTGCTTACGGAAAATGCATATAGAAGTGCTTTAGGGAAGAGCATGCCCCCACGGTCCGTTATATTAATGATAGGGAACTTGGAGGTTAGGGGCAAAACATTTAGAGGGCAACCCTCTCCCCAATAATTTGTCCTCGAAGACAATTTTTAGGCAATTTTCATAAAAGATAAAAGTATTTTTTACCTACAAATCTTATGTATTTCTTGGAAAAAAAGAAAAAAAAGAAAGAAAGTTTATTTGGATATGAAAAAAATGTTTAGCGAGTAATTGCTACCGTTGCTTGATATGCAGTTATAAGAAATTCACGCTGAATTATATATTGAACCCAATTTATTTCCGGTGTCTGGTATGTAAAACGTGTCCTTCCTATTGAAAATTTCAAAGCTGGTGGACTAGTCTTTCGCTGAGAGAAGAAATTTCGCAGTCCCAGAAAACCAGATTTCTAAGTTTCATGGACAATTCTGATGGTTTAGAAGTTGATTCGATAACTTGTTCAAAATTTTAACAAGAAGGCAGTTTGTGATTCACTCTGAGTATTAGGTTCAGTTTATACAATTCAGTGCCGTTCTGCGCCATTGTACAACACTACACAACAGCATAAAAATATTGGGATGAGATTATATTTGTATATGATTTTAGGTATACTCTGAATGCTGAATATGATAGAGCGTTGGCCATTTTTCTCGAGAATCTCTCGTTTTCCATACTCAAAATAAAAATTTTATCAAAATTTTCACGTTTTGTTCTTTTTTGTCGTCCATGAATAGCTACACTGATACTGATAACAATACTGAACGTGCATCGTTGTTTGATCATTGGTATCATCTTGATATGATACTAAAATTCGCATTTAAGACAGGAGATAGGCAAGAAAATGAACTATAACAGGATGTCTAACAAGACTGAATTTTGAAAATAAATGACCTTTAAATGACCTCATCCACCCCAAATTTACTGTGAATGCAATAAATGCGCTAAAATAATAAACTAATAATATGGGAACCATTTTGAAGGAAAAATTATGTTGGATGCACTGAGGCAATTTTTATCCTATTTCAAAATGATCTAGCAAAGTATCTACCTAAGAAGTCTAATCTTCTTTTTAATAGGAGACGTACCCAGGAGATATTGTTCCTATTTGTTATTTCTTGATGATTGATGAATGTAATGCGGACAAGAGAAAAAGTACCTCACATGCTGCAAAAGAACATATTTTCCTAAAAGTTTTTCTGCTAAAAATCATTAAGTATTTTCATTTTTTTTTTTTTTGAGTTGGGAATCATTTTTAGTATTTTTGAGAAAAAAACTAGAAAAATCACTTTTTGGAAAAAAATATTGGAAAATAAGCACAATTGGTGCAAAATACCTATGCGGTAATGACATGAGAATGTATGAGTATGATTCTATATTTATGTATTTTCAACGATAAAATTAATGCCGATATTAATTTTTTGATTACCCAGGGTATCTAACGGTCATTTAAGACATTTAAAGTAATTTATTTTCAATCATGGTCACTTAAAAATTTAAAAATTATACCTTGAAAGAGAGAACAAAGAATTTAGAATTGGAAAATGCTATTATAATGACCAGGGTTGTAATTTTCATACGAATGCATTAAAATTTGAAATTATTGCGTAGTGTGATCTTCAATTGAAGGCTGCTTTTCCAAAACGCATTAAGTCAATTTTTGGCAAAAAAGAGTTAAGAGCGGAATCTGATGGCGGAAGGCTGCCTGAATATGTCATTCTAGAGAATATAGCAAAGTAAATCACAATAAATGCGACATAACGGATGCAGCCTGAAGCCAAGCAGCACAAGATTTTCCAAAACGCATTAAGTCAACTCTTATCACTATTCCTGGAGAAGTAGAAGGCTTGCACGTTCTGCAAAGTACAGGCAAGTCGAATGATAAATTTTCTCTGCGAAGTACATTAAACCCTGATTTTTGGCGAACATTGCTTCTTTTCTATTCTTCCATTTTTGTCTTTTCAAAATGCGTTAAGTCAGATGAATTCTTTTCTCTCACCCGTGTACTTCATAGTTACACAGGTTAGGCAGGCAACGCAGAAGGAATCATATGTTCGAAGGTTGATACGCGATCCTCTGCCTAGCACATTCTTTTTTACATTCCTCTCTTTCTCTCTCTCTCTCTCTCTCTCTCTCTTTTTGACTTGCGTTTTGGAAAAGCAGCCTTCAATTATGCCAGGTCGATTCAAAGTTTTAAATAGCGATCTAACAACAACCCTAAAATGGTATAAAATGGTTAGACAGGCTGCTAACTCAAGAAGACCCGCCTGATCAGCAATCGTTGACATTGCGAAACAAAATTTGAAGTTCTCGCTACGCCAGTCCGGCAACAAGTTCGTATTATCAAACACGCGTTCCGTGAAAAATTTTAATGTCAGTGTTGAGCTAAAGAACACATTTTCTTCTTCCCCTTTTTCGTCGGTATCGCATTCCACGCATAAGTTCGAAATTTTCCAAATCGCAACGACTCGTTAAACAGTAATCTCTTGAACTTTATAGCCTCTCTGTAAAATTCATGCGACGAGTTCATTCGCCAGAAATACGTTTAAAAATTCACTTTCGTAATTATTCGTATAATGTATCAAATTAGTTTGAAAATTTCACCCTGATTACCGCTTTTTAGCGGGTAAAAATACGATTACGTTTTACGAGAAGGTTTATGCATGTATAATGCTCGAGAAATCGCTATTTTGCACTTGACGTGGTTTCGTTGCTTTTTTTTTTAATTTTTTTATTTTACGAAACGAACAAGAAGCATTTTGAAAGCTCATCGAATGCAAAACCGTGGGCGGGGTGTGACTGACTGTTTGCATCGTTGTCAACAAAAACGAAATCGTTGCGGTGTTATTCAAACTAATCTGGGTTTCATCGGGTGCAGTAAAACTTAATCATTTCACGCGAATTAGATTCTCACCAATTTACATTCACTAGGGATGGCGTAGATGGCGATTGCTCGTTAATTCAAAATGCGAGCTGCGGGGTCGAATTTACATTAGGCGTCAACGGGGCCATGGCTTGGAGGCACTTCGCTAAAATGAGGCGACTGGCAGAATCGTAGCGAAGCTACGTGCTGAAGAAGAGGGAGAAAACGTTGAATTTTTCCAAAGGAAAATTAAAATTTGTAGATTGTTGAAATAAAAAACTTCCAACTGCAGTTGCTAAATAACTTTTCTAAATTACGGGCTCGAAGAGGGGGGTTTCAACTGAAAACTAAAATTTCAAAATTGTCGAGCAAAACAAGAAAGCTTATGGCATTTTCAATTTTGCCAACTGCAGTTGTTAAAGGGGAATATTAAATTGCACGAAAGGTAAAAAACGTTTGAACGAAAAGTAGAAGCACGAAAAACGAAACTGGCAGTAGAGTTAACGAAAACCCCCTTGTACGATATGTTTAATGTTTTTGAACAAAAAAAAAAAAGAACTATGACGAATTAGAAATTGACAAGAAAACGAGACGTGAAGCACCAGGGTGGCTGAAACGACCTCTCCTTTTTGATCTAAGAAGCAATTCATACAGTAGACTACCACTTGTGAATTACTTTTAATTAGGCCAGTTTTCTGACTTTCAGTTTACATGCAGTGGAATGAAAGGATTGACAAATTCAAAGCCTCCAGAGGACAGTGCAAATCCAAGGTCTCTAGAAGGCCACCACCTTCTTTGACCTTTCCCTTACAAGGAGCATCAGTTATTCATTTCCCACTGTAATCCGATATGATTTCTCAATTCCGAATTGCACTAACACAAACTCAAACTGGTCTATTTTTAGTTTACCTAAAAATTTCCAATTCAATAATTTTTCCTGGTTTTTTCGTTCGTAATTATTTCCCCATTCGATGTTTTATTATTTCGTGATTCTTTTATTTTTTTCGTTCAAAAATGCGGTGCTCTCCACCGCGATCGACTTTTTTAAGGTTTGCGAATTCTTTTGTAAATAGTTTTCTATTGTGTATTTGTTACCTGTCCTGCTAAGCCAGTCTTTCTACGAACACCTATGCCTTTTACCTGTGCAGCATCTCTACACCGAATCGCTTCTTTCTTTCTTTTCCAGGAATCTTTTACTTTCTTTCCATCACATCTTTCACCCTCGATATTTAACCTAATTGTCCGGCTAGGCAGTGACTATCGATGTTCCTGGATCAGTTGTCTTTTGAAGTCGTCTCATACTCTCGCTTTCGCTATTCTCCGACACATTTCTCCGCTCGCTCTCCCGAAATTCAATGTAAATATACTTCTGAACACGCCAACTGGAACTTCTTTTTTTTTTTAATGGTGTTAACTCGTAGCTCTAAACGCGCTACAAAAGTTTTTCCCAATATTCATGTATTATCTTTTCTGTTCCCTTTATTTTATACTTCGTAAAATTATTATAAACCACTCAACGTCTTTCTTTTTTCGTGATTTCTGACTTTCCTTTTCGTGCTAAAAAATCACACCCGTTGTTAAATTCACGAACGCTTGTACAGTTTTAAATTATTATAGGGAGTTTTATAAAAGGGAAAACTAAAATTTCAAGATCGTCGATCAAGAAAAAAAGTTCCAAAATTTTCAATTTTATCAATAGCAACCGTTCAATTTTTTAAAATTTCAAATATGCGAGGGGCGAGTCAGAGCTATGGCTGCAGCCTTATAGTGACTGGAAAAATTAGGGGAAAAGAAAAAGACCTGAGATAAATAAAGGAACAATGGAAACAGATGTCTTCATTTTCTCGAAAATTTGTAAAACCTTCTTTGCAGTTGTGGTGAAGGGACGAGGATACGTCATTTTCAGAAGGATTTACTCGTTTCTGATCAGTCTCTTGGTTACCAGATTCAATTGAGTCGTTTTTTGGAAGGAACAGTCTGTTTTTGGTCGATTTTCACTGTCCTTCCTGATTTTGATCGCGTCTGCTAAAGAGGGTGTTTATAAGTGACACTGGGTAGTTACTAGTCGGATTTTGCCGGGTTCGGATTTGGGCAATTTAGGTCCAATTTATGTAGAAAAAGTTTTCGATAATGTTGAATGGTAAAAAATGTTTCAAATATTGCAGGAGTTAGGAGTTAAGTACAAAGAAACAAGAGTACCTAATATGGAACTTATAATAAAACAGGGTGGCCACTTTATTTCAATTATGCATTTCCCCGATTTTTCCAGATCCACTTCTCAATTTTTTCTCAACGAGTAAGCCTACTGGTTGGAAGTTAATTTATGAGTGTTGTTACTATTTTTCTTTTTTTTTTTTAAATTTTTAGTACCGTAATTTTCTACTAATAGGCAGTTAACGAAAATCTTATGTAGAGCTAAATATAGGTACCAATCACCATGCTACTTTTCTAAATCGCGCAATTTTATTAGGAATTTATTTTTTGAAAATCCCCTGACTTTTCCCTGGTTTTCAGATTTTTCAGGAAAGTGGCTACTCTGTGATATAAGATTCAAAGGACTCGAACACAAACAGAGGATGTGAGGATGAAGTAGAAGGAGCGAAAATCCAAAAGGAGTGAGACAAGGTTACTGTTTTTCATCAGTCCTGTTTCACCAATTTATAGGAAAAGTAATTGAAAGAATGAATGACAGGAAATCAAGTGTGAAAATACAAGGGGAGGCAGTTAAAATGATAAGGTTTGCAGATGATATTGCAATAGAGGAAAGAAATAAAGAACTAAAGAAAACATTGACAAGGTTGGATGAAAAATTGAAAAAAAAGTATAAAATGAAGAGGAATAAAAAAAAAATGGTAGTAGTCAGTAGAAAAAATAAAATCCAATAAATGTGGAAATAGGAGGTGACAAAATAAAGGAAGTAACGGAATTTAAATCCGCGATAACGCAAGATGGTAGAAGTAAAACAGAAATAAAGAGTAGAATGGAACAAAAGTTAAGAAGACTTTTCTCCAAAAAGGAGACATATTCAGGCAGGGACGAAACTTGGCATTCAGTCGGGGGGGGGGGAGAAGGCAAAATTGCCGACAAATATTTTTTTTAGAACAAAAAATACGCTTACAAAATTTTTCTTTAATTTGAAAATTTTCCGATTTTTTAATCAACGCATGTCTTAGTTGGAAAAAAAAAATAATAAGCAGACAAACAAACAAACGTTCTTAGAAAATGAAAAATTCAAATGAACAGTTTCAAAATTTGCCGACTGCCAAATTATTGGTGGTGTTTCACTCCCCCCCACCCATAGTTTCGTCCCTGCAAATGCAGATTGAAACCTTTATCTCCCAAGCACTCACATTTGCGCACATAAGCATACCTAGTCTGGGAGGGTCAGGTGGAAGGATGTTAGGAATACTTGAGAAGAACACACAACTTCCTTCACACATTAAGGTATATTATTACAGCTTTTTTGTAGTACTATATTTATCTAATACTAAATAACTACATTATTTTTAATTAGGGTAAGACGCCGCTAACAGGATAGTGTTAGAGCTGCCCCCCTTTATTACCAGCCAATTTCTAGGCATAAGCCTCTGTTACCTGCTTCCATTTACCTCGGTCTTGTGCCTTGCTAGCCCATTTCACCCCGAATTCTTTCCTAAGTTCGTCCCTCCATCTGGTCTTGGGTCTGCCTTTCTTCTTCTTTTTATCGAATGGTGTCCAAAAGGTTAATTTTTTGTTCCCTTTTTCCGCCCCTTCCCTCGCTATGTGACCAGCGTATTTAGTATCATCGAATTTTGCGTTGATTTCAATTTTTGTACATGAGTTTTTGTTGTAGCTCACGTTTGCATTCCATATGTCAGTACTGGGCACCACGCAGGTTTCGAGAATTTTACTTTTGATTTTTTCGTTCTTGTTGCTTTTCAGAATCGGTTATAGTGCCCAGAACTTTTTGCACGCATTTCCCTTCCTTATCTCTAGTTCCTTTCCCAATCTATTTGTAAATGACGGGGTTTGCCCTAAATACTTGTATTCTCTTACCTTTTCTATTTTCATATCCCCAATAGTTAGACCCGTTACATTCTCTGCTCTCGCCATTAATTTCGTTTTTGATTTGTTTATTTCCAATTGAAAAGGTTGGATGAAAAATTGAAAATAAAATATAAAATGAAAAGGAATAAAAAACAAAAATGGTAGTAGTCAGTAGAAAGAAATAAAATCCAATAAATGTGGAAACAGGAGGTGACAAAATAAAGGAGGTAACGGAATTTAAATCCGCGATAACGCAAAATGGTAAAAGTAAAACAGAAATAAAGAGTAGAATGGAACAAGTTAAGAGGGCTTTTTTCTCTAAAAAAGGAGACATATTTAGGCAGGGATGAGACTTGGCATTCAGTCTGGGAGGAGGAGAAGGAAAATTTGCTGACAAATATTTTTTTGAAAACTAAGAATACGCCGACAAAATTTATATTAATTTGAAAATTTGCCGATTTTGTAATCAAAGTATGTCTTAGTTGAAAAAAAAAAACTAATAATTAATGAGCAGACAAAGCAACAAACGTTCCTAGGAAATGAAAAATTCAAATGAACAGTTTCAAAATTTGCCGCCTGCCAAATTATTGGTGGTGTTTCACTCCCCCCCCCCCCATAGTTTCGTCCTTGCAAATGCAGATTGGAACCTTATCCCACAAGCACTCACACTTGCGCCCATGAGCATACCTAGTCTGGGAGGGAAAGATGGAAGGATGTTAGGAATACTTGAGAGGAACACACAACTTCCTTTACACATTAAGGTGGTCGTTATTTACCCTTAGTGGTCTTTTTTTTTCTGAATTTCCTCTGACTCGCCTCCTAAATTGGTTTCAATCTTACGAAGTTTTAGGTCGATCGAATTAGGGGAATCCGTGCCACAAGCTCCCTTTCGTTCTTACCGGAAAAATACATGGAGTTTTGACTTTTGTTCCAGACTAAATTTCCCTCCTATATGCACCAGGACTGAAGCCCATAAATTAAACAATAGAACATGTGCTATCGGATTCAGCTGGTGGTATTGGAAAATAAGTTTTTCCTTTCAACTTTTAGATTTTAATAAAATGTTCAACTTTCTCAAATTGTAGGCTTTAGGCCAAACAGAGAACTTAGTAAAAAACAGAATAGTCATCGAAATTCGAAATTCAACGTTTGCTACCGACTTCCTAATTTTCGAAATGTCTTCAGCATTTCAGATTTGTTTCAACCTTTCCGATAACGTTTGATACTCAGCTTGAAACCTTCGGCTTTCAACTGACTAGTCTCTGACCGGAGTCCAGGGTACTCCATTTTCAGAAACGAAATTTGACTTTCAGTTTGAGGAGGTAGAGAAGAAAAACTGCTGACAAATATTTTTTTTTAACTGAGAATTCGCCGACAAAATTTTAAAAAAATTTTAAATTTGCCGATATTTTAACTGAAAAAAAAAAAAAAAAAAAAAACAGACAAACAGACATGCATTGAAAAATGAAAAATTCGAATGACCAGTTTCAAATTTGTCGACTGCCAAATTATTGGGGAGGGAGGGGGTCAACCACCACACCCCCTATAGTTTCGCCTCTGTATTTAGGGCAAATGGGTAAAAAGAGCCACGGAGTGGACACCATATGGGAATACTAGGAAAAGGGGCAGACCAGCTGTGAGGTGGAGGGAAGATATAGAACGCAAGGTCGGGATCCCATGGCAAAGACCTGCATACAATAGGGCAACCTGGCATAGGATAGGGGAGGCTTATGCCCAAGAGTGGGCGTCCGGTATACAACCTCAATAATGTAACATAATTATCAAATGTATACTCAGAATAAAGCTTATATTATTATTATTATTATTATTATTATTATTATTATTATTATTATTTAGGGCAAATGTAGATTTAGAAAATAAATAGTAGAAAAGAACAATCTACAAGAACTTTTCTCCAACAAAGGGACACATTTAGGGCAAATGTATATTTAGAAGTAAGACAGATTTCATCCAACGCATTAGTACACTTGAGTATGGCATTGTATGGACGTGAGACTTGGACAGTAAAAACACAAGAAATAAAAAGGATAGAAGCTTTTGAAATGTGGCGTTATCGGAGAAAGTTGAAAATCTAGTGGACAGAAAAAATCAAGAATGAGGAAATATTGAGGCGAATAGAAGGGACAAGAGAAATTTGGAATATAATCGTAAAAAGGCGAGTTAAAACGATAGGTCATAATATGAGACACCAGGGATATTGTTATTATTGCTAGAGAGAATGGCTGAGGGAAAGAACTAGAAAGAAAGGCAAAGAATGAGCTATGAAGAGCAGATAATAATGGATACAGAGTCTAAATCCTTCTCAGAAATGTAAAGATTAGCATAGGGGAGAAAAAAGTGGAGAAACGCAACCTATACTAGTCCAGAGACAGGAATATAACAACGTATTATCCACGGTTTTTTTCTATTCCGTCAATAGTTTTCAGACCTGAATTTCCTAAATTTTGAAAAGAAGGTTTCTGAATTTTTTTTCGGTCTAGCTTGTCAAACCCGCTAAGGGTTTTACTTCGGAATCTCTATCCAGAAACTGGACTTAAATGTGAAAGTGTACCGAAATCCCAACTGGCCGTCGAGTTTTCTATAATTCGAGAAAATTCATGTTTCATATTTGTACCGACTTCTCCCTTCATCCTTCAACAAGAAAAAAGTGCATTCTGCATTAAAATAGCACGAATCATTCTGTCAGTCTTCATTATTCCCGATTCCACGAAATCCGTCAGTTTTCTTTTCACTTGCTTTATTCTTACGGTGGCATATCGCTTTTCAAGTTCCTGCACGCGTTCAACTGACTCCATCTTCAAATCGAAGGCCGTATAGCTCCACCTTTTTGCTCTTCCACGATGAAATTGCTCCAGCCTCAACCGGAGCCACTCTCGCTTTTTACGCCTTCCATGAAGTATGTATTATAGCTATATATGGCTGTTATAAATGAACCAGCTTCGCGGATCGACATTATTGTATTTTAGCGCTCAGGCTGAAACTCAAAATTCATCTGCAACGCGAAGTTTTCCGGTCTAAAACTTTCCTTACACCATCTCTGGATGGAAACGAACCCGAACGATCCGTGCGCGTGTTCGTAACTCGGCGTGGAGCGGCGCGGGCCGCGGGCCCGCGATGTTTTAATACAACCGTCTCAATGTCGCGTGAATATTTAATCAACGTTTCGGCTACACAAAGTCGTTTTAAAAACAGATATTAGTTTGCTTTTATAATTATCAAAGCAGCCGAGAACCGATGAATTTTTCAGAACAAACCAACGCGTTGAAATATTTCGTTTGTCGCGGCGAACTCCTAATGACTCTTAATGCACGCCCGCCGCGTTCCTTTTCACTTACGCCAAAATGCCAAGTTCGTCATCGGTGTAACTTTTTCGAGTTCCGGCGTAATTGGGCGTGCGAAATCGCATCGTTTACGAGAAGGTGGAGTGCACGGTCATCAATATTCAAATCTTCTGAGAAGCGGATGAAAGGAAACGTTCCTTATTAGTTTTCATGTCTTAGACATATGAGATGGGTGCTGGGCCGTGAAAAATTTGCTGTCGTGTGATTTGGTTGAAGGCTTGGCGTTCATTTTGAAGATGATTCTGTTTTCTGTATACTTAAGAGTATAAGCGGGGCACGCGGGGGTGCAAAGTTAATTTCGAACAGACGTAGAAATAAATCATCTTAAAGACGGCGAGATCGTCATCGAGAGCACCTACATCTAGCACAGATCCACATTTTCCGCGATAACCACCCTGAAGATTGTTGTACAATTTCTTTATGAAACTTTCTTTTTCTTCTCTCTCTCTCTCCTTTTAACCTTGCTTTTCAGTCATTCTCTTCTAGTGCTATGTAATCTAACATCCTAGTTACATGGCCTCTGTTTAAATCCCAATTTCCAAGTAATATGACATGTTTTACAGAATTCAGACCAGGGTGGTGCACAACCAATTTATTCTATTTTTATTCACGCGATTTAGGTTTTATAATGACGGGCATCGCAACTATCCCTGGGGAACCCGCTACCTGAATGTCGTATTACAAGCAAATGGTCAGCACTGATGCAAAACACCTTTAAATAAACAATAATACATGAACTGAACCGAAAAAAACTAAAACATTCAAACTTATTTACTCAACGGTATTCTGACCACAATAATCGGAATATACTTATTTTCGTCGGGCATTATAAAAATATAATGTTACGCCCTCCGAATATTTACTTTGAAATTCTAATTTTCTGTGGCACTGTCACGCAGTCCAGCAAAATTGACTTCACATTTTGAATCGCCAACCTACGCTCGGACTTTCTAATTCTACGTTAAGAATTTGAACGTGCATTTCGAGAAACTTCAATCAAATTCCACGTACGATAGCTAGCCCCACGTATGCCCATTAATTTGCCCATTCGCTCATTCAGAGCAGAACTCAGGATGGATGACGTTATTCCGGGTATTGGTTTTCAGGCATAAGAATAATATGAACGGCATTCACCAGTCCGTTAATCATGCTCGAAATATTTTAAGCTTGTGCCGCAGAACCGCAGCACAGTTATTAATTTTCTCTCGAACCCGACAAAAGACTTTCCACTTTCGGGCCGAGCTTTTCCCATTCCATTTTAGGTGCGAACGCCGACGACGTGCCGCCTCTTCATTCGCGTGCTGCAGTCATCGTCTTCACGATCGAGTGATTTTTGAAGAACTGCCGACAAGAAATGAGAAATTCAATTCGTTTCCCAGATTTCATTTTCCTACCGCTTCCCTTCAACTTCGTAAGTTCGTACAAATTGGTTGTACGTCTTTGTCGATTCCACTGGCACAGGAAGAATGGAGGTGGAAGAGGGGAAACTATCCAATAAATGAAGATCACGCCAAAGCTTGAGAGAAATTTAAAAATGTATAATCCTGAGGTAATGCCAAAGTTCAGAAGAATAAAGGAGAGGGGGGGGGATATGGTAATAAAATTCATTACGCCTATCAAATATTACGTTTTCCTAATCACTACATTCGTTTCTGACATTATTTTAACTCTAAATTCAGAATGGCGACATTTACAAGTAGGTGAGAGGCCGGGGTAAAATTCTCATGAATTAATAATGTACATCGAGTATGAGATTTTCAAGTTGAATTTCAGCACTCGGCTTTTATTCTTGACAAGAAAAATTCCGGAACTTCCGGCTTCTTCAGATTCTTTTAGGACTCGATAAAACTCATCAGGGCCGTACCCAGGATTTAAATAAAGTGGAGGGAGATCAGGATTAATTTTTTAATTGTGAGGGGAAGGAGCTCAGTCACAGATCCCCTTCCCCTCCGTCTCAACCCAGTGTTATGACATTTTCATGTTTTTACTTTGGCACGCAACAGGGGGAAAAAACGTTACTTTGGAGCGTGACGAAAATCGTGTTACGGGCTGGCTAGGTTGGCTGACTGGCTGACTGACTGACTTTTTTCTTATTGACATTTTCATGCTGTCTTTACTTCGGCACCCAAAAGGAAAAAACGTTACATTTTGCGCACTACGTCCCTGACTAACTGACTGACTGACTGAATGACTGACCCGACTAACCGCGCAGGGCCATGCATACGCGAGCCTATGTATTGCACTTCTTCCTACCATCCTCAGCAGTAAAAATCTCCATGGAATTAACAATAAAGCTGCAGACTGCAGTTGCGCAGCAACAACACGGCTGCAGAATGTAATTGCGCAGGGCGCAGCGAAGTGAAATTCTAGACATGAAAATGCTCTCCCGTTCTTGTAGCCTTGTCCGCAACATGACGAAAATAAAATAAAATTTTTCATGACTCATCGTCTTTTCCTCCCTCAATCGGCCAGATACGATATCCGATCAGTTTAGTTACAATTTACGTTTTATAGCACTCTTGATGAGATCTATTTTAGCATTTTATATGCTTTTACCACTGGGTATACTTGAGCGAAAAGCGTAACGCTCCACTGTAACAGCCCCCCGTAACGCTCCTGTTACTATGACATCATACTGCTTGATATACTTGAGTGAAAACCGTAACGCTCCCTCCGTAACAGCCCCCGTAACGGCCTCCTGTAACGTTCCTCTTACTATGACGTCATACTACTGAACCGTAACGCTTCCCCCGTAACGCTCCTGTTACTATGACGTCATACTGCTTGATACACTTGAGTGAAAACCGTAATGCTCCCCCTGTAACAGCCCCCGTAACGCTCCTGCTACTATGACATCATACTACTGAGTATACTTTAGTAAAAACCATAACGCTCCCCCCGTAACGGCCTCCCGTAACGCCCCTGTTACTGTGACGTCATACTTCTGAGTATACTTTAGCAAAAACCGTAACGCTCCCCCCGTAACGGCCTCCCGTACCACTCCTGTTACTATGACGTCATATTATGTACTGGAGAGTATACTTGAGCGAAAACCGTGACGCCCCCCTCGATACGCTCCCTCCGACACAAAAACCAGCGCCCTTTCGAGCATTACCTCAGAGACGTTTTGGGGTTCTCTTCTCATTTCCAGCTCAGTTCAGCCCGCAGTTCTTTAGCTCTTCATGGTGACAATTCAGTTCAGTGGTTGACATTTTCATTATCTTCCAACCATGGGTATACTTGAGCGAAAACCGTAACGCTCCCCCGACACGAATTCAGTGGTGGACACTTGCTGCGACTACAGTCTACAGCCGTGTTTTGTTAACAGAAATTTCGATGGAAATTCTTTTTATTAAGGTACGGAAGCATATATAAAATGTTAAACTACGCGTGTCTCTGTAGGAAACACATTTTTTCTCCGTTATGCGCCAAAGTAAAGCATTAAAATGTCAAAATTTTCCCAAAAGGGGGGGGGGTCGTACAAAATGTAGTTCAAACGTGACTGAAATTCTGACTTACTCTGAAATTTGTAGTGTGGAACTGCGTAATAAAGCTAAGAATTCAGATCCGTCTCTAAACCGAAGATATCTGGTCACCTACCCCCCCTCCTCCCATCTGAACTGCGAACTAATCATTCAGCTGAATTTTAAACGGAGGCGGAGGGACGGTTGATTCTTTTCAAGGGGGTATAGTTGCCTTCTCTGCGTTTCATGATTTCCACTACTGTGTTTGCTAAGTTTTATATTGGAAAATTTAGTGGTTTTTTTTCTTCTTTTTTTTTTTTTTTATTAGGGTACGAAAGCTTATAAAAGACACGTATTTTTAGTTATAAGTCGGCTTCTCGGAGCCTGAAAATGTTGTTTCTACCAGCCATGTGCTAACTGGGCGCGTTAAGCAAAAGGGACTTAAGAGACATTTGTTTGTTCGTGTATTTTTTGGCCAATGGAGGGATTTTTTTCTTGGTGGGTGGGAGGCTGTCACACATCCACCCTCCTCTCCTTCTCAACTTATTGTTTTATTTGCGTGTTTTGGCCAATGTATGTGTGTGTGTGTGGGGTGGGGGGGGGGGGGGGGTAAACACCCCTCGTCGGTACGGCCCTGGAACTCATTTAAGCATTCTTAAAACTCCTTCAACCTTTGTTCCATCTCACTAGGCCGCTCTCATGGGCCAAGTTAAGATTTACCGAACTCTTGTAAAAGCATTCAGACCTTGTTCAGAGTTGAAAAGGCCCATTTATACCACGCCAAGAATCGTCAGACCCATTGGAATACCGTTATTAGTGTCTGATGTAGATTAGAGTACCATTTAATTGGACTTTTTTTACTGGGGGGGGGGGGAGCATAACAGCCGAAAGCGCTCTGGAATACAGAAGAAGAAAAAGTGAATTGGCACACCCTACATACGGAAGAAGTCTCTTTGTTGACCCGCCAGTTCTCGATGTGCCCCACGATCGCTTCCGTACCCAAGGTAACATCTATAACGGACTCGCCATTTCCTCGAACACAGGTTCGGGTCGTCCCTCGGTTGGAAACAAACAGATTTAGCCTGGCGATCCAGTTGACCATATAGCGTTCCCACGTCGGTTAGTTCTTCTGGACCCCAACTGCAGGGCTTTTGCATTGAAGTCGCTCTCTCTCTTTCTCTTTTCTTTCCTTCTCCCCATCATTCATTAAAATCAAGTTAGTTCGTATTATTATCATCTTTACTATTATTTAAAAACAACAAACTATAAAGCACCCATAAGAGGCCTTAATGGCTTCAGGGCCCTAAAAATTAAAATAAAATATTTGTAACTTTGGTGTGTCGCTCAGGTGAAAGACTTCCTCGCCCCTCCAAAGTCGATCAGTTCAGTATCCTCCCCCAATCAACACAGCATACGTATTTTAATCATCGGGACGCGTCTGAACATGGCAATGGCCAATAAAATGAACGCCTTGCACAATGTATGCAGATGCAGTTCATATTAGTTCATTTATAACTACGTACACACTATATATAGTGACTTTTAAAGTACATAACAGCGTCGCGCCGCCACCGCGTCTATTAAATTTCGACGTTTCAACGCGCTCGCCGAACATTCCAGCTGATTGAACTCTTTTGGGAAGCAAATCGAGCTAATAATCGGGGCACGTTACGCCATTTCACGACCGAAATTCGATTACCCCGGGCAGCGAGCGCGTGTCCGGTACCCCGGAATTACACGAATTAACGTTTCCGCCTTTCAGCCTTTCAGCCCCGACGATGCGTTTCGCTTGTGCAATTACCCGGCCGCCGCGCCGGCAGCAGCAGCCCACCTGAGCGGTGCGGGACGGCCCCGCCTAATCGAATTTGAAACTCGACGAGCATTCGAAAGCGGAAAAAATGGTACCGGCGCCGCCGATCTTTTTTGGGCAATCGCTGTTCGCAAATTCGGTTACGCTGCGCGAACTTAATATAATTCGTCGATTTTAATTAGCGGTAATATATTTTTTCAGAGATAGTAACGAGACTTCGGGGTGGGGGGAGAGAAAATAGTGGAAATATTTCGTTGTACGCTCATCCACCCCCTCCACCGAATACGTATTCATTTATTTGGCGGTGTCTGCTCATTAATCACGAGCATGGTTTTCGTTATGTACTTTCGACGAAGATGACGAGGTGGGATTAAGAAGTATACGAATTAATAACGAGTAGAAGGTCTGAATTCGGATGAGAGTAATTCTTTTCTTTGACGTCGATGAATCGATGTGCGGGGCGAACTGAAGTACATCAATATTTCTTTCGATTGTTCGCGCCATTCCGCGGATGCACTCCACCTTTTCAGCCTCCAGCCGGCATTGAATTAAAATGAAATTTTTATCGGACGAACGGAGCAGCTCGCGCAGAATGAAATGACCGCCGAGTATCACAGCTCTGCACAGTACTTAGACTGGGCATATCGCGTCGCCGAATTCGGCGCAGAAAATGAAGCCTGAGATGGAACTGAATGAAAAATGAATTTCTTAATTTGCCTTATACGGGTTCCGGGAGGAAAAGTAATTAAAGCGGAGTACGTATACATATTTCACACGAGATCACATTGCTAAGTTTTTAGGCCAATGACATACTTGTGGGAAATGATGTCACAGAATCGTTCTCTAAAAACTAAGAACATTTTGTTACCATTTAATTTTAAATCCAACTTCAGATTTCTTATTTTTATTTATTTTTAATGTAGGGGGAGGAGGGAGAGGGTATTTTAGGTTACACAAGAACATCCGCAAAAAATTCCACCAGCCCGATTCTTCAGAGAAACAATAAGAATGGGAAAGGGGGATGTACATCTTTACCCCGAGGGAGCCGGGGATGTTTTTAGTTTAAGCTAGACGATATACAAACCATTGTGAATACATCAATAGGTTAAAAACCAGAAACACTTACATACTTTACTAGTCGCATATTACCCGTCCTTCGGATGGGAATTAAACTATATTTAATGGAGTGCAAAGTATTGGAATATATTGTTGACCTGTGATAATTAGAATTTAAATGTACCGAAATAGCATGAAAAGAAACATAAAAAAGAAAAATCGTAGACTACACGTGACAGTTATTAATTGTTGAATAGAAATATAATTATGATGTATAGTTTTCAGGCTGAATTAGACTCTAAGTTGTGCTTACTTTATAAACTGTGACTTCTTATCCAACTTCCACATTACACGCTTGTCTGTTGTCTTCGACTCCAATTGAATCGGTTTGTGTAGAAACAGGTTAAGTCACACTGTTATAATTTTTCAGGAAAGCCAAAAAACTGTTTTAGGGTATGTGGTAACATTGACGCTTCATAATTTTCATGTTGTTATATGATATTTGACTGAAAAAACCAATACCTTTATTCATTTTTACCAAGGTAACCAGAAAAGCGTAAAATTTTTGAATTCAAAATGTGACTTAACCTGTTTCTCTACAAAATTGGGTTGTGATAACATATTGCTGATAAGCTTGTTTCATGATAATAAAACACTCAGTGATGATAAGGAGGACTTGACCTGTTTTACTTCAAAATATGTGACTTATCCTGTTTCTCCCGTTCATTGAAATTTTTTAATCTCTTTCTAGGCTTTCAGTATTGAGAAATCGAGCTGATTTTTTGTCAGCTGACGCGGCTTAGTCTTATAGTGTTGCCCATGTAAAAAATTCATTATGTTCAAAATGGGGACATGACCGCTTTCTGCATAAACCGATTCAATTTCGACTCAGGCTACTTCCAGCCTTTTATATCTCGACTTCGATTCTCATTTCTGCTTCGTTACTTCAACTTTTTGATTCCAACTTCAGCTTCTTGTTCACCTGAGACTTCGACTTCCAGTCTTGGTTTCAACTTTTGAGTATCGGACTTTTGCGTTGATTTTCAAACGCATGACTTCCACTAATATGTAGTTCTTCTCTAATATGGACTCTCACTCACCCTCCTACTTTCCTTCAATCTGCCTCTGATTAATTAATTGTAAGATTACAATCACGACTTAGTCTATGATATAAATTTTCATTTTTTTTTTCCATTCTAATCTTCATGCTGACTCGAACCTGGCTTATTTTCACGCGGTCTGAAAGTAATTTTGACTACCACATTCACTTTTCACATTGACTCTCACTCCAAATTCCACACCGAATCATCGAATTCTAATTTTAGTTCTGATTTCTTTTTGACTTTGACTTAATCATATACTCGTACTAACACTTTAATTTCAACTCGACTTCGACTCTAACTCGACCAAAACTCTTCCTTTCACTTCCGTTTCAACTCTAATTTTCAGTCTAATTTTTTATAAGTTTTCTCATGCGTATTCCTCTCTGACTTTACTTTCAGTTTGTTTCTGACTCTAACTTTGATTTTCAGTCTGATTTGGACGCTAAAATTCAACTTTAATCTTAACCGCCACATCCCCTTCGACTTTCAACTACCACTCAGAGTGACGACTATTCTAACTTCAGCTCTGATGTCTAGCTTAATATATTTCGGTTTTCACTACCACTCAAATTTCGACTTCGATTTCAATTTCGTTTCACTTTACTTCAGCTTTGAATGTTTTGATGTATGCCATGAAAACTATATATGTACATTTAAATCCTCTACGTATGATTGCCAAATGACTGAATTTAACTAAAAGTTATAGTCTTCTTTAGTATTACTCCTCTATCAGCCTTTATAGGCATTCTTATAACTTTTTGTTCATTTTTATTCGCATTATCGCATGCCATAGATTTGTTACATACATACATACATACATACATATACATACCAGAGGAAAAATATTGTGGAAATTATTCGATTTATCCCACACTCTCAGTTACAGGAATGCTTGGTCAATCAGGTGATAATACAGATCATACTCTACACCAAGAGTTTGTCCACAAGCATATTATTAATTTTTAACGGATTTGTGAATGGGTTCAAAGTAGATCAAGAAAACAAAAAAAAAATTCTTGATTACTTCAAAGGCCATCTATAAGGGAAAAAATACTGATTCAACGGAAAATTCAAGACTGCATTTGAAATCAGCAGGCTAAAATCCGCATAGACGCGCAACAAAAACATTGAATCAAACACGAGTTTGTCCAAATTTTGTTACGTAGTGCAAATATTGACCCAAATACCTTTATTTTTTGCCTTCAGTAGAAATGTTACACAGCTTCTGGTATTGACTTGTGTTGAAACTGATTCATTCTACCGACCTTTCGGAAACGAGTGACCTTCACCATATTCAATGTGACACGCATGGTGTGACAAACAATACAATTCAATCAAACTCACCTGAAACACAAGAATTCGAGAAAAGTTGACATCATTTCGAAAAGCAAATCAATATCCTACTATACACCTACAGAGTGTGAAAAAGATGATTTCCCATGTTTGTTTTGAACGCGAAATCAAATCGACATAGGAACGTAGATGATCACGATCCAAGTCCTTCCTTGGTTCAAGAAATTTCTCCTCTCTTCCCACCCAAAAAATGTTTCAAACAGAAATTACTCTAAACTAGATTGTACTATATAAAAGATAAAAGTTTATCATCACATCATCAGTGAACTGATGAGTATCGATACAGCAATACTGCATGCAGATACATCAGTACATGGATATGTCTCATGATCCGATATCCTTGAACGTTCACATGAGAACGATAGCGAATATATGAGTTGTAATGTTCTAATGATGTGCCAATCCAATAGTTCTTGGTAATAATTCAGCTGCCAAGTATACATCTAAAATACTTTTCGACGTTTCTTAAAAAATCGACGTATCTTCGTCGTCTCTACAAAAATCGACGTATTTAATCGCCTCCCTCTCCCAAAAATTTCCTCGAAGGTTCTCCTTAATAAGAGTAATTATGATTCTGCTTCGAAAATTCCGAAAAAAATCAAGTCATTTATGAACTGATTTAGGTTTAAACCTGCATTCCTAAGATTCCCCGGGGGGGGGGGGAGGGCAGAGGTCTTGGAATTACAGATAATGCTGTCAAGCATATCAAAAATGGTTAGGTACCACTAAAATAACCTTCAAAACGAATCCAGTGACGCTAGGAATCCCGTTACCCTCATGTTTGACATAATTTTACGCTTCTGTCTATCTATGGAGCCTTAAAGGGGGGATACCACAAGAATAAGTACATAAATTGGTTCGGTGGATCCGAAAACTGGATAGAAAGTGGTTTTCATCTTTTCAGATGGACACTATGGATACAGCGTAGGCCATAAACCTTAGAAATCAATGACCTCTTATAAGAGTGTGCTGACCAAGTTTAAAGTACACAAATATGTCTAGCGAGTCAGAAAATGGTTTGTTATCATCGTAAAATATTGTCATTCTTTTATTTTTTGTAACATTCAAAATTATTTCAAGACACGCTGTCAAAAAGCATGTCTCAAGCAAAGTACCTACAAGAGATAAGAGTTCCGGGTCACTCTCCCACGAAAATAGGTCCAAAAAGCGAACTTAAAATAAGAGAGATACTATAGGAAGCGAAGCCTCTTGGATCCTGAATGAAAATCCCATTTTCCTTTCTTTTTATATTATCATCGCGCCCATTTTGGTTAAGATCGTGTCAAGCAGAACCGACGGAATTTGAAAGAGCTCTAATGAGTCTTAAAAAAGTTCTCCATTATTATTATTATTATTATATATAAAAGTATTATATTAGAAGTCGTTCAACTACACAGAGTTTAATTACAATTAAATAAATCTTTTAAAGTTCAGCTGTTTTCGGGCCAATGCCTTCTTCAATCTGGCTCATTCATTTCAGTCGGCTGCCACTCTGTGGAAAAGTTTATTTTTGTGAATCTACTGAAGTCGTCCATCCACCTGGTCCTCTGTTTACCTTGGCCATATCTCTCTCTTCGCTAAGATAACAGAAATTAATTTTTTGTGTCCATCGTTGCTCGTTTATAGTCTACACACATGTCCAGCCCAGTCCCATTTTGGTCTTCTTGCCCAGTGTACTGCATTTTTATTGAATCTGAATTTTTGTTTAACTTTTCCGAATCTGACTTTGCCTTTTATAGTTTGAGACCGAGCATAGCTCTCTCCATGGAGTTCTGAGTAGACTGAAGTTTTTTCTCTATTTGTTTAGTTATGTCAATGTCGGAAAAACGCAGCCTTTGAAGAAATGGCTTTTACACGAAATGGGAAAATTATTTTTGAAAACGAATTTTACGCCCCAGAACTTACTCCACGCAATTGCAATTCGTCTGTTGACCTCCATTTCAGCTTAATTTTGGAACGCAAGAGTGGCAGAACAGGGAATAAGGTCCCACTGCATCGATCCTATAGTTTTCGAGGTACGGCGATTTTTTTAAATCATGGTCAAAACTGTCGAAATCGGAATTCGTGACAATATACCAGTAGAATAAACCCTCCTCTTTCGAAGGGCGTTATACATTTTTCTCTGCCTGCCTTCGTTCGTCCACTACAGACGAAAACGTGAATCCACCTCTTCTCTGTTTTGCCCCACCTAACTCAGTTTTGTTATCACTGGAAAGTAAACTTTTTCGTTTCATATTAGTTTCCAGGAAATGTTAGATTCTTTTTAAAATTTCTGACAAACTGAGACCTCGCAGAGCTTCCTAGCTTCATTTGTCTTAGAAATATGCCACTTTGAATTTGTAATTTTTCGTTTTTCAAACTTTTTTTTTTATTGCATTTTTCTTAAGATGAGGATTTTGAAATCTCAACTTTAAACCGACATATCTCGGCGAATTTTGAAGCTAGAGCGCTCAGCAAGGTATCATTTTGTCAGAAATTTTATGTAGTATACGTCGGTACTCATAACTCCATATTGACAAAGTGGGAATTTATTCGCACTACCACAATCAACTGTCCAAGGTGGATTATGTTGTTTACTTTTTTAATTGTTACGCTCCCAATTTTTATCAGTTTAAATTGGTCGAAACTGCTCATAATTTGTATTTTGAACAAGTTGATTTCCACGCCAGTCTTGCTATACTTTCTAGGCTGAGTTCCTCCAGCATTGACTGTCAAAGGTCTTCCTCGTTCCCCACCACTATCACCACGTCATCTGCAAATCTCAAATTTTTCAAAAATGTTTCGTTAATTTGACCCCCTTTTCGTCTCAATTTCAATGAATATTTCATCTAAAGCGCAGCTGAATATCAGCGGGAAGATCGGGTCGCCTAGTCTTTTAATTATTTATTTATTTAATTTATTTACAGCATATTGATGTGTTATGTATATTCTTAGAATATAGTGCGCCCGACTTGACGGGTCACGTCTCTCCATCTGTTTCCCCACACATCGCCCATTTTTGGGCAAATATCTCCCCCTCCTCCCTCCATATCTTACGGTCAGTTGTATGCTTCCTCCATCTTTGGTCCAGTTCCTTTGCAATTTCGTCAGTTCAGCGGGTTAGTGGCCTCCCCCTTCTCCTTTTCTTATCGTAGGGGACCCAGCCTTATTCTACCTTCTTTCCCCATATTTTTACCTCTTGCCGCCCAGTGTGTCCCGCATACTTCCATTTTAGTTTCTTGATGAAGTGCCCAATATCTTGAATTTTCGTTTTGGCACTGATTTTGCTGTTTAGAATTTTGTCCCTGATTTTGATATTCAGCATGCTTCTTTCCATCACCCTTTGAGAGACCCTCAACTTTCCCACATTTGTCTTAGTGAGGGCCCACATCTGTGCTCTGTAGGTCATTGCAGGTAGAATACATCCTCTCCAGACTTCCGCTTTGGCTCCGATGTGCAGCTTGCTCTTGAACACGTTTTTTAACCTCCAGAAGTTGTTCCAGCCAATCCTTGTTCGGTTTGAGATCTCGCGTTCCCTCGCTTTATTGAAGGACATTACCTGCCCCAAATATACTACTTCGCTTACCCAGTCTATTTTTTCGCCTGCGATTATCACTGGTTTTCTACTCGCATTCGACATGATCTTCGTTTTGCTCGCGTTAACTTTCAGTCCGACTTGTTTACAAGCTTGAATAAATTCCTCCGCACAATCTACCAGATCTTTCAAGTTTTAGAATTTCAACACCACATCTTCTGCAAAGCGCAGGTTGTTGAGGTATTCGCCGTCCACCTTGAGACCCTTGTTTTCCCAATCCAACTTCCTCATCGCACTTTCCAGAGCGCAATTAAATAGATTTGGTGAAAGGGGATCTCCTTGTCTGACACCACGCCCTATTCTCTTCCTGGTCAGCTTCCTCTCGTTTGTATAATTCTCTATAGTATTGTGTTGCTACTTCCACAATGCTCTCTCTATAGAACACATTTTTGCCTTCTGTATCGTTCATTCCAGGGGTGAGTTTCTTATCTCGATATAGTTTCTTTTTAACTTTCTTGATTGAGCCACTACTCGCCAGTATTTCCTCAATTATCCTCATATCGTATGCTCGCATATCTTTCCTAATTTCTATTCTCACTTTTTTCCTCAATATCAGTAGCTCTAGTCTTTCTCTTGGGATTTCGACTCAATACTCTCGAGTTCGTCCCTCTTCTGAATCAGGGCTCTGATTTCGGCGGTGAGCTTGTCGTCCGTACGTGCCTTCGCGCTAACTTTTTGGTACTGGGTTGCTACTTCCTTAATCGTTTTTTCAACCATGTTGTAGGCCTCCTGTACTGACCTCCCTTCTTCTGACTCATTTATTGCTTGTAATCTCTTGTTCATCTCTTCACGGGCTTCCCCTAGCTTGTGTGTAGGGAGAATTTTTCCCCCATCGGAATTGCTACAGCGATTATGATACTGAAGTCTTACTGGTACATCGCTAGTCTTACTCCCCTGTTAATTTTAAAGCTATCCCCCTCCGGATCTGTGACTACTTGCGCTTTTAGTTCAGTATATTTTTAGAATTAGTTTTGCTAAGTCATGATTTAAAACCCCAGGGACATACCGAAGAGTTTTTCCTGGGGGGGGGGGGCAAAAATTGTGAAAGTCCCAACCAATTAACTCAACTTAAAATTCCCAAGTATTACAGCAAAAAAAAAAAAAAAAAAGAAAAAAAAAACACAATATCGACTTGTATTTTTCCACTTTCTCAATTCAATACCTAAGTAAACCGACTCAACTCGAAATTCCTAAATATTAAAGCAAAGCAAAGCAAAAAAGAACCTCTGACTTGCTGGATTTTCCCAACGTCTCAACTCAATTCCCGAGTATCAAAATAAGAAAAAAAAAGAAAAAAAACACTTTTGACTTGTTGGATTTTCCCAACCAACTTTGCCTGACTGAAATGGTGAATTTTCCCAACTGCTGAGTGAAAATTTCCTACAATGGGGTAAGTTGCCCCCTATATCCCTATCGGTACGTCCCTGGTTTACCCCATGGTTGGTAAAAGTGTCTGTAACATACACTAATTTTGTTTGAGGTCGAACGATTTGGTTTAGTTGATTGAGGCAAGTAGACGGGGACTCAGTACTCTGTTGCCTTTTGGAAAAATACTTTTATTGTGTGGCGGTGATCCACCGTAGAGAAGCTCCTCCTAAATCTCGCTAAACATGGCGATTGCTGCAGTTCTAGGACTTCCCTCAAGCGGAAGTCGATCATAGATGATGGAATTTTGGCAAGGATCGGTATGAGACTGATCGGCCTGAAATTTTTTATATCACATGGGCAGCCTTTTTTAAATATCAGGATGATTTTTCAGATTTTCTAACTTGGCGGGATTGATTTTGTTTGTAGGATTTAGTTGTAGCGAAGCGTGACAATTTTGATAAGTTTGTCCCCTCCGTAATATTTAATGTGTTTATTACTTATACGGTCGTGTCCTACCGCCTTGCCATCCTTCAATTTCTCAACTGCTTCTCTTACTTCGACTTCTAAGAACGTTGGCTTTGGTTCGACGTCCCCTTGTCTTTCTAAGTTTTCAATAAGAAGACTTATGCAGTCTTCACAAGTTATATCAGAATTCAAGAATCCTGATCAGTCTGAAGTCTCAAATGCTCACAATTCCGAAATATTTATACTTCCAACGAATTTGAAATTTGAAAGATTCCGAGAACTAACCCATAGTCAGTCTTAAGGATTCCGAGTATAGCTAAATAAATCTTAACAAATTTAGAAAAACTCATGCTAGGTTATCTTCTCGGGTGATCACGTCAAGCATCGCATCAGATCATCTTAAGTAATAACCGAACTTCATGAAAATTTTTCTTTCTGAACATCCGATCATTTCGTATCGTAACCTTCCGCTTTGTTCTCCACTAAGAAATGAAAATTGTTTCGGACATTTTCCAAACAGCCTTAATTCTAGCGAATACGGGATGAACTACATAAAAGACGGCGTCACATTTGATGTGTTTTATCGCTTTGTTTCGACTAGAACACAAAGGCCGCCCGCGGTAATACCATCAAGAAGAGGGGGAAAAATCTCACACATCGTGGCAAGTAACACGAAAAAGTACCTGTTAACGAAATCCTTTTTCACACAGGAGAGGAAAGAAAAAAAGGAGGAAAATTCGACGCGTTGTTCGGCGAAATCACGCTTATTTCGCATTCGCACGTAGGTACTCATTGTCATACAATTCATAAAGATCGTTTCTAAACAGAAAGGTTTTCCACTATATCAAAGTCTCGTTAGCTGTCTTTTTTCAAAAGACGAAGGTAATAGCTTTTTGTACCTCCGTTCGGGAAAAAGTGACATTGTAATTTTTCAAACCTTTTCGAGGAAAACAATATCCAATTTTACTGAAAGATTTTAACCTGTATTGAAATAGTTAAATAAAAGCTTCGCGTTATAGGAAATTCGATTTTTATCGGCAAATCGCATTTATTTTTACGAGGATAAATATAAAGGTACTATTTTTAGAAATAAAGTCTCGGATAAAAAAAAAAGAAAAAAAAGAGCACAGGAAAAAGTTTTACTTAAGACCATTTTACACGATATTACTATTTTATTCGCGGCGTGCTGATTGGCGATAAATATTATACGATCGAATTGGCTGAATTAAAATTTATGACATTTTCGCCTTTTTATCATTGAGATCCTCCCAGTCTCCCTCTAAGAAAAAAGAAGAAGAAACAATAACCTTTTCTCGGATAGCTGGTCTAACGGGTTCAACGGAACTAGATTTTTCGACAACTGTTGAAAAGTTTGGAATAAATTATTCAAGGTCTGTATAACATTTTTGTCATCGATATCTCCCTCCCCCTCCAAAAATAAAATTTTCTCGAATAGCAAGTCTGATACGTTTAACTGAATTCGATTTTTCGACAACTGTTAAAAAGTTGAGAAAATAACTTATTCAAGGTCGGTTATTTTATAATTTCGCGTTAGGAACACAATAGGTTCACCTTTCTTGTATACATTGAGCAAACTTTCGATTCGTTGTTTGTATTTAACGGTCGGCGAACCTTGAAATACTAACGAGATTCATCGTGCTTTTTGATTTTAATTATCGTGACAAAATGTACAAGGCACCATGACGGTAATTCAGACACGTTTGTATTGTTGAGAATCTTCATTCCTCTAAGTGTCATTAGAGGAGGTGATGGCACCTACCGATAGATTGAAACGAGGCTAAAATTAACGTCAAAAATGAACCCAGTGATCCCCTTTACATTAGCAATGATATCCATGTCGCGTTTGCAGAATTTTTCAAATCTTATCCCCTCCTCCACTTTCGGTACCTCAATTCGCACATGCGTTTAATATCAATGTCGAAACTATAGTTAATGATCCTTGAAACGCGAGGCATGATATCCATATTGGGCTTGCACAGAATTTTCCAATTTCAAGCCCCCTTTTGCACATGAAACTGAATAACGTTAAAATGTATTCGATGGTTCTCGAAGTTCAATCCTGAGGAATAATATCGAAACTGTACCAGTAGGATTTTTCGAAATTAATTCTTCCCTCCTGCCTTAGGTACCTTCATTTGCATAATGAGATCAGAATTCAGAGAAAACCCTCAAGAATGATATCCATATCCTGCTTCCAAAATGTTTCCAATTTAACTCCCTCTCCCGGTCTAGATATTTCAATTCGCAAAAATGACGTTTAAATATAAATAAACGTCGGAAAGAAATTCACTGAGCTTTAAAATTTAAACACTCAGGAAACTCGAGGAATGATATGCACATTGTGGTTGAAGAATTTTTCAAATTTATATCTCCCTTCTCCATCCTAGGAACCTCAATTCGCATAGAAGTTCAAAATTGACATAGAAAATGAATTCAGCGACACTCAAAATTTCGCAGGATTAATATCCACATCTGAAATTTAAAATTCGATGATCCTGGAAACCTGAGGAATGATATGAGGAGCGATATTCCAAAACGGCCTCTGTCCATTTTTTTTGAAAAATTGTTTTATAGCGCCATCTGGTGAGGAATCTAGTAATACATATTCTGGTCCGAACAAAATCACGATATCGCGAATTTAACGCATGTAAGAAGCCAAAATAGACTCGCGAAGAGAAGAAAAAAATTGTTCCAAAACGGCCTCTGTTCACATATTTTTATCACTATAGAGGAGTCGACATTATCTTAATAATTTTATGAATTAGAATCTACTGAAAGACACACCAAATTAATGTCGAAAATGTGATCAAAAGTCCTTGAAGTTCAATTATCCTCGAAACCAGGGGAATGATATCCAGATTGTGCATAGAAGATTTTTCAAATTTAAACATCTTCTTCACACTGGTTACCACAATTTGCACACAAGGTTAAAATTAACGTCGGAAATGAATTCAGTGACCTTCGAAATTCGCTGATCCTTGAAACTCAGGAATGATATGACAAGTGATTTTCCAAAACGTAGTAAGTGCATGTCCCTAATCGTTCAGAAAATCCAAAAACCTGTCTGCAGTTTTCAGTTTTGAATTTTGGCTCAAACCTGTCGACAAAAGCTAACCACAACCTTAACAGATACGACTTAAAACTTTCATTTTGCAAGCCAAAATATTTGTAAAATACGAGTTCATATAACCTGAAGAAAACTCATACAAATTGTACTTCCATTTTGAAAATGGACTACGTAAAACGAGTGGACTTTTTCCATTTTGGAATGACATGGTACACAGGGGCGAAACTAGCTGTTCTTTCTAGGGGGGTGGCAACTGAAAATTTGCCGAATAAAATGAATTGAAAATGAATATTTTGCCGAGTGGCCAGTAAACTTTACGATTTGCCGAATTTTCCAATTGCACTGACGACCCTGAAGGGGTGTAACATCCCCTCCCCTCCCTTTGTTTCGCCCCTGATGGTACATACCAGAAAACGGTGACATTTTGTATGAGAAGTAAAAAGTGCCTTTCCAAAAATCTGCCTGGCATTGTCCGAGTCTGATCTAGTTACGTTGGAAGTTAAACTCTCTCCTTCTGCTCTCTCTCTCTCTCTCTCTCTCTCTCTCTCTCAGTTGGTTTACAACATAGAACCAATTTTAAACTTCAAATGGGAATGTACAGTGCAAACTATCGAAATAGGGTTTTTTGGTTCGATAATTTCGAATATAGAATCAGCTTTTTGATCCGATCCCGTTTATTCTAATTTCGCACTCAAAACAGGCATATAGTTGAGCTGATATATAAAATCGAAAGAACTATCGAAATCTACTGCGTTTTGGGAATGAGACCACACACAGTGAATAAACTGCGTTTAAAATTTAGAAAACGTAGAGAACAGACTTGCTGCATTTTTGGAACCGAGTTTTTTCATTAGCAAATATTGTAATAAGATGAAGGAAACTAACTTTTTATTTATTTATTTTTTGTAATTTGATGAAGTAATATTGATGAATTGAGAGATCACTTGATCCTGAAAACAAGGAAGAAGAGTTCGCTTACGGCGTTTTGGAAGTGCACTTCTCATATCTGTATTGCGCTTGTACCATTTTCCAAAATTAGTCCGTTTCTCCCGCCATAGATACCTCAATTTGCATACGAAGTTAAAATACTATGGAATTCAACGATCCGCAAAACTCAGGGAATGGTATCCATATTGTACTTGCAGAGTTATTCAACATTCAATCCCATTTTCTACTGGAGGTACTCCAGTTCGCGTAGGACATTAAAGTAGCGTCGAGAATGAACTCTACTGTAGCGTAATTTCCCGAAAAGCCAGATGGCCCGCCCAAATTTCGGAATAAGCGCCCCGGAGAAAATAAACTTCTTCCAGAGATCTCACCTGTGGGTAATTGCCGATAGTGATTGCCGACGAAGGGGACTAATAACTCCTAAAGAAGAGCGTTCAGCCTACTATCACCATACTCATGGGTGTTAAACCATAAACTACCACCAAGTCCCACGGGGGTCTGGGGAACCCACCAAGGGGGAAACTAAAGTTTGAAGAAAGTCCAGAGATGCCACGTACCAAAAATCAGAAGCATAGCATGGTGGTACGTCCATGCAATATCAAGAAAAATAAAATATAAAATTGTTCCAAAATCACTTCACTGTAACTCTAAGGAAAACCAAAATAAAATGAATAACTAAATGGATTAAAAATTGGGTCCCCTCATTTATGCACACACCGCAACATTCCGGCACTCCCCGAGTCCCACCACCAATAAGAGAGAGAGAGAGAAAACAAAATAAATCGCGGAATGAACAAAAAATAAATAAAATAAGACAACTCAAAACACCATCCTCAAAATCAGTTTCCTTGATTGGCCCCCTGCCCTCTTTTCCATGGAGATGTAAACCGTAGGAATCAGCCACGCATTAGCCTCGCGAGCGAGGCACACAAATCATCGCACGGGGGGGGGGCAATATACCTCTCGCTTCCCCGCCTCGCATCACACCGTCACCTGCAGGGAGAGATAACCTTTTTTCAAATTATAGAGACAGGGGCGACGAAATTTCGCCTTCACGCAGCTCCCTGTACCTGTCCCATTAGCTTTATGAAAGAAATTTTTTCGATAAGGGACGGCGGTTCTTCAATCGGAAGGACGTCAGCGGGGGAATGTGATGGTTAACCATTACGAACACCTGGACAGTCAAAAGGTAACGAGGTCTCTCACGGATCCAGCCAGCGATTTCGAAGAAAAAAAAAACTTGAATAAAACATACCACCAACCTGATCAATTACAAAACACCACAAACTCGATACGGAAACGTAAGAAAAATTGGCAGCCAATTGCACGACACCAGAAGTGGTCACCAGCACCGTTCAAGACTCTCAATTCGAAAAATTAACCCTTCATTTTATCATGCTACACCACCAACTTTGAAGCCTAAGGAATGATAAGAATATTGTAGTACCTTTCGAATTTTTGAATCCTAACCCCGACTAAGAGACCTTATTTAGATCTTGGAGTGTGATTTTAGTGACATTACAAGCCTGGTAGTTGACATCGATATTATTATTCCCATAAGCGAAAAATGCGATGCACATATGCCAAAGTGACTCCTTAGACACCGCACTCCTGGCTCCGGAAACTATACTCTTCCGAGCATCGTGTCAGCGATCAGAGGAATCCCATTAATAAAACGTCCTCTCCGAAGTCGACAGAATAAAAATAAAACACAACTTTATATGGGTCGTATCTAACGGGTTGGGATTGTGCAGCAGAAATTTTCCGAAAACCGAACGATATTAGAACATTTCGGCGGGAATCGGCACCCTTTTCTTTTTCCTTAAAGCTGGGTAAAACTAGAAAAATTATCAAAATTCTACGTTCCACCCATAAAGGGCCATTATGGACATATAGCAATGAGAAGTATTTGAACACTTCGTCTACGATATTTCTGGGGTAGTTACAAAAAAGAAATTTATTTAGGATTGTTCGTGTAGGATTTTACTCAGAATATTTCTACGATAGTATTTTCCCGATACACTGTCTTCTATCGAGAAAAAGGAAAAACTGATTTTGTGATACCATTTTGCCATTCGCCTTCAAAGAGGGCTTCTGTTCTCGCCTACAGGCCTTCAAGTATGATATTCCTTCAGCTTTAGAAGTTGGAGGGAGGGGGTCTAAGGAACTTGAAAACGCACGCATCCTAGTCCTAATAATTTCCTTATCAATTCAGTTTTTTTGGGGCTCGTGACCAAATTGTCCCAATTCTATCTTCATTTTTCAGAAGGCTAGCATAAGCAGGTTCTTTGTTTAAATATTGTCTCATCACTTCCAGTAAAGGAAAAAGGAGTCTCGCGTCTTGCTCTTCAACTTTTCATTGATAAACGCAGATTTTTCGTTTTAATCTTGTCCGGAGAGCTTCTCATGGGGGGGGGGGGTTAATATTTTCTCATTGATTCGACCTTTCTTTGTATCGGTGTACCGGCGGCGAAGCTGGAAACTCTTCGTCTACCACCCAAATGTTCCACACCTGCTTATTTTCCACTGCGACCAGAAACAGGTTTTTTGTCTGAATATCGTCTCAACAATTTCTCGTTGGGTGTGGAGGATCAAGGGCGGATAAGCGTGGGTGGAGGGGTGGAAAATTCACCCGGACCTAGCTGGTAAGGGGCTGGTGGGCCGCCAAAAATCGATGTATCCTTGACGCCTGAAAAAAAGAGAGGAAAAAGGCAGCTCCAAAAATCCACAAACGTGGTCAAAACGGGACCGCCAAAAGAATTTTCCACTCTGCTCTAAATGCACCTATCCGCGTCTGGCAGTGGCTCACTTCTGCCCCCTCCATTTTATTTCCAATAGCAAGCTAAAACAGCTTCGACAATTTAAATCTTACCCCACCAGGTTTTGTTTGAGAGGAGGGAAAGGAAGACATCACGCACCAATCTATTCAGTAATCCTTTTCGCTCCACCAGTATCCTGTCCATACATCCGTATGCTGAAATCTCGCAGCATTTCTCGTCAAACTTCTCGCCCCCTCATTCAAGTCCCTTCTATTTCGTAATCTGAATGTTTGCGAAAAAGAACACGTAGCAGAACAAATGTAGTACAGAAGGAAAACACATGTATAGAAAGAGCTTACCCCCGCAATCGTCCACCTCGATCCTCGTTGATTCTGGTCGAAGAACTCAAATCTTATTTTCTCGTGCATTCGTTCCACTTGGAATTACATATACGAGCGAGGGCAATCACGACGGTAAATGGACCATTCACATGAGCCAGCAACCAGCAAGTCGGACCTGGTAAAATATTAGATAGCGATTTGTAGAACATTATTTTTCGCATCGGTGGAAAATTATCGGCACGGTGTTTCACGCTCTGTGATATTACGTCCGCTGTTGGTTTTCCATCAGCTGGCCCAATGTTCGGTGCTCGCATCTCTGTCGAAAGGAATTACTCAGATCGTCTCTCTGGCGCAGTTATAAGCCCTCTGTAGACGTGAAATTTCGTTCGTGAAGTAAACGTCGGCTTACTAACCCTTTCAAATTGAACGAACAGCTGAACTGCATCCTAAGATGTAGGTCAATGGCATGTAAGCCGCATACGTAGGGTCTCGATTGATACAAGGATTTTGCCCAGCTTGAGTGGAATATTCGACGTGAATAACAGAGTCTATATTTTCTTACCTAATCTGAGGTTATAATCACGCATCCCAGATGGGATGGACGCGGAGAAATGGTATTTGTCCGCCCATCAAAGAAATTTTTTAGAATGCATTTTATCTGTTTAGTTTGGAAGAAAAAAAAATGTCAACACCATTAGAACCAATTTTGAAAAGAGGTGACGTATTTTGGCCGAAAAAGTCATTAGCACGATTCTCGTATCCTGAAGTTCCTCCGGAGATACCATAAAAGATCTACGTAAATTTACACAGTTTACATGGATTTATCGTATGTATTTAACCTTCCCTTCTTGCTACCAAGAAAACTACTGGGTGGGTTTTACTTTCCGAAAAAAATTAGAAAGATTGCAGAGACAGAACTTTAAGCCGAAGATCCAGGCAGATGAAGTAATAGGAAGATCTGTGTCGGCGAAACTTGACTTTCAGTTTGGGAGGGGGTAGAGAAGGAAAATTTACCGACAAATATTTTCTTTTAACTAAAAATTTGCCGACATTTTCTAAAAATTTGATAATTCTCCGATTTTTTAATCAAAATATTTGTTAACTGAAAAAAAAAAATTTTTAAAAATAATAATAATAATCAACAAACAAACGTTCTTAGAAAGAGAAAAATTCAAATAAACAGTTTCAAAATTTGGTAACTGCCTAATTATTAGGGTGTTTCACCCACCCTTCCCCATAGTCTCGTCTCTGCAACAAATTCAGATTGGAAACTTATCCCCCAACCACTCACAATTGCGCACATGAGCATACCCTATTCTGGGAGGGTAAGGTGGAAGGATTTTAGGAACACTTGAGAAGAACACACAACTTCCTTTACACATTGAGGTGGTCGTTGTTTACACTTGGTGATATTTTTTTCTGAATTTCCTCTAATTCTTCTCCTTAATTGATTCCCCCCCCCCCCCAAAAAAAAACTACAAAGTTTCCTGTCGATCGGATTAGGGGAATCCGTGCCAGAAGTTCTCTTTCGTTCTTATGGGAAAAACTTATGGAGTTTTGACTTTTGTTCCAGACTAAATTTTCCTCCTTCGGGCCGTACAGCGCTAGTATCGACTATTCTTACCAGCGACCAAAAGGTGAAGTTTTTGACATATGTAGCAAAATTTTTGATTCTAGGTATAAAAATAGTCCTAATCGAAAGAAAATTCTTTGTTCGAAAAATTCGTTTCTCTTCAAGTACTTCAAAAACGTATTAATTTTCGAGATATTTCAACTTTAATGAATACAATGGGGAAAATGTATTTTGACCTACCAGGAAGAAAGGGACCTGTGCACAAAAAATCATTTTTATGATAACAACTGTTTTTGACTAATTTTTGGCCGCTCTTTTGCGTGGTGTTGAAAAAATTTAAAAAAATTTTACCAAACTCGGTGTAAGTCTTAAAGTTGAGTGTCTCCATAACGTGAAGACGTTATCAATTTTGTTTATCCGCTCTTCTGTAAAATTTAAATTTTTGCGCTGACAAGGTCTCTTTCTCCCTGGTAGATCACAGATTTACCTTTTGCTGCTTATCTCTTCGACTCGATAGCGACGCGCTCTGACGGATGTACGGCCCGATTCACCAGACCAAAGACCATAAATTAAACAATAGAACATTTGCTATCGGATTCAGCTTGTAACAATAGAAGATAAGTCTTTTGCTTTCAACTTTTAGATTTTAATAAATAAAATGTTAAGCTTTCTCAAATTTCAGGCTTTAAGTCAAACAGAGAATCTAGTAACAACAGATTTCGAGCTGCTCAAAGCGGTGGTGCGCTGTAGTCGTTTCCGAATGATTGTGTGAGTGAGTGAATCACTGACTCATTGAGTGAGTGACGAAGTGAGGAAGTGAATGAATAACTGAATTAGAGAATGGATGAATACCTGGGTGAGTGAGTGAATCACTAAATCACTGAGTGAGTGACCAAATAACTGAGTGAAACTCAATAAGTAAGCGAGGGACTGAGTGAGTAAGTGAATCACTGAGTCACTGAGTAAGTGATTGAGTAACTGTATGAATAACTGAATAAGTAAGCGAGTGACTGAGTGAATCGCTGACTTACTGAGTGAGTAATGGAGCGAGGAAGTGAATGAATAACTAAATTACAGATTAGTGAATGACTAAGTAAGTGAGTGAATCACTGAATCATTGAATAAGTGATTGAGTAACTGAGAGAATCACTAAATAAGTAAGCAAATGACTGATTGAGTGAATCACCGACTCATTGAGTAAGTAATTGAATGAGTGAGTAAGTCACTGACTCATTGAGCGAGTGAATGAGTAACTGTGTGAATAACTGAATAAGTAAGCGAGTGACTGAGTTAAAATCTGCCCACTGCCAAATTATTCGGCGAGGGGTTTCAACTCCCCACACCCCCTATAGTTTCGACCCTGGAGGGGAATATTTCATTTACAGGCATACGAAGAAATTTCAAAATATTATGAAAACAAAAGCGTTCATCGAAAAAATGATTAGGACAAAATTTATAGTAAATAAAATTTTCCTTCCATTCAGACCATTTTCATTTCAATCTGATGAATTTTTCTAAAATAAGTAGGGTTTCAATAGTTCCTTTTTTTTCACGTGCCTAAAATTATAGAGGGCGACTCTTTCGCGCTGGCAGTCCGAATAGTCATTGAAATTTGAAATTCAACGTTTGCTATTGACTTTCAGGTTTTCGAAATGTCTTCCACATTCCAGCTTTGTTTCAACCGTTCAAATAACGTTTGATACTCAGCTTGAAACCTTCTACTTTTGACTGACTAGTCTCTAACAGGGGTCCAGGGTACTCCATTTTCAAAAACGAAATTTTGATTTTCAGTTTGGAAAGGTGGAGAAGAAAAATTTGCAGACAAATATTTTTCAAAAACTAAGAATTCGCCGACAAAATGTTTAAAAAATTAAAAATTTGCCAATTTTTTAATCGAAATATCTTTTAATTGAAAAAAAAAATAAATAAAAATAGACAAACAAATATGCATGAAAAATGAAAATTCAAATGAACAGTTTCAAAAGTTGCCGATTGTAAAATTATTGGGGGAGGGGGTACAACCTTAAAATTTGCCGACTGCCAAATTATTGGGGGGTGGGGTGTTTTAACCCCCACGTCCCCTATAGTTTCGCCCCTGGAAAGAGCGGCCAAAAATTAGTCAAAAACAGTTGTTATCACAAAAATGATTTTTTTGCGCATAGGTCCCTTTTTTCTTCCTGGCAGGTCACATTTGCCCTTTTAAACCCGGGCAACAATTAGCCAGGGAGGAAACAAAAATGGCAAACTGACAGACAGCTAGTTGCTAGAGACATCCGGGCAACAATCAGCCAGGGAGACAACAAATGAACAGACTGACAGACAACCAGTTGCCAGAGAGAAACACAATCAGCAACAACCAACCCACACTCAAGATCTCGGCAAGGAAGTTTGCTTTTATAATTTATGGAGTACATGTATTCGTATACTCAATATCTTACATTAGGCCAATAAAATTGGGCATACGCCTCTTTCAGCCTTGTCCATTCTGGCCTGTCATCAACCAGTCAAAAAGTTTTTGATGTCACCTTTCCATTTAGTTTCTTGTCGGCCCTGTTTTCTTCTTAATTTGATGTACCAGTTGTTTATTTTGTACGACCAGCGATCGTCTTTTCCTTGAAATTTGATCAGGCCAATCTCCACGTCTTACGACGTGCAACATACATAGAGTTCAAAGTGTTTTTGAATTTCTTTTTTATTGTGCCATTCTTAATTTCCTCTTTTAACTTCATTTCTAGCATGGACCTTTCCGCAGCATTTTGTATTAGATTTATTTTATTATAGTCTTTTTTAGTTACTGCCCATGTTCATGCTCCATAGGTTATTGCCGGTACTATTCTTCTTCTTCTTTGCGTGCTATATACTCTTCCCAGAGAGTAAGCGATCAGTCGGCAGTTAGATTTTGCGTGCTGTTGCATCCCGGACAAGTTTCTGTATTGAGGCAGTACCGGTCCATTCTTTATTCTCTTAGCTTTACTGAGTATCTCTTCTTTTCTGAATGGCAAATTTTATGATAAACGGAGGTGTTTAGTCTTTTGCTTTTGCATCAAGCCTATGAGCCGCGTCAATCTCTTGTGGCGAATAATCCCGAACATTCGAGATAAGTGAAGAACGCGTTTCGAGCAGCAGAATAGAAGTTCGATAACGAAAGCGATAAGGAGTTTCGCCGATAACGCCGGGATATATAAAGACCACTGGCCGTCGCCGTATAGTCTGCTTTTGTATGCGATAAATCGTGCGTTTTCAAAGCGATCTAGCTACTGTTTTCGTGCGTTTGTATTAGTATGACATTAAAAGTTCTTAGTACGTGTTTTCGTGCGTTTTTTGGTGCGAATCTCGTTACACTCTGTAAGGACATTTACGCCCAAATACGAAATTTTGAGGATGATTAGCCGAATATAATCCTGGTTCAGCTGGATATGAGGCACACTCGGAATTCTAATTGATGATTACTTATATGTTTCATCTACGCGCTGAATCTAGGGGGGGGGGCACAAGTATCCGCTCCAAGAATTACTAAATTAAAAAATCCGGTAATCACGACATTCAGCGCCGAATTTGAATTTTTCCCTTAGATACCTCGCCAGTTACTCGACTTTTTGAACGGGAAGCCGTGCACGAATAAGTAAAAAAAAAAAAAAAAAAAAAAAACACGATTAAACCTGCAATATTCAATTATTCAGGATTACCTCTTCCTTTTATTTTTCGTCGAGTTCGACTAAAAGATTTTAATTAGATATTCCAAGAGTTCCGGATACGCGGAAGTCGTATCTCGAACTTGCCTCCACGGAAACGGCGCGCGTGATTTTTCATTTATATTTTTCTTTCAAAAAAATTATGAATATTTTATTTAGTTTTTCTTTACTTTTTTTTTTTTTTTTTTTTGTTCCCACTCTACCTCATGCTCGCTTGTCCCTGCCCAACGGACACGTCTGACATTTGAGCGAGGAAAAAGCTTTCGCTGTATGCAAACAGACCGATATTGATTTGCGATACACGGACGGTTGTTTTCTCTTTTTCTTCTTTTTTTTTTCCTTTTTCTTTTAAAAATGATGAGAAAAAACGTGTATTATAGCGAGCTCGGTGTCGAAAACGTAGCCGCGTTTAAGGTACCGGCGTTAACAAAGAGGACAGAAACGTCGAAAATAAAATAATGACGTTTTTATTAAGACCGCGCGGTGCCGCGCCGTGCGGTGCGGCGGCGTCGCTTTACCGTACACGGGCACCGGACAGGACCGAGCAGGGGGCGGTAATGTGGAGGCCGCTTTCGACAGATCAAATAGGGGAGGCCGAACCTTGGCCAGTTTATTTACCCAAAGTAATATCTGCCCGAATGAGTATCTAATAAAAACAAACCATTATTAAGGAGTAGCTTTGCTGCATGTACTTGTTGCTGAAACGACGCGTGAAGGGTTTCCTCTCGCTCTGCTCGCCGTTGGCGGCGTGAGGTGGGCCGCAGAACGCGAACGAATGTGCCGGCACCCCGTCGGTGCGGGGTCGGTGGCGGTGTGCTGGATTGTACGAGTATAAGCGCGAACGGTAGCCTATGCGGTATCGGTAGGGAGCAGGGGATATAGGTACGACTCTGTTCTACGCACACTTGTAACGTTCATGCGTAAAATAATATATTTCTTTGATTTGTCGGAAACCGTTGTAGCCCGATTGAAATGGCCCGCGAATGGCCGGTTTCGGGAGCTGAGGCATTGATCGACTGGTTCAGCTCGTTAACTTATAGCCGGCCGATGCGATGTTGACGAGCTTTTCAAATATGCATAGAGATCGGGGGTATGGCCTACGAAGTCACGAGTTTTGAACTTTCTCAACGATATATTATTTTTAAATTTACATTCCGCCTAACTAGCTATCGCTATCTAAAGCTGCGTCCACACGTGAACTGAACATTTTCTTCAGTATCAGTTATATGGAACGGTGTTCGGTGAACATTCCGGTGAACCGTAGGAAATCGTAGTGTTCGAGAAAACATGAACTCGTAGAATCCAAAATACGATGGTAAACAGTATCAAGGCCAGGGTTGCATTTGCCGGACCCTGCCGGCCTGCAGAAAAGTACCGACCAAATCATTGAAATAGGGCTTTCTTATATCGCCGATTTCGAATATGGCATTAGATTTTTGATGTGGCCCATCCCCATAACATGGGCAAAACTGAGTCGGATTTAAAAATTGACCAACGTCGCAAATTTTGGCCCCACAATCAAAATTTCATCTAGAAGAGAGTGACGAGAGTAGCCCAGGAATAATACCGATTTGAAAAAGAAAAAAATGTCAGAACGGGGTACATTACTGAAATAACTTGAGAATAATCCCCTTGATACATAGTTAAAAGCCCTCGCTCTCAACCCTTGTGCTTCTCCCAGAGAGGCTGAAAATGTGGCATTTTCATTAGTGCTGCCCGATTAATCGATTTTCACTGAAAGAAATCGAATAAAAAATCGATTTCGACCCAATCCGCAAAATAATTGGTCAATCGATTTTTTAGCAAAAAAATCGTTTTATCTTATCATTGCGCGTTTGAGTGTTCTCTTATTATTGGTGGGGGGGGGGGATGAGAATTGAGAATACACAATTGCAGTCTTCAGACAGTGCTCGAACCTGGAGTAACAGTACTAGGCATGGGTCTAGTTAGGAGTACCAGAGCGCGGTGCGTTACTAGTGCTGAGGTGACTGAAGTCAAAACTAAAAATGAGGAGTTATCTATCGAAAGGGCTCCTGTCAGCAATGTTGATTTTTAGAAAAACCACTTCAAAGTTTTCAAGCTGAAATTACTGCTTTCAGACTGATTTAACTGAAAAATATGTTATTATAAAAAGTTTTCACTGTGATTCCATTAATAGAAATGACTGATTAATTGTTTAGTTCCTTCAGAAACAAACGCGGACGAATTAAGAAAGGACAATGACAGGGGCCCTTTTTAGAGCGATAGAAAAATGAGCGTGGTGGGACGTGTTGTCATTTATCCGTATCTGTTTTCCCATGTTAATATTGGTGAATTTTATGCATTTACTTTTCTACTTTGCTGGTTTCCAAACATTAATACAACTTATGAAACAATAATACAATTCCTAACTCGCTGTATATCTCGTCGTGAAAACGCAGCGCCTGCAAAAAGTCAACCCACAACCATTCCGCCGCCAGCCATCTTCAACAGTCCACAATCGCACAAAGATTCCACACGATAGGGCAACCCCGCCCCTGCAAACCACAACGAACTGAACGAAATTCTCTAGACTGTAAGAGAGATTTCTAAAACTCAGAAAGACCTGGAGAAATCACTCACTGACGCCATGAAGAGAATTGAATACCTGGAAGGGACTATTAACTCCCCCAGCCCACTTGCGAGGAAGAAAAAGAAATGACCGATCACACACTGAAAATCCTGCTATGGAACAGTAAGGACTGTCTCTCCGTAAAGCAGAACTCGAACATTTCCTCTCTGAACAGAAAATCGACATCGCGCTCATCTCCGAAACGCATTTTACGGCTCCATTCAACCTAAAGCGCCTCCAACACTATCAAATTTTCGCCTGCAATCATCCAAGCGGACGCGCCAAAGGTGGCACCGCGGTCCTCGTCAAAAATATACAATGTCACGAACTCCCGAGACTCCAAACGGAATCGATCCAAGCGTCAGTGGTGACAATTCACTTACATGGAGTTGCCACAAATCTCGCTGCGGTATACTGCCCGCCTGGTCGGACATTATATTCGGACTCTTTCCTCAAATTCTTCCAGGCTATGGGCCAGCGTTGGGTCGCGGGTGGCGATTTCAAAGCTAAGCACACCGAATGGGGCTCTCGAACCATCAGCCTTCGCGGCCGTGAACTCCTCAAGGCCGGACGACAAGTAAACTGCTCCTTCCTCTCCGGTAAAGAGCCCATCTATTGGCCAACAGACGTCCAAAAGGTACCCGATCTGCTGGACTTTTTCATAACTAAAAACGTCTCCAGTAACTACGCCGTAACGTCGAGTATTCAAGACCTGAGCTCAGATCACACCCCAGTGCTGCTAACACTGAGCACCAATGTCCTAAAGAAAAGTCACTAATTCGCACCTCACAAACAAGAAAACGAACTGGAACACCTATCGTGCCTCAGTAGCACAAGGGGTCAATCTCAGAGTGCGACTAAAATCCCCGACCGACATCGATCGGGCCAGCGCTGAGCTTACAGAGATAATGCAAAACGCGGCAAAAACAGCCACTCCCAGTAAAGAAACCCCACTAGACAAAGAGCTGCTCAACCGGAAGAGGTCAGATTGCTGGTCAAGCAAAGACGCATAGCTCGGAAAAAATGGCAAAGATCCCGCCCACCCGGAGACAGAACTGCTTTCAACAAGATCAGCAAAGCAGTCTCGGAGCTGATCAAGAAAATAATCGCGAAGTCAGTGAAAGACTATCTGTTAAATCTTTCAGCGTCGAAAGATACCGATAACTCTCTTTGGAGGGCCACGAAACGACTCAAGTAGCCTTCCATTAGTGCCTTACCTCTCCGAACTGAAAACGGAAGCTGGGCACGCAACGACCAAGAAAAAGCCGACCTCTTTGCGCGACAACTCACCGAGGTTTTCTCACCGCACGATATCGACTCGGACGTCATCCCTGATACTACGATACACGTAAATGAACAAATCACGTTCTTCTCTCCCCGCGAAGTAGCTGCGACGATAGACAAATTAAACTCGAAAAAAGCGCCCGGCCTCGACGACGTCACCACATCCATGCTGAAAGAACTCCCCAAGAGAGGCACTGTCCTACTGACCTACATATTTAACGCCGTCTGCGATTAAAGTATGTGCCAAAATGCTGAAAGATGGCAAAAATAATTATGATACTAAAAGCGGACAAGCCATCCGACTTGCCCTCCTCACCGGCCTGTCTCCTTGCTGCCTATCACGTCAAAACTGTTCGAAAAACTCTTTCTAACTCGGCTCACAGAAATCGTCGCAAGTAAAAGACTGCTTTCCGACTGGCAGTTTGGATTCCGTAGCAAGCATGCGGCGGTCGATCAAATACATCGTGTGACCAGGTTCATAAACCAGGCGCTTGAGGAGAAACAATACTGCCCTACCATCTTCCTCGACGTCAGCCAGGCATTTGACCGTGTCTGGCACGATGGCTTAATTCACAAACTGAAATCAGTACGGCCGGGAGCATATTGTGCGGTCATCAAATCCTACCTGACCGACCGAAAATTTTCCTCCTCCCACAACTCAGCCAGATCAGCAACTAGTGACATCCGAGCAGGAGTCCCGCAAGGAAGCATACTCGGCCCAATCCTGTACCTCCTCTACTCCGCCGACATCCCGATTGCCGACGACATTGAGGTAGCCATGTACGCAAATGACACGAGCAGAGCTGTGGAGATACTGCAGTCGGCGACAGATAAAATATCGACCTGGTCCAAAATATGGAAAATTAGGTTAAATGAGTCAAAATCGGTTCGGGTTGACTTCACTCTTCTTCGGTCGTGTAGCTACATACCCACCCGCCTGGAAAAGCGCTTTATCCAGTGGCAGGCTCCGTCAGATACCTAGGTCTTCATCTGGACAGCAAACTGAATTGGCAGGAGCACGTCCGTAAAAAACGTGACCATATTAAAGCTCTCATTCGCAAATACTACTGGCTGCTGGGGTTCCACTTCCAACTAAGTCTGGAAAACAAGAGACTCATCTACCTGACAATCATCAAGCCTGCGTGGTTCTATGGTATAGAGATCTGGGGCACCACGAAACAGGCGAACAGGCGAGTAATCCAGAGAGTACAAAACCGAGCCCTCCGTTGCATCGCCAAGGCACCTTGGTACGTGCCAAACGCTTTACTTCACCACGATCTACGGGTAGACAACGTAGAGACAACGATTTCAAAGACCGCACAAAACCACGCAACGCGCTTACACCGTCATCCGAACGCCGAGGCCATCGAGTTGAATAACTCCATGGACGTGAGCAGATACTCCTAGTCACTTACTCCTTTGTAATAAACAAGCTGTAGTACCCGTCCTTTGGACGGGATCAAACATATGCGATAATATGAAACTTTGAAAACAAAAGAAAGAAAATGAAGCATGAAATTGTTTTTTCATAAATGCGAAAACTCACAAAAAAGAGGCCCATCATCACCTACCTCAACCAATGAACCAACAATGAACGACAAACCTGCCACAAAAAAAAACTAAACAAGAGGAAGCAACAAAAATACTACAAAAACAACTCCAAACCTTGAAATAAATGATCGAGAGCCAAGTACAAACAAATAAAAACATGCTCAACTTCGACGAAATTATCAACCTTCTCGCAACAAGTAATTACAAACAACCATTCATTAACCTTCAATCAGCCACCACCCAACTCCAAACAATATACTCGCAAACCCAGATCTCCCGAATCACAAAACTCTTGAACATTATTAAAAATGACAACTAAGCAAGCAACATCAACTACACTGATCCAATGGAACATGAACGGACAAAAAACAAACCGGAACTACAACTTCTAACCAACAAATACGACCCCAAAATAATCTGTCTACAAGAAACCCACCTTAAACCAATCCATTCCTTCCTTTTCCGCAAATATACTACATACAGGCACGACCACACAGACGGTTTAATAGCATCAGGAGGAGTAGCCACACTAATTCATGAACAAATCGCCGTCCAAGCACAGATCCAAATTCACTCAAGACTCCAGAACGTTACTATAGAATGCCTGATCCCTGGAATACCCACGCAAAATAAAATCCAAATATGCAACATTTATATACCTCCTAACCAAAATATACACTACAACGACCTGTTGGAAATCAAACAACAACTGAAACACCCCTTCTTCATATGCGGAGACCTTAACGCACACAGCCCAACGTGGGGATCAAGAACAACAAACAATCGAGGCAACATAACAGACAAATTCTTATACGACCATCCAGATATCACCCTTCTTAACAACGGCAGCATGACACGACTCAACGTCTACAACGGAACCGAATCAGCTATAGACATCTCACTAGTATCAACCTCAATAGCCCACAGCCTGAGCTGGAAAGCACTCAGTGAAAATACAGACAGTGACCACTATCCAATAATTATGGATAGCACCATCCAACCTATCCCACTAACAACCAGACCAAAAAAATGGATTCTCAGTAAAGCCAACTGGAATCAGTACCGAACAATCTGTGAAAAAAGTGCGCTATTACTAACCAACGATGTTGACGCCAACTTGTCCAACTCCAACCAAATCCTAGAACAGACTGCCAGTTCTAGTATTCCTAAATCATCCGTAATAATAAAAAGAAGACATGTACCATGGTGGAACCAAACCATCCAAAAACTCATACAAAACCGCAACAGGGCCCTCGCCAAATTTAGAACGACCAGACTAAACTCCGATCTCAATCAATTCCGGATTATTCTAGCCCAATGCCGCACACTAATTAGAAAAAGCAAGAGAGACTCATGGAAAAAATTCGTCAACGATATCAACCCAACAACTACACACGGACGGATGTGGGACAAAATACGAGTACTAAACCAATCAAAAATGTACTCTAGTGTAACGAACCTGTTTAACAACAATAAAATAATCTCAGACCCCCTGGAAATCGCAGAAATCTTCGCAGAACACTTTGCCAGCACCTCGTCAGACCAAATCTACACAACTGAATTCTTGAAAATAAAAGAAATCGAAGAAAACAAACATATAGACATCTCAAGCAACAATAAGGAAACCTACAACCAACCAATTACATCCTCAGAACTGCACGACGTCCTCAAGAAATATAAAAAAAACACCGCCCCCGGACCAGACATGATCCCCTCAAACTGATAAAAGAAGCTCCACAAAAAATTAAAAAGCTCCTCCTCCAAATATTCAACCAGATCTGGAGCGAAAACCGATTTCCCTCCCTCTGGAGAAAGGCTACGGTAATCCCAATTCCAAAACCAAACAAAGACCGCCAGAACAAAAACAACTACCGCCCTATAGCCCTAACGTGCGTCACGTGCAAAATTATGGAAAAAATTGTTGCGGCCAGACTAACCGAGTACCTAAAAGAACACAAAATTATATCCGACGCGCAAGCTGGCTTCCGAAGCAACCGATGTACACTAGACCACCTTGCGAACCTCGAAGACGAAATACAAAAAGCATTCAAAAACCGACAATCCCTGTACTCCGTATTCTTCGACTTGGAAAAGGCCTACGACTCAGCATGGAGATACGGCATCATAAAAAAATTACGAAACACCGGCATGAAAGGAAGGATAACGCAGTTCATAAACAACTTCTTAAACGATAGAAAAATCCAAACCAGAATAGGAAACTCCTTCTCACAAGAACACGAACTGAAGAACGAGACGCCCCAAGGAAATGTCATCAGTGTTCACTGCTTTCTGATCCTCATCAACGATATAATCCAGTGCATACCTCAGCCAATAACATGCCGACTGTTCGCCGACGACCTTAACATAGCCGTCCGCTCGTCAGAACCTTCAATGGCTCAAAACATCCTCCAAATATGCTTGGACAACCTGAACTACTGGAGCCAAAACAACGGCCTGAAATTCTCATCCTCAAAAACAACCTACATGATTTTCTCCCGTAAACACAAAACAGCTCCCATCCAAATCTCGCTCAATAACACCCCTCTCAAACATACCAATACTTACAAATTCCTAGGACTAACATTTGACTCCAAACTAAACTGGCTACCACACATAAAAAACCTAAAACATAACTGCATAAAGACACTCAATCTACTCAAAATGATCAAAAACAACAACTTCGGACCTAACACAATCACACTACTCCAACTTTACTGAATACTCATCCGCTCTAAACTCGACTATGGAGCCATCATATACTACAGAACAGCACCAAAAGCAAATGCTCAACTACTGCAAACAGTACAAACCATAGGACTACGCACTGCCATCGGAGCGTTCGTAACTACCCCTACAGTAAGCCTACAAAGTCTAAGCAGTGAACCACCAATTGAAACCAGAACTAAAATACTAACAAACAATTACTGCTCTACGATAATCGCAAACAGAGAACATCCGTCACAAAACTTACTGATTAAACAACTTACCTCACAAGAACGCAACCAAAACAACAACGTATACCGTAGATACAAAACCGACCTACTCGAAACTGATACCAACCTACAATTTGTAGCAACAATTACAACGCAAAACCAAAAAACCCGCACTCAACAAATAAATAATAAGTACATAAAACAATGGAATCACGAATGAACCGTACAACAGAACAACAAATTGCGCAAAATCAAAAACCACGTATACCCCTGGAAAACAATACAACAAAATCAACGCAAACTAGAAACTACTATTAACCAATTGCGACTAGGACATACAACCTTGACCCACTCACACCTCCTGAAAAAAGAACCACCACCGAAATGTCTAACTTGCAACGAACAATTAACAGTAAGACATATACTACTTGATTGCAGAAAATATACAAAAATACGAACGAACTTACAACTACCAAACAACCTCCAAATGATACTAACTGACAATCAGACTGCCCTTAACCTCGTCCACAAATTCATAACCCAAACCGGAGTCAACTTCAGCGTGTCTCCGTAACCAGAATATGTTATACCTATTTACTACACATAAGTTAAATTTAAGATTATAATCCTTCTAGGATATTAAAAAAAGCTTTAATAAATAAAAAAAAAAAAGCTTTGTAATCTTTCCCATTCTTCTCTATCTCCAAAATGAGAAATTATCGAATTATCCTGAACATTTCACGTCCTCCATTGAAGTACTGAGGGTTATTTTGCCCAAACAATTTGCACAGTCCTAGAGTCCCAGTCAGAGACTTTCAAAAACATTGAAGATAACGGCTTTGATAACAGTTTGTATGTTTGTGCCACAGGTAGCGCTGTAATATGTTCTCCTTATCATTGTTTAACGAACGCACTAAAGATACGACGCTAGCGCTTCTACAATTTGCACAGTCCCAGTCAGATGAAGTAAAAAAGTATTATTTGTAAAGTAAAAGTTCAATAGTAAAAAAATGCAACATGAAACTCCTACATCTGTTTAATCTCTTCAATAAATAAAAAAATGAAGCAAAAATGTATTTGTAATATATAACAGATCGATACTAAAAAAACGCAAAACATGAACTGTGTTTTGAACTTGGTATATCTGTCTCCCAATCGGATTTACCCGAGGAATAGTTACCCATTTGCAACCCTCAGTTGGACGCTGTTAAGCGTAAGAGAACCAACCGACATTTGTAAGCAAAATGAGTTATTAGTATTGTTGGAAAGAGCATAAAAAGTATAATTTTTCAAAATTAGGCCCCCGATTCAAAAATATTACATACTGCCATATGAGACATTTTTTAAAAGATTTCATTCAGTAATATCTGAGAACACCGATGAGGAAAAATTGAGACTTGTCTTTATATATTAGATTAATCTCTTCAATAAATGAGAAATGAAGCAAAAAGGTATTTGTAAAATGAAAATTCGACAGTAAAAAAACGACACATGGCCCAAGTCTTGAACTCATAAAGCCCTAAAGATGTTTTGAATCAAAAAATAAATAAATAAATAGAATCGGTTTTCTTTCTAGTGGTTCTCGATGATCACCCGTAACTTAAATTACCCTATGACTATTGTTATTGTGTTCGTTATCTATACCAAAGGCCAAATCAAACACGTGATGTATTCTTGCTGCTTCGATGAGTCATGCGAGAAAAGGAAAGGCCAGAGGAGACTTATGTCGGTCGGCAGTATTACAAATGATGATGAAAAGGAATGTACTCGTAATAAAGATTTCTTACTATTCGTATGTTCGTGCTTTCTCGTGGAAATTTGTTTTCGGTTTTTTGCTCGCAATAGTATAAACATTTTCAGTAATACCTGAGAACCCCGATGAGGAAAATTCGAGACTTGTCTTTATATATTAGATTAATCTCTTTAATAAATAAAAAATGAAGCAAAAAAGTATTTGTAAAATGAAAAGTCGATAATAAAAAAACGACACATGGCCAAAGTCTTGAACTCATGAAGCCCTAAAAAAGGATTTGTAAAGTAAAAGTTCGATAATAAAAAAACGCAACATGGCCTGATCAACCGCAGTATGTACACTGAGACGCTTTTAGATGAAAGAAACCCTGATCGTTCTATATTCACGATGTGTTATATAAAATACTTCCTACTGGTCACACTGATCACTCTAACACGCGTTTACAATGACGGGGTAAGCGCGCGGAACACTCACACATAGACACACATGCAAGTCAACTTAAAAGCTTAATTACAACTTTTATGTTTCAGTTATTGAAAATCTGATACCAACAGGTTCTTCGTCGATTCAATATTTATATTTTGTGCAAATTTCACCCCGTAATATTCAGCACAGGCTGAGAACATTGACGACATGAAAACGCAACTTGTCTTTATAATATAGAAGATATAGGTGTATGCCATTCGGCAGTTCTTGTAATTCAAACTCAAGTAAAAAAAATAATAAATAAAAAAAAACTCATAAAAATTCAACATTTTTAGTCCCTCTGGGGGCAGCACAACGGTCGAGGGCTCTCAACTAAGTATTAAGGATATCATTCTCAAGATATTCTAGCAATGAAATCTTTTCTGACATTCTTTTCTTTTTCACATTATGTTTAGAATGTAATTTTCCTGGGCTAGAGGGTAAATTTGATTTGGCGAATACAACTAGTAAGTCAGGAAACCCGCAAACGAGGCGTTGACCTGTGGATTTCAGTGATACGGGGTGTTTTACCCTATTTTGTCCCAAAGTTAGATCTCCACGGGGCAATAATGAATTTTTGAGAAACACAAAAATCACAAAATCAAAAACGATGAACACCAAAAATTCACAAACATAAAAAAAAATGACCAATGTTACTCGAGGGCACAAAACTAGACAAATCAAACCAAAAAATAAAATAAAATAAAGATCACTCAGACGAAATAACATTATAACCAGTTATTAGCGCCAGAAGTTATTAACCCACTACGGACTACGCTATTGATTGTCTAGCTGAATGACGTATTTACGGGGAATTGAGTAGGCAATTTCATATGCATACAAACAGTGATGAACAAAACCATATCATATAGTAGGAGCCGCTTAATATACGATTACTTTCGGCTGAGTCATACACGATGACAACCGGAAATCGCAACAACCAGCGAGAAAATGTTTGTAGATTTTTTTTTTGGAGGGGGGAAGGAGGGGAGGAGAATTCGAAAAAATAGTGATTTACTTTTACATGAGAAATCTAGTACATTTATACGGAGGAAAGTGATCTATCGAGTATTTTTTTACTTTAAATTTGAGCAAGTTTACTCTGCTTCACTGGGAGAGCCATCGTTAAAATAGATGGTGTAAATTCTTAATCGTACGAAAATGTTCTTTTCCTATGTCGTTCTCCTCAACAGCGTTTCTCAGAACTCGTACTGCCTCGAGAACCTCTCTTCTTGTGATTGGAATTCCTTCTTCACGCTTTTTTTCATCACCATTTGAATCGTCACATTTTTACGCCTTTCCATAATTGATTCAGCGATTTCTGAGTCATCTATTGTATGAAAAGTTGGTAACTGCGCGTCATTATTGATCTATCAGAGAAAATTTCCTGTATTCGTACCTACTGAGTCGACAAATTCAACAGTTGGTGAATCGAACGAGGGATCAGCATCAGTTTCCGGAACCATGCCAGACTTTTCTGAACGGAATAAACGGCGTTCGTGATCGTAATATTGGGAGAAAAATGCACGTTCATTTATGTATTTATTTATTTACAGCACTTAACATAAAGTGGCTAAATTTAAAATTAAACGTAGCATATTGGTACTAAGATTTCGATAAGTCACCCACTTGTTCGCCCACCGGGGGCCACGTGCCTCCGTCACCCTTTTCCATCTTCACCTGTCCTACGCCACGCTGGCCCAATTTGGTCCGACTGCTCGAGTTATCTCATCAATCCATTTTATCGACTGCCTTCCTTTCCTTCTTTTGAGCTCTCTAGGTATACAGCTGGTAGCCCCCGCGTTCCATTTGTTGTTGTTTCCCCAACACATATGCCGAGCATATTTAAATTTGAACTTTTTGATAGTGTAGTTTACATCTGTTGGACTCGTCTTTTTTACTAAGTTTACCTTGCTCACCTTGTCTTTCAGTTTTATTTTCAGGATACTTCTCATCATAGCAAATTGAGTAACTTCCAGTTTTTTCCCATCCATTTTCATTGTGAGTGTCCAGCCTTGGGCTACATATGTTAAAACGAATACGACGCTGTTTAGGACCTTCATTTTTGTTCGTATGCTTAATTTGCTTCTAAATATTTGTTCATTTGCCCAGTAAGCCCTCCAAGCATTTGGAACCCTCGCCGAAATTTCCTTTTCCAGTTTATTTTTATTGAAACCCATCAGTCGCTCCAAATATTTGTACTCCTCGACTCTCCCAATCTTGTATTTCCCAGCACTCACTTTCTCCCCCCTTGGCTTCTGCCCCTTTTGACATAATTTTCGCTTTAAAGGAATTCATCCTCAAACCCACTTTCTCGCACTCCGTTATTAGCTCGCTGAGCATGTTTACCACCTCCTCTTGGTTTTTCCCAAATAAAATTATGTCATCCGCAAATCTTAAGTTTGTGATCATTTGTCCGTTCATTCTAATGCCTTTTCCTTCCCAGTCCAAGTCCATTTCCTCCAGAACGCTATTAAAAATATTAGGTGACAGGGAGTCACCCTGCCTCACTCCGCGTTCGACCGGAAATTCCTCCCCTTTTTTAATTCGAAACCACTTTTGCTGTTGCTTTATCGTATAAATTTGTTGTAATATTCACGAACTTTTCTGGAATACCCTGTTTCGCTAGAGCTTTGAACATGATCATGGAAAATGGAATCGAAGACTTTTTGAAAGTCGACAAATATGCAGTGCAGCTCAATTCCATAGTCCTTCACTTTTTCGAGAATTTGGCTTAGCGTTAGTATATGATCTATTATTGAGTAGTTTCTTCGGAATCCTGCAAGGTCAACTGGTTGGTCAAGGTCCAGTAATTCGTATATTCTATTTTTGATGAGTTTAGCAAACAGCTTCCCAATATTTGATGCTAAGCTAACCGAGCGATATAGTTGTTAATATCCTCTCGGCTGCCTTTTTTGTGCAAAAGAACAATTTCTACATTTGCCTACTACGAAGGTAACACTCAACTCTCTAATTTTATTTAAGAGGATTGACTCCGATAGCGTTTTAGTTGTTTCGTTGCTAAACCCGTCCGGACCAGCTGCCTTTTTTGCTTGTAGTGCTTTGATAGAGTTTTCTATTTTACTGTTGAGAACAATAGGTACCTCCTCTTTATTTATAATTTTTTCCGTTTCCATTATTGCGACTTCCATATATTTCTTACGGCTGCCTTCCCTCCCATCCTTTTATAGGTCTCCGTAGAAATTGGTCGCCTCAGCTACAATTTCATCTCTATCGTATGCAACTCCTTTCGTTCTGATTTTTGTCATCAAATAGCGTCCTTTGCTTGTTGCCTTCTTTACTAATTTAGTCGAGCCACTACTCTCTATTATGTCTTCTACCTTTTCAAAATCGTATTTACGTATATCCTGGCGGATACACATTTTTATTAGTTTAATTCCGAAAGTTCTATCGAGTGTTTATGTCCCCTTCCTCTTCTGATCTTTTCTCTTTTCTCTATCAGTTCTTTTGTCTCCCTGTTTAATTTGCCATTCGTGTTAGCCTTATTTTCTTGGTTTGCAATAAATACTTTCGACTAGCCTAATTGCCTCATCTAACGTGTAGCAAAGCTCCTATACGTATCGTCCTGGTCGTGACTCCAAAACGTTGTGGTTTTTAGCGTTTTCCTCAAAAGCTCGTTCGCTTCTCTTCTTACATGGACAGGAATGATCATCTGTTTTGCTTCCTGTAATCCCTGTATGTGGGTCTTGTTGGAAGCCTTATTTTACATCTACTCACCCTATGATCCGAAGAGAATGTGCATGATGGGAGTATTTCGTTATCCGTTACTATTTTGGAGTCATTAATAAGTAGGTGGTCAATCTCGTTTTCTGTTCGCCCATCCGGCGATCGCCATGTCCGCTTATTATTACGTTTTTTCTTAAAAAGAGTATTTGCCATTTTCACGTTTGCAGCCTTTGTCCGTCCAATTAATCTTTTCCCTTTAGCGTATTGCCCCAGACTTTTCGACCCTATTACGTCACCACCCAATTTGGCATTGAAGTCGCCCATTATTATTGTATAGTAGAGCATTTTTCATTAATGTATGTTTCTTCCACTAAATTGTAAAATGCCTCCGTTTCTCTCTCCTCCGCCCCCAACGTTGGGGCTTATACCTGAATAATTGTTAGAACTAAGCCTTTTTCCACTCCGGACCTTTAGAACGGCTATTCGCTCCGAAATTTCTTTTATTTCTTAGATTTTGTTCGCCAGATTTTTCGTTACCATAAAGCCCGCTCCCCTGAACCCCACCGTTTTTCCGTAATAGTATCCAGGTATTACCGTTATTTCTCACGCTCAGCCCCTCCCGTTTCTTCCTGACCTCCGAGACACCGATAATATCCCATGTTATCTTTGAAAGCGCATTTTCTAGGTCGAGCAGTCTTCCCTCGTTGGCCAGCCCTTGGCAATTAAAATACAATATATGTACAGTTCCATATGGGGTCTTTTGGGTCTTGGTTCTTTGGATTTTATGGGTGCATTTTCTGAAGCCCTGACTACTGGGTTGCCAGGGAGATGGGGTTCTTTTGATCGGAGCGTCTCTGTCGGGTAATAGCCTGCGTTAGTATCTGTGTTTGGACGATTAGGTTTGGATAAATTTCGGTGCAAATTTTTAATAGCGTCTGCCTTACATTTTTCTGGTTGCTACCTCCCTTTTTGTTTTGGAATCAGGTGGTCGATTGTGTGACGGTAAATTGTGGACTACATGCCCCACGGTGTCTACACTCTGGTTTGGGGCCGGCGAAAAATGCACACTAAAGACTTACTTTTCATTCCGTTCCTATCTATTTTGATCGTAATGAGCGGCTGATCTTTATTAACCACTAAACATAAAATAACGGCACCTACTGTACCGGACGTAAAAAAATATGATTTTTTTTTTCCTAAACGCGAAATCGGATCGAAGCGGGGTAAACAGAAACCTCAAGTTAGAGAGTTTAGTTTTTGTTTCACGAAAAAATTTTCTCTTCTCGAAAAGGGAGACTCGAATACACCAAAAACGTTAAAACCTTAAATGGAAAGGTACCGAATAAAATATCGAAATAGAATTTCCTTGAATCACAGATTTCGAACATCACATCCGATTTTCGATCCGGCTCTGACTTGGATACAAAATCTAAATTTTGGACCCGAAATGAGCAAAGTGAAATCGACTTGAAAATTGTACAAACAGCGTATAATGAAACAGGCGGTATTTGGGTCGCTGATTCCAATGACTGCATCAGATTTTCGATACGCCCCAAATTCAAGCCCGAGAATCGCAATTTTGGACCAAAAAAACGGTCCAAATTGAATTGGCTTAAGGAATTGAACATGCTTCGGAGTAGAGTTTGATTTCGAATAGTACATCAGCAGAGGCGAAACTTGATTTTCAATTTAGGGGGGGGGGGTGGAGAAGGAGAATTTGCCGACAAATATTTTTTGAAAACTAAAAATTCACAGACAAAACATAAAAATTTGAAAATTTGCCGATTTTTCAATCAAAATATTTCTTAACTGAAAAATAAATAAAACAGAAGCTAAATACAGACCTGGGGACTAATTTTTGAGAACGTCCTTGTACTCACAAAAAAGTCTGCCTTTTTTCTAGCCTTTATTTTTCTTCCTTCCTTCGTTCCTCTTTGTACCTTATTTTTGAAGCGCCTTTTTATAGTGAGCCGCTTGAGACATTCTCCTTCCTCGGCCCTTTGTGCAAACATACACCATCCGAGAGGTTTCTTGGATTCATTTAATATTATGATAATAAGACTCTTTTGACCCATCAAGACCTCCTCCTCCAACTTACGAGTATGTAGAACTTTTAGGACTCTTTCAGACTTCTCTGAGACTTCAAGAATCTTCCGAATTTGTTCAAGACATTTTCAGGCTTCATTAAAACATAATACCTTAGAAAATGAAAAATTCAAATGAATTGTTTCAAAATTTACCTACTGTCAAATTATTGGGTCTTCCCCCCCCCCTCAATAGTTTCGTCCCTGCAAATGCAGATTGGAACCTTATCCTCCAAGCACTCACATTTGCGCACATGAGCATACCCATGTCTGGGGGGGGGGTAAGCTGGAAGAATATTAGGAATACTTGAGAGGAACAACAACTCCATTTACACAATAAGGTAATTGTTATATTACTATTGGTGATTTTTTGCTGAATTTCCTCTAATTCGTTTCCTAAATTGGTCCCAATGAAATCAATTTTAAAAAAAAACCTACAAAATTTCAGGTTGATCGGATTTAGGGGAATCCGGCGCCACAAGCTCCCTTTCGTTCTTATGGGAAAAACACATGCGGAATTTTGACTTTAGTTCCAGACCAAATTTCCCTCCCATATTCACCAGGACCAAAACACGGAAATTAAATAATAGAACATTTGCTATCGGATTCAGCTTGTGACTTTGGAAAATAAGTCTTTCGCTTTCAAATTTTAGACAGCCCCGTAGCCATGGGGAGCAAGCTGGGGCTGAGCCCCCACTAAAGGTATCTTGAGCCCCCATTAGGCAGAGATACCACCATTTAAAAAATCATCATTACGCCAGGCCCCTAGCCAGAGTGGTCCTAGGGGGTACTAAAAATCCCTTAACGTTTGCCGGAGCCACCCCTGGCAAAATTTCGTGAATAAAAATAACGAATTCTTACTATTTTTCTCGCTAGTTTTGTTCAAAACTTTTCGTTTTACTACATTTTAATGTTTATAAACTTGTCAACACTGATTTTGCTTTGAAAGATAGACGAATCGTATGTTTGTCGTTCTTTATATGCGACGTGTCATAAGAAAAGGGACCGAGCGTCCATCCAGCAGACACACCGGCCTTTTTCTTGGGTCACATAATATTCACAAGCACAGTGGTAGGCTCGCGATCCAGTTCACATTGAATATCGATGGCTAAATGCCTGAATGGCTGTTTGAGAACTGATAACTTAATAAGTCCAAAGAAATAGAGTCTTTTTTTTTCTTTTTTTTTTTTTTTTACTTCCAAAAGTTCGAAAATTCGATCGTTCCAAGGGTTAATTTTTTTCACGCTATCTACTCAATTTTTTTTAATGGATTGTCAGTAAGTTGAATCACGAGTTTTGATTATACATTTTGGGACCAAATTCAATCAGTGGCGTAGCCAGGAGGTTCCGGGGGATGGGGGAGGGGCAAAGTAAGATTTCCAATGAAGACAGAGTCGAGAATTGAAGTATTTTTTAAAAGTCGCCGATATTAGAGGACTATTGTTCGAAAATGAAGGTAAAATTACTACTTGAGCAAAAATTTTTCGAAAAAACGTGTTTTAAAGCGAAAAATTGCTTATTTCTGCATAATATCTTACCTTTAATTTCAGGTGCCTTGAGAGCATTCGCCCCCTTTGCCCCCTTGGTTGGCTATATCACTGCCTCGTAGAGGAAGGCACCTACTCCCAAAAGTCAAAATTGGTACAAACGAATATAGCTATAATAGACTTGAAATTGCTCAGGCAGCAACAAAGTATTACCGTGAGTTATACACCAAACCAGACGAAGACCCGAATGAGGTAGAAACTTGGCAAAATTACGTGACAAATAGAGACTGCTTTTTACCAATACTCACCCATGAGGTATTAGCTATACTAAAGAAGTTGAAATCAAATAAGGCGCCAGGGCCAGACGAAATTCTCAATGAGCACTTGAAAAATGCAGCGGAGTCACTAGCAGCACCAATGGCGGTACTGTTTAACAAAATAATGACAGCAAAAGCTATTCCAAAACAATGGTGTGAATCGGAAATTATCTTACTATTTAAAAAAGGCGATCGCTGCGAAATTAGCAATTACCGGCCTATAAGCTTATCCTCGAATATGGGCAAAATTTTCATGAAAGTAATTAAGAATCGAATATACGATACCTTGGATAGAAGCCAACCACCTGAGCAAGCGGGATTTCGTAAAAAATTTTCAACAGTTGATCATATACAAACACTAACACAAATAATCGAAAAAACCAAAGAATATAGGATAGATGTTGTTTTGGCATTCATCGATTTTAATAAGGCCTTTGATTCCATTTATCATCGTAGCGCCTGGAAGGCTCTAGCATCGCAAGGAGTTCCCGAAAATATTATAACCATACTAGAAAACTTATACCAAAACTCGGTAGCGCATATTTCACTGGACAAAAAAGGGGATAAATTCAAGGTGGGTAGGGGAGTCAAACAGGGAGATCCAGTGTCACCAAATATCTTCAACGCCGTACTGGAGGACGTTTTCAGAAGATTGGAGTGGGATAACTATGGGCTGAAGATAGATGGGGTGCAGATTAATAATCTCAGATTTGCCGATGACATCGTACTAATAGGTAAAAACAGTGAAGAGATAAATATAATGGTAGAAGATTTGGTACAACAAGGGGCTAAAGTAGGATTGTCGATTAACCTGGGGAAATCCAAAATTATGACGAAAGATGGAAAAAAGGACAAGTACCTTCGATCCAGCGCAGCAAAACTCGAGATGGTCGACGAATACAAGTACTTAGGACAAACTGTATCTTTCAAAAACAGAAGTGATAAGGAAATAGAAATTCGTATAAATAATTCATGGAAAGCATTTTGGGCACAAAAACATATTTTTAAAAGCAACATGAAAATTAAAACAAAAGCAAAAATCTTAAGTACTTGTGTACTCCCAGTGGCGACATATGGAGCCCAAACGTGGCCAATAGCTAGAAGACATTTAAAGAAGTTAAAAGTTATGCAAAATTCAATGTTTAGGAGCATCTTAAAAATCAAACTAAAGGACAAAATTAAGCTTCTGGACATCAAAGGAAAAATTAATGTAAAGGATATTGGCTACATAATCAGAAAACTAAAATGGAAATATGCGGGGCACTTGATGAGGGAAAAGAACTTCAAATGGCACAAGACTGTAACCGATTGGACCCCATATGGCCACAAACGTGCAAGGGGGCGGCCGAAGTTACGCTGGAGAGACGACTTTAAGGAGCTGGGGAGAAAATGGATAAGATTGGCGAGAGATCGCGATATATGGAGAGAGATGGTGGAAACCTATGCCCTCAAATGGGCGGGGTAGCTGGCACAGCCCACCTACCCAAGGTTACATTATTATTATTATTATTATTATTATTATTATTATTATTGTTCGAAAATGAAGGTAAAATTACTACTTGAGCAAAAATTTTTCGAAAAAACGTGTTTTAAAGCGAAAAATTGCTTATTTCTGCATAATATCTTACCTTTAATTTCAGGTGCCTTGAGAGCATTCGCCCCCTTTGCCCCCTTGGTAGGCTATATCACTGCCTCGTAGAATTTGCACATTATATACTATGTGTATCCTCAAGCCCCCTCCTGATAAACAGTCAGCACCACCTACCCCAGATCAAAATTCAACGTTTGCTACCGACTTTTAGATTTTAGAAATGCCTTCCACATCTCAGCTTTGTTTCAACCTTTCAGATAACGTTCGATACTCAGCTTGGAACCTTCGGCTTTTGACTGACTAGTCTCTGACAGGAGTCCCGAGTACTCCATTTCCAGAAAAGATATTTGACTTACAGTTTGGAGAGGTGAAGAAGAAAAATTTGCCGACAACTATTTTTTAAATACTAAAAATTTGCCAGCAAAATCTTTTACAAATTTGCCGATTTTTTAATTGAAAAAAAAATAATAATAATAATAATAAACAAACATTCATAAAAAATGAAAAATTCAAATGAACTGTTTCAAAATTTGCCGACTGCCAAATTATTGGGAGGTGTTTCAACCCTCCACATCCCCTATAGTTTCGCCCCTATACATCATTTTTAAAAAATTTATTTATTAAAGATTTTTAATATCCTAGAAGGATTATAATCTTAAATTTATGTATGGTAAATAGGTATACTTTATATACATATGCTGGTTACGAAGACACGCTGAAGTTAACTCGAGTTTGGGTTATGAATTTGTGGACGAGGTTAAGGGCAGTCTGATTGTCAGTATCATTTGGAGGTTGTAATCCGGCCCTGATTTGGGCCTAGTCTTTTCGGGATCTTCCACATTTCCTCTTTCGGTACGTCCCTGCTTTTCAAAGCAGTGTGCTTCTGTCTGCCTCCGGCATCACATCTCGATTCAACATTTATTTTCCCTGATAGCGTTGATTTGTGACCCGCCAGACCAGCATACGGTACCCAGTGCGCACTCAAATCGTACGTACAAAATTATTAACCCCTAGAAACGCGTTAATTATTCGTGTACAGCGACTTCATTAAAACGAACTCCAACTGTAACCATGATTAACGGTCTTGAATTCGATTTCCGAGGAGGCGGCCTTTACATGTAAGGACCCGAGCACCGGCCAGGCGGCTGGCAAAAAAAAAGAAATCGAAAGAAAGCAAGACAGAAAAAACCATTTAAGTCGCTTTCAATTGTTACACGGCGTTTTTCTATGCAAAACGGACGATAGTAATGCAATAATAGCGTAATTACATGTGTGGACCTGGCCGGGTAAAGTGTTGTAAGCGTGATAATTACACCAGGATTAAAAGCCGAAGCCGCGGCTTTCGGTGCACAGGTTTTAACACGCCCCTTTGAAGTCGCCCACAATTGAGTGCCATTAAGCACGCGAAAATCTGGCACGACTTTTACGTTTGTTATACGCCGCGCTGCGGGCACATGCAACGCACGCAACGTCGCGCGGTATCGCGTTCCGTCGTCCTCGGTGTTGGCGGAATTACTTCGTAAAGGCCGCTTCGGCTCCTCGGCTCCTGGACGCGGGTTCATAAATAGGTTCGTCATCTTCGCACATAACTCTCCACACTTCGTCTCTTCATCCTGCGCTCCAGTTGATGCACCCCCCCCCTCCCCGAACATACACATACACAGTCATATATCCATTACATGTGTGCCCGAGTAGACTGCCGACTTTTTTATTAGCTCTTTATGAACTTCGTTTTTGTAACGTATGTTGTACTCGAGCGACGATAAAGGACTTTTCTTTTTTTTAAATATTTATTTTCTCCGGCTTTCTTTTCCGGGTTTTCAATCTGCGTAAAAAGCGTTTGTACGTGACTCTGAGAAGCCACTCTCGACACAGTATAGAGCCAAACTAGAGGATATTTTCGCGAACAATGAGTGCGGCCAGATTCGATTGTCGGCTTCGTTGTCTCTTTTTTTTTTCTCCTCTTTTTTTTCTTTTTTTTTGTGTTGCTTAGCGGCGAGGTAATTAAAAATATACAAACAGTGTCGCGTCCGGAGCAGTGAAAATTGTGAAAAATCGAAGCGAGCGGCAGCACGGCAACAGCCTTGAATTAGGGCCGAAATGCTAAGGGTGTGCCGCCCTAGGTGGTCCTTATTTATTCGCGGTGAGAAAAATATTTCGCGTTTTCGATCGCCCCCCTCCCCACCTCTCAACTCAAATTGGTTGAAAATGTTGGGAAAAAAGTTCTGCGAAATTTGAGCAAAATCGGAAAAGGTGAACCAAGTTCTTATGGGAAGTAGCAATGGTTTCTGGAATTTGAGCTTCAGTTCATGCATACAGGGAGGCAGGCCAGTAGAGTCATCACTGCACTCGCTTGTTACGGCAATTGAGAAAGGAGTGACTGGCGGAAATTATACTCCGGCAACATTGATGGATATACAGGAAGCGTTTGACGCGACCTCTCAGGAATCAATAGAAACAGCTCCGAGGGGAAGAGAAGTAAAGGAAATAAGCTTAATAAGCTTGATAGTATCTATGCTAAAAGGCAGACAGATCCGGATAACCTTCCAAAAAAACATTTTATTGCTCATTTTAACGAGTGTCAAAGGGTCTAGTAATAATCTGAAAGAGCAGAGGGGGAGGGGAATCTTAAACAACTTCCAAAAAGTTTTTTATGAAAGACTCTTACCGAGTAAGATGAGTTAGAAAGAATTTTAAGAAAATAAGGGATAAATTCCCCCCTTCATCCGATCCGGGAAATGATTGAAAATTATTAATTTTTACGACTCAAATTGTTGGGAAAAAAATTTACTGGCTCCTCTTGCAACTACGGTCTTACTTATGAGTTCTTTTTTATACTTATGAAATTATAAAAGATATCCCCAGGCCCCTTCAAGACTTTCCTGTTTACGCTACTTCCGAAAGCCACTAGCCACGATGTTTTTCAGGTTTGAAGTCGAAGTACCTATTAGCAGTCCTAAATTGCGTATTATTTCACTTCATGTGGACTCCCAACCATCCACAAAGGACATAAAAATGAAATTACAAAAAAATTTATTCTCCTGCATCGAAATTCTCATGTGGAAAACGAAACTTGTTTTCTCAGAAATGTCCAGCCTCTAAAATTTCATCGACTAGTATTACTTTCGGGAAGAAAATTAAAAATTGCAGAAAATGTTAAAAATAGGCTGACTCATCCTTAGTTTTCTTCATCAATTAGCATTTGACATAGTTGAGTGAAACCATACAAAATTCCAGCTGTTCAGGTCATCATGTCTTGCTGTTCAGAACTCTGTTCAATTAATATGAAATAATAAAGTCTTTCGAGTATTTAATATTTACCACTTATTATTCTAATACGAGAGCAACAATGAAGAACTCGTGATTTTTATTTAAAATGCGAAACTAAGATATATTTCAAATCAGTGAGTAGTCAGGTCAGTCAGGTCAGTCAGGTCAGTCAGGTCAGTCAGGTCAGTCAGGTCAGTCAGGTCAGTCAGGTCAGTAGTCAGGTCGATCGGTTAATCAGTCAGTCAACTACCCGAAAATACGCGTCTCCTACAGAGACACGTAGTGTAACATCTTATATGCTTTTGTACACTAATAAAATGCCTTCGTGTAGGGGGGGGGGGGGGTGGAGATTTCTATCAACAGTACGGCTACAGATTGTAAATGTCAACCACTGAATTCGTATCGGGGGAGCGTGTCGAGGGAGTGTTAGGTTTCCGCTTAAGTATACCAGTAGTAAAATCATATAAAGTTCTAAAATAAATGAAGACCTGACATAGAAAGTAGTGTAAGTGCCACAAAAATGGAAACCAATGTTTCGATTGAAACCAGCCCTCCGAACTAACGCCGATGCATAGAAAGTAGTCTAAGTCATGACAAAAAATTTCCGAACTTACAGCATTGTCCGAAAGATAGCGTTACTGTATGTACTCTCCTTATGGCACAAGAAACTAGTCTAACTCTCAATTCCCAATAATATTGTGGACTATTTCTCTTATCAGCAGTAGTAATGAATAATATTCATAAAAAACATAAAGGTTTTTCCAATGTTTTATTATGATTAAATTTTGGTCAAAAATATGAACGTTTTCGATTTTTTATTTTCTAACAGTAAGTCTTTGTCTCCTCTGTTGAATAGGCTACCTCAGAACAATCTACCTAATGCGAGTCAAAAATAATCAGAATAAGTGCTCTCCTGGAAAATTTGAAAAAATGTATTTAGACTACTTCCAATGTCAGGTCTTCAAATTTCCATAGAAATGTCAACGCAGACTGTAAACGTCAACCACTGAATTCGTATCGGGGGAGCGTTAGGTTTTTCGCTCACGTATACCCAGTAGTAAAAGCACGTATAATGTTAAAATAAATTTCCATGGAAATGTCAACCACTGAATTCGTGTCGGGGGAGCGTTAGGTTTTTCTTTATGTTTTTCGTTAGATTTTTCGTTACGGTTTTGCTCAAGTACACCCAATAGTAAAGGCATATAAAATGCTAAAAATCCATGCAACGGTCATCAGAGGCTGCCCGCAGGGGAGAGTACTCTCCCTATTGTGAAGCCTAGTAGTGGACAGTTTGCTGGATGATTTAAATGGTCAAACAATATATACACACAAGGCTATGCTGACAATTTGGATGTGATGGTAACTGGAAAATTTCCAAGGACCATCGCGGAGCTAATTCAGTGGGAACTCCGATCAAATGGCACTAGGAAAGGGCGTTACTATCCTCCAAGCAGAGGTACGGTGGCCACTGATAGAAGCCAGCTGAAAGGTCTTGATAATAAGCAGATCTATCTGTACAGTCAAACGGTTATTGAGGCACAATCAGCACATCAAACTACATCCTAGGTGGTGGCAGACTGCATTAACTAATTATACACCCTTGCTGAGGAGAATCGTGTCACAATATTATAGACACCAAGGCACACAGCGGAATGAGAGGGAACATGATTGCGGATAAGCTAGCGAAGGAGGGCATAAAAAAGGAACTGGTAACGCCCAGGCTGTGTCTTCCCACAGCATACAGCGTCATAAATCCAAGGTGGGAGCTTGGATAAGTAAGCAGATGGAAATACACTGATGGATGGCCAGTGCAAAACAGTGACCGTGGACGCCCCCTGTGAGTACACCGAGTTCCTACAAGGGCTCGATAGAAAACAGCTTATGGTCGGACTACTTACTGGACACGGAGCCACGAAACACATGTGGTATAAAATAGAAGCGACGAAAAGTAGCTCCTGAAGACACTGTGGAGAAGAGGTCGATGCTTCGATTCACATCATATGCCAGGGTCCAGCAACAATGCGAAACACTGGGACTGGAATATCCAGCACCCATTGAAGGCAAAGAGATAGAACTCAGTAAAATTCTCACACTGGCTGTAAAGTTGGGGCTACTGAGCTGATCCTTAACAGCAACTCGAGAAAAAGTGCAATACACTACAAGGTCTGAGCATTCCTCTACTTAAGCCACAATGCAATTACACACATGATCCGAAAATCAGTCTCATACCAGGCTAAAAATTCAAGAACTTCGACAAGAATACGCGCAATGTTAAGACTGAAATAACCTAGGCCTGAAAAGCTAGCTCAGAAAGTAGAGTTTCACGATCATCTACAGGTCAATGATTCTGAAAGTTTGAGTTAAATGACCTGAAATTTCTGAACATAGCTGACCAGGAATCTTGTTTTATACCGATCCAAATGAATACAACTGAAAGGTCGATATTCGCGAGAAATTGATTTACAGTTTTCCCGTCCGGGAATTTACCTTCAACTGGCTTGCACCCTGCTTTATCGCCCTCTAGGTTCCGGACTGAATCCAGAAATTACTCTCAGGATCGAATTAATCCCATTTCAAATGAACAACTATTTGATTTTAGCCACGTAAGGTGAGTTTGGTGGCCGTTCGAGGTGTCAAGTTGAAAACATATTTTGGAAAGCAAAGAAATACTATAAATTAACTATCTCGAACTTGCCCACCCTCGAGTTATGGTTTGAAAGTAACTGGCACGCAGGAGTTCCATGCACGGAGTCAACAAATAAAAACCCTTGGAAAAATTATGAGCAAAACTGTGGCTTAATTTTTTCTTGCTGAGGTGAACCAAGAGTTCCTGGGTTGAAGTAGTTCGATGAGCTTGAAACTTGCCAAACTTCTTGGACACAACACAATTCTAGGGGATGTTGAAGCAAATACCAACTTTGCCAAAATAAAGGTTACCGCAGCATTGGTATTGAACTCTGCACTTGCTTCCCCACCAGCAAGGATAGTGTTGTTGTTTTTTCTCAATTTTCATTCTTCCCGAATTCTTATGCCGGATTCCTATGCGTCTAATTTTGAGAACAGGGCAGCCAAAACAGTACAACAGTATATCAAAATGACATTCAACGACTTCCAAAATCTAGCAGGTTTTTGATATGAACGCCGTATTTTAGACAACCAGCAGCGTATATCCCAAAGTCAACGCGGAGTAAATTTAAGATCAAAAATAAATTCAACGGAGACCTGCATTACATCAACCCATTCCACTTCCAGAGCTTTATAAGAGTTCGAGAAGTTCCATTATTACAGTTCTTTCTCTAGCCTATACAGTCGGAAGATACAATGATCAGCCCCACAGTCGCACAAGAAAGTACATTTTTTTCCCGAAGCGAATACGGCGCCTGTTTTAATTTAGGTGGCGTACGGGCGAAGATTCGCAAAGAGGCGAAGTTTCAGCTTCGCTGGCTGGCGGCGGCGGTGGAGCAGCCCGATTGCCACCGAGTCGGAAAATCTCTCACGTTAATACGTAAAAACAGTTTTAATTAAAACCGGTATAGCCTGGTAAAATATTAACGTTAAATTATCTTGTTGCAGGAGTATCATCGAAAATGGTGGTGCTACAGGCTTAGTGAGCATTCCAGCTGCCGTTTCTTTGGAAACAAGAATAAAGAGCGAAATGAATTTGATTGTAAATAACGTCGCCGTGGTTGTATTCACAGTCTCGATGCTCAGCTTTTCCTTATTTCCAGGTACACTACCTACTTATACTTACGCACGCCGACCTATCTACCCATACTGTGCCGTATTTTATTTGTCCTGTATATCGCGTATACGTTATAGAAATATAAGTTAGCAAAAACTTCGTGATCCGAAATATTTTCGGCAGCTATTAAAACGCGTGTATAGTAACCACGATAACGGGCAGTCGGTTGAGGAAGCGCCGGCACACTCGTTTTAAAACCGCACCACGCTATCGTAAATCCGTAGGCACATACTCGTATATACCTCTCAACGACCCTGCTCGCACCCCTTCTAAAATAGAATCTGAAAGCAGAAAACATGGGGCTGACTTTTGGCCCCTGCTCTCGCCGAGTTCAACGCTTATCTCGAACAAAGTTTGCGAATAATTAAGCCGGTATCTTCGACGCCGCGCCAAATATCAACTAGTCGCTCGTGCAATAGCAGCGCCGGCATCGGTAGAGCTATTATTTTCTTATTTTTCTTCTGAGGAAATGAGCTTCGATGGAACACAGTCTACAAGAGGACGATATTCCTCCTCAACCCAGCAACAGATTGGGAAAAAAGGGGCGATCACTTTCCTCCAAGTTTTGATATCGGGTCTGAATGCGAGAGAAATTCAACCGGGTCTGAGTTAGTCCCATTATCATCATCTACGCGCTATACATATACAGCATGTGTCCTTTAAAACGCAACCCAGAAATCAAAATTTCGAAAACAAATGTTTTTAACAAATACAAAATCGACTTAAGTAAGATACGGAACGCTTAGAATTTAAAAATGGTGTTTAAAAAGTTATTAAAAAAAAAAATGTTGAAAATGATGGCCCAGTTGATGCCAGTTTTTGGAGTGTTAAAAGGGTACGTTCTCTTGTATGAGAAGCATTCAGAACTAACCACGTTTTTCTAAACTTGGTTACCAACCGCGCAATTGATGTTTTATTCGGCGGTTCCGCATAGGATAACGAGCAAAAATAATGTTCGATTATAAAAATCCGTTGTTCTGGATGAAAAACCATGGTAAAAATTTTCAAGAACTATCCACCCCGACACACAGAATAGTGATAGCTGGTGTAGACGAATAGTATAGATAAATGTAAAGTGCACACAAATGTAAACAAATGTCAACAAAGGGCGTAGGTGGCAGTACAGCCACCTACAATCTCTTAATTGTGATTTTGCGAATTCAGTAAGTCAAAGAAATTAAATTTGAATTTATTATCGTGAATTTGTGATTAACCGGTTACATGTATATTAGCTATTTTTATCATTTTCGGGATTATTTAAATTTATCTACTTGTGCCTACTGTCGACACGTTGTCTACATTTCTTTACACCAAAACGTAGACAAGGATTGTCTACATGAAGGTCTACATGGAAACAAACATCCCTGGTGATGAGCAAGGTCTATTGATACTAACAGGTCCGCTCAACCGAGAGAAAATCGGATGAAGTGTGGCCAGGAGTGTAAATGCGCTGTGACGTCAGTTGTAGACCCTCAGTGTTATCAAAATCAGCAATGAATACCGGTAATAGGATCAGAAAATCGAGGATTATACTTATTCGTAGTTCATGATTATTTTCATTACAGTGGTTGTTTCAATTAGTGTAAGACGTTTTGGAATAGAAACTGGCATACTTATATCCATAAACGTACCTAAAATTCATCAATTCAGGTACAAGGTATGTGTTACTGTTTACAACTTGTATTTTACCGACCAGTATTTTGCCTATTATATCTATACTGTAGATTTTGTAAATCTGTGTAAAATTCTATCGTGTTAGTTGATTATAAGTATTCCTTTATTCCATTACCAACAGCTCATAAGGATGCCTGGAACACGATGCACTGTAGCCGCCTGCAATAATAGTTTAAAAAAGACCACGGGTATTTTGTACCATCGCTTTCCTAAGGACCCAGATGTTCGTAAAAAATGGATTCATAAAAGTCGCCGAGATGGGAAGTGGAATCCGGAAACAGCACATATATGTTCTATTCATTTTGCCGAGGACGATTATGAGAGAAATTTACGCGCAGAATTATTAAATATTCCAGCCAAAAAAGTGTTGAAGAAAGGAGGTGGAGATCTGTTCAAATACTATCTACTTATTAATTCTAATTTACTTAATTAGCATCATGCGTACTAATGAAATTATTTATTTTCAGTGATACCTTCTCTGTTCTTGGACCCACCTGAAAACGATTTGTCTGCTCCCAGTCCTAATGCATTAGTTTCATCAAGGAACCCCACCGGAAATTCATCATGTTTGTCAGTGAGTGATCGTCAACAGCGAATACAAAAACGAATACACAGAGAGTTAGTGAAGTCTTTATGCGAAACTGATGCTAACCAGCAATGGGCGCAGTCGAGTCCTAAGGATGCAGCAACTCAAACAGAAGGTTGTATCTCATGTAATATGTACAAATGTAGCAATTACCTGACTCAAGAAAAGTTGGAGAAATTACAAGGGGAATACTTATCTGCCACTCGTCGGGCAGATACTTTGAACAAGGAGATCAAAGACCTTCAAAAATGCCTGAAACAGACCGAAACCGCAGTGTCAGAACTGCATGATAAATATTCGAAGATGAATGAAATACTTGGAAATATTTTCACCGAAAATCAGCGTAATTTGATTTTTCAAAATAAGAAAAAAGTAGTGTGGACTCCATCAGATATTTCAGTAGCGTTCTCCATCCGGTATTTTAGTATTCGCTGTTATTCGTTCTTACGAAATAAACTGAAATATCCATTGCCAGGCCTATCATCTCTGCGAAGATGGGCTAGTCGTATTAGTGTAAAACAGGGAATGATTAAATCTATGTTTAACTTCATGGATGCTGTCGGGCAGAATTGCGAACCATATCAACGTGTTTGTGTCATTGAATTTGACGAAATGAAAGTGTGTGCAAATTACGAATATGATAAGAAGTCCGATGAAGTAGTAGGGCCTCATCAACAGATGCAAGTGGTTATGGTACGTGGTTTGTTTTCAAATTGGAAACAGCCTGTTTTTGTGGATTTTGATACAAAAATTACGCCAGCCCTATTATTTGACATTATCACGCATTTGCATAATATCAATTATGACGTTGTAGCTTGTGTTTCTGATTGTGGAGGTGGAAATGTGGGTTTATGGAAAGGATTAAGGGTGAGCACTGAGAAGACTTTCTTCGATCATCCAAACACAGGCATGCCAATTTTCTGTTTTGCAGATGCTCCCCACCTTCTCAAATTAGTTCGAAATTGGCTTGTTGACACAGGATTTGACCTAGGAGAAGGTAAAACAGTTTCCAAAGATGCGTTACACAAGTTAATAAATTTGAATTCTTGTGAAACAAGCTCTGTTTACAAACTAACACCGCAGCATATAACCTGTGAAAAAAGCAAAAGACAAAATGTACGCACAGCATCTCAGTTATTATCTTGGAGTACTGCTGTAGCTTTAAAACATTATAACTTACTGGAAAATTATGACAAAACTGGTAATTTTATTGAGCAGACAAATAACTGGTTTGATATTATGAACTCGCATACTGTCTCTCAAAGCCTACCTTTGAAGAAACCATATGGTTTAGCATTAGAACAACAAGATGCTGTCCTCGACAAGTATTATCAAACCATTAAGAATATGCGCTGCCGTGGTAAAGGAGTTCTTATGACCTTCCAAAAGGGCATTTTAATGTCGATTTCCTCATTAAAAGGATTATTTCAGAGTATGAAAGAAAGATACAATTCAAAATACATACTGACCCATCGGCTAAATCAAGATTCATTGGAAAATTTTTTTTCGCAAATCCGAACTCGTGGTGGACTACACGATCATCCTTCACCCTTAAACGCACTGAACAGAATAAAACTGATTATTCTTGGAAAGAATACAGAATTTATTGGTGACAAAACTAACGTGATTGATACTGTTCCCACTGATTACATACTGTCTTCAGAACTGCTCAGAACGACTGAAATAACAGTCAGTTTAGAAAACGAACTGAACTGCAGTAGTAACGAGGAAGATATTTACTTGGAGGAACAGAATTCAGCTAATGAGTTCTGTGCTTCGGAAATTCCCATAAATGATTTGGAAAATGATGGGCTCGAATACGTGGCTGGCTTTATTGCTAATAAATTTTCGACACAGTATCCTCACCTTGGTCAGTACACTTACAAAGTAAAAAATGATCACTCATATACACCAGCATCATAGGTCCAGCATCTTTCATTTGGAGGTCTTCGACAGCCATCATCGGAGTGGTTAGCAGAGGTGAAGAAAATGAATGTTTTTTTCAGTAAGTTTCATGGCGAAACTACAAAGTTAATTCGTCGTTGTAAGAATGTTACAAAGAAAACTGCCGAAAAGTACATGCTTTTAAATGAATCGCAATTTTCGTATGATGTAATTCGCTATTATTTTTTTCATAGATTAATAATTAGAATTAGGTATTTAAATACACGACTGAATTCAGATAAATTCGATGTTAAAGCAAAGTGTAAAAGGTCAAACACTGCCTCCGAAAAGAAAAATGTGAAAAAACTGAAAAAAATTGTGACATAAATAGAACTAGCATCGCATATTTTATATTACTGAATTACATTTTTTCTGCTGTGTAAGTATGTTTTATTATTCCCTTTTTGTATTCTAAATAAAACTAGCTCCGCATATTTCATATTACTGACTTACATTTTTTTCTGTTGTGTATGTTTTATTAATCCTTTTTTGAATTCTAATGAGTTGCAAACGGGGAAGTACATAGTGTAATAGTGATAATTTTAAGTGGTGGAAGTGTTAAAAACACTGCATCTTTGAATTTCCCGCCTGATTTGGGTCTACAACGTACGTCACTTCTCATGAACCAATCACAGCGTTTTAACATCACTGAGCGGACCTGTTATAGTATCAATAGACCTTGGGTGATGAGCCGACAAATGTAGGCGACCGCAGTGATTATGTCACCAGCAGTGTTGCCAGATTTGGTCCTTTTCAAAATTTAAGCAATAAAATGCCAATTTTATTGAAATACTTGTACCTTGTCCACAAGAATAAGGCCCTTAGGGGCATCGAAATGTTCTAACAAAAGAGCCTTTAGTAACATTGAACTAAGGGCCTTTTCCTTAGAACATTTGAATGCCATTAAGGGCCGTTTTCTTGTATCACATAACCTGATTGAAATCTGGCAACACTGGTCGCCAGGTTTGTAGCAAGACCATTTTCTCAGTAGCAACCAAGGGCAAAATTTAAAACTTCGCGCCAAAATATCAAAAGAGAAGCAATAAAAGGTCTTCGCCATTTTACTAGGGGACGTACCATCGATTTAGAGGGTAGAGGAGCGGGGTAATGCCTTCACTTGTCTCCTTCCACACAACAGGACACATGTAGCACAGCTTACTAAGCTAATCAGACTGGGTAGAGTTCGAGACATCATAACATGGTCATTCGTCATTTTGTTTCAACACAGGTATGATTGGCCATTTACACATGGTGAAAGTAGTTCGATTTAATTTCCAATATTTATTCCTTCGCACACAGATTTATTACACGCCGATATCCAAAGACACCTTCAAACATTGGGGTGCTCCTTATTTACGTTTGGTAAGAAAAATTCGTGTTTTTGGTTGTCCCCTCCCCCTCATAGATTGGTTTCATCATCATCATCACAACCACCACCACCATCATCATCATCATTAGGTACTGTAATTGTAGCCGGACATAGATAATAATACTTTCCTCAAGACGGTTGAAGTCCTTGTGGTGACTAACATTGATTCCAAGAATTTGAGTTCTTCAGCAGCTGGATCCACTTCATCCGAACTCACAAGTGGTTTTCTTTTTGAAATAAAGGTTTTAAGGGTAGCTGAATCCATTTCCGGATTATTCTTTTGGTCCTTCCTTCAATCCATATGGCTTCACAGAGAGCTAATTTTTGATTCTTTCAGTTTTCAAGCGACCATTCGGGGTCTAAAAGGTCAAAAGGGAGGAGGGGTAAAACCGACAAAGCGACGCTCAATATCCGTATTGTAAAAATAAAATAATTTTTAGGCTCATAATAAGGCACACGGGTCTGGTTGGCCGAGTGGATAGCGCGCTGGTCTCGAAATCCGGAGGTCCCGGCTTCTAGTCTACGTAGCAACTCGCTACATTTTGACCTAGGTCGGTTTTTTGGCAAGAAGCAAAGATGGCTAAGACAGCCCTAACAACCTCCCAGACGTCTCTGAGGTAATACTCGAAAAGGCGGATTCCAGGGCTCGGGTTGAGAGTAAAATTAGAAAAAGAGGCTCGTAATAGGAAGAGACACCAGCTGCTAGAAAATCTTAAATACTAAAAATCGAGGCAAAGGTAATCCTTGAGTGATTTTGCTTGAACTAAGAAAAGACCCATTAAAGATACTAATTTACACTTAACAAGTAACTTTTTCACTTCGAAAGTGTGTAAAACTGTAAAATTGACACCCTTATTACGAAGTTCTTAAAATCAACCTATATTTGTTAAAATTTTGAAAATATGACCTCAATCAGTGAATCTTAAAACCATAGTACCCTGTTGTTAAATATTCAAAACTGACCCCTTTACTTAGCAAATTTTAAAATACGTCCAGTTATTTTGCAAATTCAAAACTGATTCGATTTTGAATATTTCCAAGCTGACTCACTTATTTTGTAAATCTTAAAATGAGTCCGCATAACTTCCTTTTTGTTACCTTGAAAATGAACTTCTTCATTCTGCAAGTACAAAATTGACCCCCCCCCCTAGTTTCTCATTGCAAATATTAAAATAAACCTTCATATTTTACAAATCTCGAAGTAAGAGGCCCATTATTGCATGAATTTTAAGATTAGCGTCATTAGTTTATAAATTTTAAAATATACACCTTCATTTTGTAAGTATGGACCCACTTTCCACTCGAAAAATTTTGAAATCAACCCTCTCATTGTGAGCATCTTATTTGGCGAACTACAAATTTGATTTCATTTTTCGAACCTTGAAACTCGAACGGTCAATTTACAGGTCTCAGTCTTGGGAGAGGTTAGAGGTGGGTTCATCCATACAGGACGTATCCCATCATTTTATTGCTGTAATTAATGTGCTGAAATACAGTCTAAAATGCTCTTTTTGATAGCTTTGGGAGTGGGGGTCTACCCTACATTGATATACAAATTTTAAACTTAAGCCCCTTGTTTGGAAAATCTTAAAATGAATTCCCGCATCCTGTAAATCATGTCTAAACTGACCGCTTAGTCTTCAACTCTTCAAATGAACCTCTTTATTTCCCTCATTTCAAAAGTGACCTTCTCAATTTGCAAGTCTTATAATCATACCCTTTATTTTAGAAATTGAAAATTTTACGCCTTCTTCGCTAAATTTTAAAAATTAACTCTCTCGTTTTGCAAATCTTAAAATGAATTTTCTTATTTTGTAATCTTCAAAATTAACTCCTTAAATCAGCAAATTTTAAAATTAACTAATGATTTTAATATAATATTAGAAAAATGATAATTAAGTATGCCAAAAATTCTTATCACTGAAATTAACAAAATTAGATTAAATATATTATTTCTATTATTTATAAATATTATGTATATTGTATACGATAATTTTTTCATCAAAAATTAAATAAACACCGCAGCTTACAGTAAATGTTAAGATAAAGCCTCTTATTTTGACAACGTAAATGTAAATTACTCCTGATTTTACGAATCTCAAAATAAAGACTCTTGTTTCGCAAGTCTATACATTATATTATTCTGCAAATTTTAGAATAGATTATTTCATTAGTCAAATGTCAAATGAGACCCCCTTACTTGGCAAATTTCAAAATTAATCACCTCGTTTTGCAAATTCAGATCAGCCTCCGATTATTTTAAGAACGTTGAAAATTGACCCCTTTAATGTTTCCAAGTCTAAAATAAACCCCTAACTTTACAAATTAAGAAACTGACTCTCTTATTTGGCAGATTTCAAAAATAAATCCCCTTATTTTAGAAAGTTCTAAATAAACTCCCAGATTTTGCAAATCTAAAAAATCAACTTTCTCAATTACATATATCAAATTGTAAACTAAACCTATCATTCTTCAAACCTCAAAAGGTACCCTTTATCGTTCATTTTTAAGCTAAACCTCTCATTTTATAAATCTCAAAACGAATCAATTTATTTGGCAATTAGCAATATCACCCAAATTATTTTGAGAATATCAAAATGAAACCTCTCATTTTCCCAATTCAAAATTGATGCCAACAGTTTTCAAAATTTATAACAGACGCTTTCATATTGCAAATTTTAATATAAATCCGCTTGATCTTCAAAATTCTAAAATAATCTTCTTAATTCTTGTATTTTATATGAAAACCCTTTATCAAAGTTGATCCCTTTATCCCTTAAATCTTGAAACGGACGCTCTCATTCTTTAAATTTTCAAATCGAGTCGTTTATTTTACGACCTTTAACACGTATCCTTTATTTTGAAAATTTCGAAATGGAGCTCCTTTATTAATCAAATTACAAAACTGACTCATTTCCTATTGCGAATATTAAAATGGACCTGTTTATTTTACATATTTCAAAATAAGCGCGCTTATAGCATATGAATTTTAAAATTGACAGCCCAGTTTAGAACATTACACATCTTCTCATTTTTCCTTCCGGCCACTGATGTGATACGCGAAAGGGTAATCTCTGGGGCCGGGGGTGCGGTGTCTCAGGGGCAACTTTGGCATGCGTGCATCGCCGTACGTCCCATCACACCACCTTCTCATTTTGCAAACTCTAAAACACCACTTGCTTACTTCACATATTTCAAAACTGACCTCCCTCCCATTTTGCATGAAAGAACTTTCTCTTCTGCAATTTTAAAAATAAACTTCCTCATGCTGATCCTATTATTACTTTAAAATTGTTTCAAATGACTCCGTCTTATTTCGAAAATTCGAAATTGACGTTTTTATACTGCAAATTTCAATACGAATTCCTTTAATTTACACGTTTCAAAATAAACCCACCGTTTAGCAAATTTTAAGATGAGCCCTTACTTTGACATTTTTTTTTTTACATTATTGACAACCCTGCCCCATTTTACTGAACAAGACACTAAAAGCTAGTTCATTTCATAAATTTGAAACTAGGTCTCATTATGAATACATCAAAAGTCATGCCCTAATTTAGCATGTTTCGAAATAGATAATAGCCTTGTTTTGTAAAAGTCATAAATAAAACTCCTCGCTTTTGTAAGCATCGAAAAAAATTTGAGAAAGACTAATATTACGCACGTTAAAGTGGGCAGTCACGTATTTTTGAAAGCAAGATAGTGTCCACAGCTTCTATCAGATTCGTTTGCCGTTACAGCTGCGGTTTGTCACACTAGAGTTACCCTCAGAATTAGTTCCAACAAACCTAAATGAGTCTTAACTGAGTTACGTTAGAGTTATCCTTCTCAGAATTAGTTCCAACAAACCGAATGAGTCTTAACCGAACCTGAATGGTTCTTTGGTCCACGCTATCCACGAAGTTGTGCACTCCATGCCTATATTCTGATACTGACCCTCATTCATCCTTTCAGGAGTCTGACGAGGAAAACTAATTTTTAAAATTGAACCACAAAAGCACCTTAGTACCATGTACCGAATTTCGGGCTTTCATAATGAAGAGCACAACTTTCTCTAACTATCCATTCCAGTGTTCTAGTGACAACGGACTCGAAAAAGCGTATAGCATTCCGGAGAAAATTCCAAGTAGTAATCGAATCAATTAAATTAGTTTATGCACAATATAAACACTATCGGACTGATTTTAATCGACAATTCCATCGACACTAATTCCACATTAGATTTCATTCGCTCGAGCATAATATTTAAAACACGAGGGAAAACTACAACAGCGTAACAGGAACCGGCAAATTAAATTACAGAAATAAAAATAAAATTAAGCAAAAAAAAAAAAGTACACGAAAAGAACGAGTGTAGTAAAGGAATCGAGAATCGGGGAAAGTAATTTCATTCTCGAATCAAATATCGCTTACACAGTGCGTAATTTTGAATCAAGATTGTGTCAAGAAACTAAAAGTTTACAACCCAAGCCTCACCCCGAGTATCGCTCAAGTGTCCCTTTTAAATTCGAACGTCACGAATCACTAAATTGTGAAAACTGTTGTACCACCTACAAGCCACCTCTTAAAATGACCTTTTTTCTCCCCCTTTTTTTTTTTACAATATAATTTACAACACGCGAGCCTTTTTTCTTCGTTCGTATTATAAAAGTGCGTTTTTTTTTATTCGTCTGCTCGGCCCGGCCCTCCGTCGAAGAATTTTAATTGCTCATTTGCATTAATTAACACTTCCATAAAACGTACGAATAATGAGACAAATTTAGTGTCGTGTTATGCAGCGAAACAGAACCACTCGCCGCCGTATTATTTCTAGTTAAATTATAAAAATATGCATCAATGTACACAACTGTTTGATACGAGTGTGTAAAGGAAGGAACAAATCTTAAACGTCTTCCAAGGCTGGAGAGTTCGGTTACAAATCTCCAGAGAGGGAGAGCGAAATTTACCCCGAAAATTGTTCCTCTCGACCTGAAATTTTCATAAGATTCGATGTCGTGATTAAGGGTCGAGTCACCCAGAACCTTTTAAACCGGAGTAGTAAATCTGTTGAAAAATTAAAACCAACAGACTATTCGGGTCGTGTTTTAAATATGCAAATCGAAGCGAGTCAACCTGTGGTGCATAGGCAAGGCCCGTTCAGTTTTTCTTTTTCTCCCCCTCGTACGCCTTTTCCCCCCTATCGTCTTCTCTTTCATCTTTAGTATGAAACAACATTGGAATAGCAAAACATGTAAAAAATTTATTTTCAACATTGTGCCCTATGGGCTGCGCCGTTGATTTAAAATTTTCCAACCACACAGACGAGACTGTGATTGAATTCCGAGCACGAATAAAACGCCTTCAACTTGGCAAAACTCCATTTATTGAGTTGAAATGTTTCAAGAATTATCAATTACTTTATCTATGCCATCGAAGATATTTTATTTCTACACCTTTTTTTTTATTCTTCTTCACGATTTAACTTCTTACTTTTTTTCCCTTCGTTCTTCGTTCTTCTTTCTTTTAGACAGTAAATTCGTTAACTTTCCTATCCGGCGAATCGAAAAGATATTATTTATTTTCGAATGTACTTTTGTGACCCTGAACGACGAAAAAAAAAAAGGCAGGTTCGAATGTAATATTCGTCAGTCGCATTAGAATGTGGGAGGGTACAGAGAACATTATACCAGCAAAGAATATGGGCTGAATACACAGTATCACTTGACGTACCTCCCAAAAATACGAAAAAAATTAAAAACATATTCATCACGTTAATAAAGAGGCGTCTTGAATGATTTCAGAAACAAGATTTACCTGATTAATGAAAGAAAATTCGAAATTTAGAATCTCCGTGTTTGATTTAATGAATAACACGCGATGAACTACTTCTGTAATTTTTGGATTTGCTAAACCCATATTTTTTTTATTTTTTTTTTTTCATCTTTGGATGCCCTTACCCCTAAAGAATCCACAGGGGTAGGGTAGACAAGTAAAAATTCAGGGTAATCGGATTTAGTATATCTGTTAGCGGCAAAATGTGAAACTCAGACATTTTATGCAGTGACTAGGCATGTAATAAAATGCCTAGTCATTTTAGGCAAATTTTAGAAACATTCAATATAACGGCCTAGGAAATATAATGACTATGTATCATATAAAATGACAAATAGATGTCCGGCGAACTGTATAATTACAAAATTTCAATAAAATGTACAATTTAAAATTAAAGCCAAAACATGAAATGAGAGATTCACGAGTCAGAAAAGTAGATGCGAGTATTAAAAAGAAGTCGAAATGTTCTCATATTGCTTCGTACGAGGAATATGGCCAAAATGTTACTGAAACCGAACTTAGCGACCTTCGGCACCAATTACTAGATATTCATATTAAACTTTACAAAATACTAGAACCCGATATAGCCCTGTGAAATGGTAGAGTACATAGCCGAAGAAGATGATTATTATCTTCATAAGATCTGTACATCTGTGTTAAAAAATATAATTCTTAACGGAGATATCTTGGACTCCATTTTGAGCAGTTCTAATCCAGATACAAGAAAATTGCTAATGACCTTTTTTATGGGAAATTTGGTGTACAGTCTATTGCAAATGAGAAAATACAAGTTTAAGAGAGCAAGTTACACGAGAAATTGAAAAAATGTGAAAATTTTCTGGTATTATTTGTACTAAAATTGATTTTATGAACACCCTGTTGAATCGATTCCGACTATTTTTTCTATGGTTACCACAACTGCCCTCTACTATTACCTACTGGTACCATTTTTCTGTCTATCGCCAGTCGTGAGAGGAAAAAAATTTGAAAGATGGAAAACTTTTCAAAATTTGACCATAACTCAGCCCCTTCAAAAGCAAGAGTATGCAAACATATCTACATACGTCGGGGTGGGTTGCCTACTTATCAGGTGGAAGAGAGGTCACTGCAAATGAGACACCCTGTATTGCCAAAGTGGGTTTACAATCACTTTATAAATTGACGGTTTTCACACTGCGTATCCGACAATTAACATAATACCTCGGCATTTCATCGAATGACGGATTTCAAAATTTGCCGCTAACTATCAATAATAAAGTTTCTCGAGTTGTCGAGTTAATTTTTGAGGTCATTTTAGCTGTAACCTCACCTAGAAGGCTGCCCAGGGGCTACAATCTTAAGTTATTGAAAGATGTATAAGTGGTTAGCTATGGTAATAAGGATGTGATTTCTTGAGTCATTGAATTCATTTATAGAATCACTAGCTGGCTCTGCCCGCTTCGCGACTTAACCTCCGTAAGACTGCAGAAAGATATAAATAACACTGTACAACAATTTTTCTTTCTCGGTATGTCCCCTCGGTACTGATGCGATGCCCGAAATGGTAGTTTCCAGTGCCGAGGGTGCGGTGTCTCAGGGGCCACTTTGGCATGCGTGCATCGCCATACGTCCCACCACACCATGTCCATGGTCGGATAGCTTAGGTCCAGAAAAAACAAAAAACCTGCAACAGACCACATAGAATTTTGTTTTTGTCTAAACTGTCTGCCTGATGACAAAACACATATACTACCGCACTGCGCTATCAAATTCAAATCTGTCAATTATTTTACTTGAAAACAAAGTCTCAGTCGATAGATGGTCCATTTGTCATTAACTATTATGTAAGAGACAAGAATAGACCGTAAGTAGCCATGTCTAAATATTTTGTTGCACAGTGTAATCAGACAACTTGAGACATAATAAAAGACATACACGAAAAAAATAATAAGACATAATAAAGACTTTGGCTAGTGAACTCAAATTTTTAAAATCTGTACTCCTTCCTCTCTCCTAAGAAAAACTTTTCGATATCACTGGTACACTCGAGTATCCCCTCTGTTCATTTTCGGAATAAAAAATCGTAATGCCGCGTAAATATTGAACAGTTGAATTCGAATTGAATGAGTCAAGTCTTAGCCGAGTTGTTTGAGAGGAAACGTAGCCTCATTTTGAAGTAACGAAGGGTTTTCGGTTCTAATGCGTTCGTGTCGATGTTTTTATGAACTATGAAGAAATCTTCGAGTCTGTTTGAAGTTTGCAGGTAATATATTGAATGAAATCTCGAAACAGTCCTTTGTTTGCTGATGGGAAGGGATTCTTCCGGTTGTACTCCCTCAGATAGTGACAGCAAAATTAAAAGGAAGTGGAACTCTAAACGCCCGAAAACGACCAAAATTGACCAAATTGATCCAACTGAACAACAAAGACAAAAACAAGGTGAAACAAGAAAAATTTAACATAGATAACCGAAAACAACCACACTTGGCTAAATCTGACCAATTACACCAAAATTAGCCTCAAATGATCAAATCGTTTGAAGCCAACCGAAGCTGATCAAATTCGACGAAAAACCAAATTACAAAAGCAGATCATAAAATCAGGGAGCTAAAAATCATTATCCTAAAATATCACGGATTTGAATCATAAAGTAACATCGTTAAGAATTTTTAAATCACCAAAAGGAGAATGATCTTTTATTCTATCTGGATCACAATTTTGCTTCGATTTTGGCGATCTACCGATCAGAGATCATTATCTTTGTACACCTGGTGAAAGATCACAATCATTATGATTTTGCACATTCCTGAACGAAAACGAACAAAAATCTTAAATCTTAAATCTGACTAAAAAAGATACCAGAACCAATCGAGCTAAAATACGGCCGAGAAATCTATAAAATAAAACCAACCCAAAATAATCAAATTCGACCTAATCACGCTTAACCAAATTCAACTAACAAACTAGCAAATTTGACCGAAATGGGTGAAATCAAAATAATAACGTCATTTAAGTATGAAATACACGCGAAAATTGGAGAAATGATCTAAAAAAAAACACAAATCATTCCAGTTATGCAAAAGGCAAGGCTGTAGCCATAGAAGGGCATGAGGTAGACGGTCCGCCTCAATTATCTATCAAAGTTGGCAGATTGGCAATTTCAGGTGCTCAAATAATTCACATATCGTAAGAGTTTCTCCTTCTTCTTTAAAATTTACTTTTTGTTTAAAAGTTGAAACATTTCCCGCGCAGTTCTGATAAATTTACTTTGCTACGGCCTTTTAAAAGGTTCAACATTGGTACTCGTAGTCTTTGAGGGTACTTCGCTATGTTATCAGTTCGTAATCAGGTATAGCCAGTAAAGTTTTTTCTTTGTTCGGGTAGACAGCAAAGAAGCACTCTAAGATATAAAAACATTTCAGCTGAAACCTACAAAAAAGTTGTTCATTTTCCTAATCTTGCCAGCTGGCTACTAGAATTTGTCGGACGCCGACTTTTGAAACAGCATTGGAAAGGATGTGACAAATCCACCTACCCACCGACGCTACAAGTGTATAATTTTGACAGGATGATCGGTTCCTGGGGTAATCTACATTCATTTTTTTTTTAACTTTACCCCAGCGGTGGAAGTGAAAAAAAAACTAGCCTTGTTTTGGGCATACCGCGACAATAAAAATACTCGTATTTCGGGCTCTTCATTATTTGAATCAGACCAAAAATTTCTCGGTGAATAAATCTACACCGGGAGTCCCACCGTGTCAACACTTACAGTATATCCTTGTGGTTCCATATTTGTATATTTGGTATTCAGTATACCCAGGGATGAGATCATTAATTCAATGATCCAAGATCACAACCAACAGATCATTTACAAAATTGAAAAAGATTACGGATTTAGATCAAAAGAACGATTTGAAAGAAAATTTTTATATGATGATAAATATTATGGTCTTGGGACCTTCAGATCTTCATATCAAAGTTCAGTCAGATTTGTTTTTTAATCTTAAATTATTCTAGGAACTAGAAGAAGATCATGATCACTCAGATAACGAATCACCACAGTGACCTTTCAGCGATCTTAAATCATGATCATTTTTTATTTAAAGATCGATGTGATGTTGCTCGTTCATGAACATATACGCACAAGGAGGCAAGCAGGAAGATAGACAGATTAAAAGCGACGAGCACAGCACCGAACTGAGGGGCTTGGGGCCTGTGATCCATACGCTGACCACGTTTGTACGAAGTAAAAAAAAAAATATAGCTCACGAGAACTAAATCGGAAAATACGTACGAGTAGAATCAAAAACTCTACCTCTTTTAGCGCGCATGTTGGAAAACCGATCCGACGACAGTGGTGAATGTTACCAAGAGTAATTTTGCTGCCAAATCCTGCAACAGAAAATAAAGTAAAATATTAATAAGAGCTATTACAAAAATAAATAGATAAATAAAAATACTGCAACCCCCCCCCCACAAATCTCTTCGGTATAGCTTTCTAATGAACATATCAGAAGTCCTCCGATATAATGTTGGAGCTTCCTCTCTCAGAGGCCCCAGAGTCTTCCGAAATTTAGTTCCTTTCCAAGAATCTCAAGGAATATGGACTTTCGGTGAAAACTTTTCGATCAAGAATTGTTTCTAATTAGATTTTACTCAGAAACGATACCTCACAATTATTCTGCAACTGCCTCCCAAAAGTCATAAATCGGATTTGGCATTTTATGAAAAACTTCTGAGCCTCCGGACACTCCCTAGTATCGCGATTTTGAATCTACAGCGAAAAGAATATCAAAATTGTATTCTGTGATCTTAAGCCCTTCCGAGTTGAAGTCTCGATTCCATGATTCGTGCTTATAAGAGTTTTACAGAATAATAAAAAAATACATTTTGACACTGAAAAGACACAAATTAAAGACAAATTTTGAATAGTTGTTTCTAAGGATAGAAGGAGAGGTGAACAATTCTCGGGATGGATAGATGAGGATGTATATAGAAATTAGAAACGCATGTAATGGTGATTTGCACCCCTTTTCGGTTCCCTCAAGTCCGTACAAAAAAAAAATTGTAAAAGATGTATTTGCTCCCATATCATCTGTGTTTATCTACGAGAAATGTGAAAAATTAAGGATCACTTTTAACCCCCGATTTCGTGAATTTTGAGGACAGTTACGAAAAATTGTAGGATGTCGTTTCTGGGTAGAGTTTCATGAGGAACAATATTTTAATTCGGAAAGTTTCCACCTACAATCGATAATTTCCGAAACTCACGAGGCAAACTGAAATTTAGGAGACGTTCAGTCTTCTGGAGGAGAGAAATCATCCGCTATGAGCAATTTCGATATTTTTAGGCCTACTTTTCCCGAGCTAGTGTACGTACTTGTGAGGGAGGAATAAGAAAGTAGCTCAAAATCAACGTTACAGTACTGATTTTCACAGAAATCAGAAGTAAAATGTTTCGTGTTTTCTGATACAGAACTAGAGAGCTCCGTCCCCTCGCCGTTTCATGATCCAATCCCATTAGTTTATAATACACATAATGAATTAGCGGCGCCGAAGTAGGGCTCGCACCTCCCCTGACCCATGCCAGGCAAAGGTCTCTTGTAGACGTTCCCATTCATTCCTATTCCTGGCTATTGTTTGGAAGTTGTTACTTTTCAAACATTTATTAACATCGTCTTTCCATCTTAACGTTTGTTTGCCTCTTCTTCTTTTGCCGTCCAGCGGCTGCCAAAAGGTGGCCCTATAGATCCATCGGTCGTCTCTGAGACGGGAGATGTGTCCCGCCCACCCCCATGTTATTCTTTTGATCTGCCAACTTGAATTATTAATAAATCTTAATTTCCTTTTGATAACCGAGATTCTTATCCGGTCCCTTCGCGTTATCCCCAGCATTGATCTTTCCACTGTGTTTTGGGTTACGTTAATTCTGTTCAAAATTTTTCCACTTAATGGCCATGTTTGACATCCGTAAGTTAGGACAGGCAAAACACACATATAAATTTCGCTTTTGTTTTTATAAGTTTCCTTTGAATATATCTTTTACACTCCGGAATTTTTTCCAAGCTTTGTTAATTCTTACGTTAACCTCCTTTTCTATTGCATTTTCAAAAGTTAGTAGTTGGCCAAGATAGGTATCTTCTCGAACTATTTCTATTTCTTTGTTACCCATTTCTAGTGTCCCTTTCTCTGTGCTATTGGATATGATTTTTGTTTTTTGCATGTTTATCGTGAGACCTGCTCTTTCATTCTCTTCGCTGAGTTCCCTTATCATTTCTGCTGGTTCCCTCTGCAATTCGGCAAACAGACCGATATCGTCGGCAAATCTTAGGTTCGTAATCCTTTTTCCGTTAATGTTAATCCCTTTGTTTTCCCATTTGAGTTTCCTAAATATTTGTTCCAGAGTACTGTTGAAAGGAATCGGGGAAAGGGGATCCTCCTGTCTTGCCCCTTTTTTTATGTCGAAATAGTTACCTAAATTTATCTGTTTTTATTCTTGCTTTGAGCCTACAGTACATTTCTTTTATTATATTGACAAATTTTTGTGGGGTCCCCTGTTTCTCTAGTGCTTTTAACATGTAGTTGTGCTTTAGGGAGTCGAACGCCTTATTATAATCAATTAGACATACGTAAATAGGCTTACTATATGCATTCGAAACGAATAATATATATGGCAATGATTCAATCCAAAATCCAATACGGAATTTCGGCATGGGGGGCTACATACAAAACAAATCTAAAACCGGTAATCCGTAGCCAAAAAAAAAATCTTAAAAATTCTTTACAACAAACCAAAAAGATTTTGCTCAAAAGAATTATTTAAAGAAACTAATGTTCCGACAATAGAGGAGTTACACGAAATTAGTGTAATTAAATATGTAAAAAAACAAGGATATCTCGAGAACATACAAGGGAAAACTCGGAAAACTAGGAAAAATGACCGAACAATAATACTACCAAAAATAAAAACAAATTCTGGGAAAAGGACAAGTACATACAAAGGAATTCAAAACTTTAACAAACTTAGCACAGGCGATAGACAAGCAATCACAGAAGCAAAAACAACGAAATACAAAAAAGTAATACGAACTACAATAGAAAAAAAAAGAGCTGAATGACGCACACTTGAACTTGAACTAAATAAAAAACTAACCGATATCATAATATATACGAAGTAAATGTAAATACAAAATTGTAATGTACACGTGTTGTAAAATTATAAGCCCAACCAACACGAGCAGAGCCTCAGTGGTAGGGTATAAATAAATAATTCAATTCAATTCAATTACTTTTTTCCATAATTTGCTTGACTGTATGGATATGGTCCAGTCAAGTATGTTTGCTGGAATCCAGCCTGTTCGATTGGTTGTTGGCTTTTATTAGTGTTCGTTTGAGTCTATTTTCGATTGCTTTACAGAAGATTTTTGATATTGTTGCGGACTTAGTCTTCCTTGCAAAAGAGTTGCTGAAAGGGCTTCTCCGTTTTACTTTCGTAAAATATAAAATTACTTTGTCTATTATTAATACAATTAAAGAGACCTTATCTAACTATTTTGTGTCATTGTTCGAGGTGTTTTCGAGTAAATCCTTTGTACCTGTGTGATTCCAATTTCGTAGTTTTTCAATATTTTCACGTTTCTAATAATGGAAAATTCCTGTCACAGTTTTCAGTAAACCTAATTTTTGTAAGAATACCTGATGATAAAGGAACTACTTAGTCACTGAATTTCACTGTACTCCTTTTTCCCCCGACTAAAATTCATTCTCACAATCGACTTCTTACCAATAGACCCGACTATTACACGTCTCCAGCGAAACCGCATAGCTGATTGCAGTGTACTGGTCTTAAATCTCGCAACAGAATCTTCCCTTGATAATTTTTTTATAAAGAAAAGAAATTTTCATTGAAGCTGCTACGTAAGAAATGACTATAAAAAGGTAGCCGTGAACTAATTACAAAATTAGAAAAAAAGAAAAGAAAGAAGCAAAGCCTACAAAGAGCAAGAAGATAAAAAATCGGTTGATGAAGTTATACGTAGCCCCGAAAAAACTGATGAAAAAAGTTTCGCGAATTTCGTCTGAGAAAATAACGTTGCGTTGGTCCACGGAGTTCCTTTCTTCTTTCTCCTTTTTTTTTCCTCTCTCTTTTTTTTCTTCTTAATCATGTTGATTTAATTTAGCGAGGCAGCGGATTTCGTCTCGAGTTCCTTAAACGTAAAACGTGTTTCTAACATACTGATAACAAAGTTATTTTAGTTTTTTCCCCTTGTATTTTACACGAAATTTAACATTTCGAAATGAAATTAGCCACGTCGGGTATCAGGTGAAATTACGACGACGAGTTGTCGGATGTACAATTTCAAATGCATTAATATTAATAAAGAAAGTCGGTAAGAAACTCCCCGTCTGGCGAAAAGGATATACAAAAGCTGCATTCGGAAAGAAAGAAAAAAAAAACGGCCGATAGAAAACTTTTGTTTAGAAGTTCAAAAGTTACAATTTTATGATAATGACGGCTACCGGAGGAATATTACGTGGTGTGCATAAAAACGATTCATAATTTGCGCATTTATTTCGTTGCGTTCCGACCGCGTACCGGGTACACCTAATTCTCGATATGAAAAAATATATTTTTTATAATACATAAAGTGTACTGTTAAATAATTCACGAATAAATGTTTTCCAGATAAATCCGCTTACGAATTTCGGTCTCTTTCTCATTCAAAAACTGTATCTATACATACAACTTGTATAACCACCTTTGCAAATGCACCGCACAGTTTGCTATATATATTTTTTTTTCCATCTGTAAACCGCTTATTTATTGAAGAAAACAATGACCCATTTTAAACGTCTTTTTCAGGCACTATACGCCGCGTACACGTTTTTATTTTTTAATAATTCGAGAAGAAATTGCCTCTCTCGCGACATCAAATAATATTTTTCACTCGACGCGCATCATTCAAAGAACATGAAAATTTAATGCATGTACTTTTTTTTCATATAACTTTTTTTTTTTACAGCTTCCGGTTAGCCGATTTCGCGGTATATTTCGTTCTCACGTAGTCTTCTTCTTTATCTTTTTTTCTCTATCTGCTGGATACGACCGAGATCATTCTCGAGCTTTATCTCGACATCCGGCAAACGGCAAATATTACAAGTCGCTTTTACATCTTACTCCCTTCGTCAGTGCTCGCCGTTGAAAACCGTATACCGTCCGCGAAAACGCTTTAACGGCCTTTAAAAATAGCTAATTTATTGTGTTTACCCAAAATGCCCACCGCTTTACGTTTTATGGTCGTAAGATGAATGTCCTAGTTGGAATTTTCAAGGTCGGCGAAGTTAAAAAATGCTTTCTATACGCTCGGTCAAAACTTGCGAAGCAGCTGGCGAGCGATTTTCGTTTCACGAATCACTCCCGTTACAGAATTACTGGAAGGCAGTATTTCAATGTCCGTAAGTCCCCTCCTCCCCCATCGGCTCACGAGACGCGAACTGAATATTGAACTCTGGCTAAGAATCCTCAACTGTCATGTCTTCTCGATAATGTTTCTGGTTACGGAGTTGGACACTAGATTCTGTTTCAGAAAAACGCAGAGAACATACCTTCTAGTCCAGTAAATGGATATCCAAATATGAATTGAGATAAAAATAAAGCAAAAACGACAGGGGTCTGATTGGCCGAGTGGATAGCACAAGCTGGGCTCGGAATCCGGAGGTCCCGGGTTCGAGCCCTCGTAGTAACTCGCTACATGTCGACCTAGGCCGAGTTTTCGGTGAGTAGATAAAAAGGCTAAGACAGCCCTAACAGTCTCCGCGACATCTCTGAGGTAATGCTCGAAAGGGCGTATTCCAGGGCTCGGGTTGAAAGCAAAAATGGAAAAAAAAAACACAAAAAAAAACAGAGGCCCAATCACCTCCACTCCCATTATGGACTGAATGACTTAAAAATCAGTTTTTAGCCAAAAACACGTTTACTTATATAGTCGTGAACATAAAATGAATTATGATAAAATTTAAAGCTCATCAAATTTTCTATAAAAAAGCTAATATCTCTTTTCCCACTAATTGCCCTCGGAGTATCACACTGGCGTGTTGTATGTAGTTGGTCAGTGGCGTAGCCAGACTTGGTATGAAGGGGGGGGGGGTTCGTTTCACTTTTACAACATTACAGGTGTAATACTTACTATTACCAGAATAAATTTTAATATTTCACATTTTCGGCAGATGCCAACCCCCCTCCCCCCAATAATTTGTCAATCGGCCAATTCTGAAACTGTTTCATTAGAATTTTTCATTTTTTATGAATGTATGTACGTTTGTTTTACTTTGTTTTCTCAATTAAAAAATATTTTGATCAAAAAATCGGCAAATTTTTAATTAAAAAAAAATTTAGTCGGCGACTTCTTAATTTTCAAAAAATATTGGTCGGAAACTTTTTTTTCTCCACCTCTCTATACTGAAAGTCAAATTTCGTTTCTGAAAATGGAATACCCTGGACTCCTGTCAGAGACTAGTCAGTCAAAAGCCGAAGGTTTCCAGCCGAGTATCGAACGTTATTTGAAAGGCTAAAACAAAGCTGAAATGTGGAAGACAATTCGAAAATCTGTAAGTCGGTAGCAAATGTTGAATTTCGAATTTCCATGACTATTCTTTATTTTTACTAAATTCTCTGTTTGACTTAGAGCCTGATATTTGAAAAAGTTGAAGATTTTATTAATCTAAAAGTTGAAAGCAAAATACTTCAAATTTAAGGTCCTGTGAGACCAATATGATCAGTTCGGGACGCAGGGAACCGTAACCAAATCTGTGATCATCAAAAGCGATCGTTTCGAGAAGCTCTGAAACTCCTCGAGGTCTTAGTTCAAGATGTAAAGCCCAAATTCTAAAAATTTGATTTCTCCTTGGGGTGGCTCGCCATATATTTTTGGATATTTTCATTTCCAGCCATTGATGTTGATGTTTGTTGAATATTCTAAATTTTAGGGGAGAGAGGTTACTACTTCATAATATGGTGTTATTTTCATACCGTTATCACTCAATGCAGTCTGGTTGTAAAATTTATTTATTCTTGACTCTGAGCCCATATTAGAGGGCATCTATTATTTTTCGATCGCGTACGGATAGGAGATGTATCGCGAGGTAAGAGCCAATGGCTCCATGTTTATTTACGAGACCTTCGAGTATTTCCATTGTGCCGTATTCTATTTTTATTATTTCTCTCTTAATATGATTTATTTTCAATTTTATCAATTTAGAATACACGTATTTTGTGCTGTTTGACATGATCTCATAATTTCAGTGAGGTGAATTTGGAACAACTTTAGCTTTAACATTTACCTACTTTACCGAAAATGCACGGACGTACCACCATGCTGGCATTTTGATCTATGGTACGTGGCATCCCTGGGCTATTTTCAAAATTAGATTTTCCTTTGGTGGACCTCTTTTCACTCAGGGACATGAAGAGTGGGTTCCCAAGCATTTACGGCCGTCCTGATGGCTCAGATCTTTCAGCCTTACTTTGCTAGTGATGTACGCTGAGGGCGTGAGTCGTCGTGGACTCGCCCAGACTCCCGTGGGGCTTGGTGGTAGTCTGTGATTAAACACCTATAAGTATGGTGATAGTAGGCTGAACGTTCGTTATTACAAGTTATTAGCCCCTTTCGTCGGCAATCTACTATCGGTGATTTCCTACAGGTGAGATCCTATTTTTCCAGGGCTCTTATTCATCTTGCTACATACTTTTTTAGTTGCCGGTAAAACGGGATTAAAACAGCAATGTTCACACAAATTTGAGAGAAACCGGACGCAAGTCAATATGAAATCCTCCCTGGAGCCCGTAGACCTTAAGAAAACGAAGAATGAGAAATTGCTCCCAGTAGATATTATTTTGCCTTCTTAACCAAAATTTGGAGGCTACAGATTTCATTTTACTCCAAATTGTCAGTACTCACTTCCAGAAGATATCACACTCGCAATATGCGATTCAATCGCGTCTCACTAGCTCTCCAAGCCCCGTAGCATTGCAAATCGAACCATGAGCCAGAAATGACAGCAGCAAGGTGGTCAGAAAATGAAGACTCTGAATTCTACAAAAGACGGTACCTACATTTCTTCGCCCAGGGATAGGAGTCACTACACCTGGGTTACCCTGCCAGCCAAGACTCTGAAACAATGGCGAGTCCCCGACCAGGAACCGAAGTACCTAATCTTCACGTTCTGTTGCAGAATCACTAGCCTTGAAACTACTGAAAATCGTCGTGCCGGAGTACGTTTACTGGAACAAGCCGGTCGAGCTGGAGTGCCGCTACGCTCTCGAAAACGACGAGAAACTCTACAGGGTTCAGTGGTACAAAGATAACGACGAATTCTACCGTTTCGATCAGAAATCGGATCCACGACAATTCAGTTACCCGGTAGACGAAGAAATCAAAGTCGACGTAAGTATTTCAGATACATTTTATTCCCTCCTCAACCCGTACCCGGCCCTGCTCCGGGTTTCGCTTTTCGTCGCCGCGGATATTTTTCAAATTGAATCCCGAATACAAAAGACCCCAAAAAGTATAAAAAAAAGTAAATTATTTTGTCACCGATGGCCTTCATCACGCAGTCGTCTGTCAGCTCGAATATTCGTACGTCGAATCCGATAACGTGTTTACCTATAACAAGCGATCGCGTACACTGTTTGCATTTCCAGCGACACATTATAGATGGAAAAAAAGGCTGTGTGGGACAGGATGAGTTCCAAGTTGGTCGGGATTTAGAAGGGCTGCCCGCGAGTGTATGGATATCTGTACGCACATCTACATAAATGTCGTCTGTCTGTAGAACGTAGTGTTTACACAGCTCGTCGAAGAATTTCAAGAGCCATCGCTGCCGGAATATATCGCCTCCGCACGCAGCGGTTTTCGATCAGCTCTCCTTCTCATTCTCCGGCTTACACTTTCGAAATAAAGAAGTAGCCCGGGAATATTAGCACAGAAAATGATGTCCATTTACAATGGCTGATCCAAGACTAGCAGAGTGCGTTGCAAATAGTCAATATAGATCGGCAGTTTAACAACTAAAATAATACAAATTACTAGAAGTACAACGTGTCAAGTTCTCAACTGTGAACAGCCGATCTTGAAAATCCACCTGAAGGGATTATGGCTCTTGTCTTAGATTCGCGAATTGTCTATAAAATTTCTCGTTTTTAAAATATTGATCGCGGTTTCGAAATAAACTTCAGAAGACACAGGGTTGGCAGGGAGAATATTCTCAGCGAACACGAGCATTTTCGAAAATACCAGTAATCTCAGAGAAAATGCAGAGATGATTATAAATACTTTCTTATGACTGAAATAACGTTCAATTAATGATCGAATGATCATTCACTAATATCCCACTTCACTTTAATAACTTGCCTCTTCACGCTTATCAACTTCTAAAATATTTCTGACTGTTTTCATTTTTTTTTTTCTTTCTTTTTTTAGTATCTAGGGTTTTATTGGATGCGAAGGAACAACACGTTGGAACCCACACAAAATCAAAATTGACGAGAGAAGCATGACACATGAAATATGGAAAAATAACTCGTAAGCCACGAGAATCGATTTTTTTTTTTTATAGAAGATTTGTGTGGGTTGTCAGGTGTTTTTTCTTCACAGTCGATGTGCTGTTGTGCTGCGTTACAAAGATAGGCCACATAAAAATATCACGAAAATCATGAAAATCATTCGTGTCCTTCCGCACGTAAAAGACCCATTTGGTCTTCCTAGTTTTCGAGATACAGCCGATTTTCCGTTGCTCCAACGTACTGAGAAGTAGCCAATATTTCTCTGGTGAAATCAGCTGATCGCCCTAGAATATCCGTTTCCATTGTCGAGATATATGACCTTATAAAGTCGATATTTGTACCCATACTGAAGGAACTTCTCGAAGAAGGAGGCTCGAGGACTGTTTTGAGGTTCATCTAGTCGCCTTAGAAATAGGAAATCTGTGATAACCGACGGTGTATTTTGATTTCCTATACCATGTTCGGGTTCAAAATGTGTTCCTTGCAATTCGAGGCGAACGCGGCGGCAAATTAATAAAATAACCTAGCGGAAGTAAATGTTGGCTCCGCACGCAGACGAACGAAGAAACGCCCAATTTTTTACGAGAGTGATCGAAATTTCCAGTCCGATTTAATTATTTTGGTCGTACATAAAATTTTATTTTCGCCGTTCGACTTTCTTCTTCGTTTTCTTCTCTGTTCCCCCTTTCTTTCAACGTGTCTCTCTCGTTCGGGGCGACAAATGCGTCCACCGAGGCTGACCTTATTTGAAATTTTGATGAGTTTGAAAGGCTGGCGCAGTATTTCGCAGTTAACGAGATTCACGTGTCCCGTGCCGTAGTGCCGCGTATATCGCACCGACTGTGCCGGCCCCCATCTGCAGCCGGCGACCATAACGCACGCGGTTTCGAAATTCCAATGCTCGCTCGTACTGTAAAATTAAATTTTAATTAATATTAACCCGCAGGCGTTCGTGAGGGCTCGATAAATCTCGTTTTCATTGTCCATCCAAAGGGTCGGTGTCTCGCCGCTCCACGAACACAAGAACCGGAAGCGAAATATAAACCTCATGCACCAGCTATGGGAAGTCGCCGAGGCCACAGCCATCGAAGACCAATGTCACCTATCTGCTCGAAGTTCGAATTCGAACATTCGGCAAATCTCGTGATCCCAAATGCTGCATTTTTAAAACTAACTTCGTCGCCACTTCTTCCTGGTACACATGTATACGTGGACGGCGAACTCTCCAAATTTCATGCGTCGAAAAAAATTTCTAGAAGAGAATAGAGCAGTGCAGGTCTGTTTCCCACGTGCTTACCTCCAGAACCAGCGTCTTCAATATTTTGGTTTCTAGAAAAAGGATAGGTCTCGGCGGAGAAAGGAACCAGGACATCCCTCCTCTTTTTTTGGTACCTTATTATACGATTATTTTAAGGTGCAACGTGAACAATTTTTTTTTGTTCTTTAATGACGGTCTAAACAGAATATTTTGTTTGCATTTTGTAAAATAACGCATGCAAAATTTCATTTAGAGAATACTGAAATTTACGTTCTACCTAAAGAGCTGAATGGTGGGAAGATTCAATCCAACAAATTAAGATCTAACAAATTGTCATCTAGGAGCAGAACTGAGACTGGAAATCGCCTCTGTAAAAAGAAATGAAAGAAATGCAAATTGAAAAAGAGAAGAGAGACGAGTGAAAGGTAGGAATTCGAAAAATATACGCAACGCAGTCAGGGGTGCGTAGAATTTCCCTGTACGAAAATATTAAGTCAGGATTGTTCGAATGTTTATATTGACGGACTTAACATGAGTGGCTTATGCGCTAAAATTCTACCATATCTACAAATACATTATTTACAGAGAATGGGCGGATGGATGGATAGCCGGATGGGAACTGCTCAGGCGAGGTACCTACAACAGAGTTGAAAACCACGTTTGAGTACGGGCACAAAACACTACTGCACCATAGCCCAAAACCAATAACATAGCCAAGCATTTAAGCGATTCTGTTCTCTAGCCCAGTATCCGACTAGCACCAACATACCAGGGGGTTCATACCTAGTCCGCACGAATGCCTATAGGTACCCTGGTAGTGCCGGCCCTGAGGCTGTGCTGCAGTTCAGTATGCCGTCCGGAGACTCGACCAAATGCCCACAGCCGGATCCACATTATCGCCTGGGTAGGGTAACGTCTAAACCCTGCATAGTGGAGAGCCTGGGGCGTCAACTACGCCCCCGTCGGCGAGAAAGTATTGCGAGCAAACGTAAATATAAAAGCAGTTTAAAAAGCCATAACAAAATGTGTACTCAGTGAGCAAAACTCCCCCCAAATTGACGTCTCTCACCACTTACGCACAAGTCAAATTTCCCGCAACGAACTTTTACCGCAGTCGTTAACTAAATGCCACGAGGCACGAGCCCGCGAACGCGAAGACCTTGGCACAAGGGATGCGTTCCTCGCCCTCCAGCAGGTTCTCCAGGCAAACCAGTCATGCATACAAGCGGGTGACAGCGGAGAGAAACGAAGCGACAAGCGCGTTAGATTCGACCCTATACAGGGTGTATTTATATAGACAGAAATTTACTCTTACACCTCTATAAATGATTTTGAGCATTTTCTATACTCACTGTTACACGGAAAACAAATTATACGATGTAAATTGATAACCAGGTATATATTACTGTGTGGCCCTGGCAGGACAGCGCCAATTCGAAGCGGAGAAGCGAAATGGGGGCCTGAGCAAACCTCAAGACGTCCTTCTGGTCACTGATGCGATACTCGAAAAAATAGTTTCCGTGATCAGGTGTGTAGTGTCTGGGGAGCCAATTTGACATGAATGCATTGCCATAATATGCTCCATTAGTGGAAGTATCTTACTATGGTATCCGACTTTGGGAACTCGGAAAAATTATCTCAAACTTTGGTAAAATCCTCACGAAAGGGAGTCATTCTCGACGACTAATACAGAAGTTAAGGTTTTGTCTAAGTAGCTGAATGGTGGAAAGATTTAATATTAAAAATTAGGCTTTAACACGTTTTCATACAGAGCTAGAACTGAGACTGGAAAACAACCCAACAGGTTTTTCTTGAGACTTTTCTGCCCCCCTCCCCCCGTTAGACTGGTAACAAATTAAACAATCTAAATTTTGCTTTTTCTGAAACGTAACAGGTATATTTTCTTTCTTCCCCCCCCCCGTTTTTACA